>CP092096.1:12560000-12607500 GCA_029203775.1 Neoneuromus ignobilis | reverse complement strand
TTCTTTTTGATAATAATAGGAAAATGAATCGAATGAATTATTACTTAGAAGACTTACCAAATATTATTTATTCAGTCTTATAAATTCTCATTTATTTTTATTAAATAAGAAAAAAATTTAGTAATAATTTTGAGAAGATATTTTTAATTAAATTTATTCATTTATTAATTCAATAAAATATTTATATATGTAATAAATTTGTTATTTTCATGCGTATGTTTAAGTTGTTTTCATTTAAGAATTATATTTTTTTTCAAAAAATGTTTAAGTGTAGTAAATAGTTAATATTATGGTTTATGTTAAAAATTATTCTTAAACATTAATTAATTTTACAATATTAATATAGTTATTTATTAATAGAATACAGAAATTGAATTTTCGAGTGAATATATTTGTTCACCAGTTAAATATATAAACGTATAAACATATATATTCTAGTATGAATTGTTTCGATTTGTTTAAAATTATAAATCCAATGAATTTTATGGCTGTTAACACTTGATTATATCCTCAACTGTATAATTACAGTGGCAGCTGAAATCGTGTAATTGTGGTTTATATATGGGTTCGTAATTTTCAATACGCATTATGTGTGTAATATTTAAAGCGAACGATTTTTCTTAACAATGGTAGTAAAATTCCATGCAGAAAATATACAAATACATTTTGTGGGAATTACGTTTACCGAAAAAAAATATTATGAATAAAAAATCCTACTTTGCATTACGTATCAGCTATAAAACGAGCTGTTTGTATGTTCATATAGAACGATAACGAACCTGTAAGGGTGGTGGTATAAATCCCTCAAATAAAAATCACAGCTATATATGTGTGTAGTAGTTGTACGAAAGTATTGTAGGCGGTCGCGTCGGGCAAGTCACTTACGGTCGTTTTAAAACCAACCATGAATCTGCCTCCCGAAATTAAATTCCCCCATACACATTACGGCACACTGCTGCAAACCGTTCGGCGCAACATTGTTGACCAAACGTGTTATGGACGAAAAGAATAATCATTGTTAACGTTCGCGAGTCGCGTTCGCCTATTTACTGAAATTTGTAAAACATTTGGCTGGGCTGCTCGGGCACACGTCACAGAATGCGGGTGCGTGTGACACGCCACCTGGTTTTGTGCACGCAAACCACCGTTCTGTTCGTGTGCTCACAGTGGCGTAGCCACGTCGGGTCAGAGGTGAAATAGTTTTTACCAATATCCTAATTGAAAATTAATCCACACTTTATAATTAAACGAAAGGACAAGGAAAACAATTATCTCTTTTTTACACATTTTCAATCGAAGTAAACGATTTTTATTTTTATTCAATTCAACCCGTTTCAATCCATTTACTTAGTTTATTATTATAAAAACTCCTTTTTAGTTTTATTACGATCAAGTTATGTTTCTAAATGGAAAATATACTGAAAATGTTAATACGGTCACATCCTCAAGATTACTTTATTACAACCTATAATTAAATATAGAAATTATATAATTTTACTTAATCTAACTTTTCAATTAGAAAATATAATTTAACTTGCACGTGTGTTAAAACAAATTAATAGGTGATCAATATTCAAAAAATTATCAATATTTTCATAATTAATAAAATTCAGTTCAATAAAAAATGTAGCAATAATCAATATTGTAAATAAAAATGTTAAAATAATAAGAACAAAAAAAAGAAAACCTCAATTTGTACATTTATTTTAAATTTTCCTTATAAAACCACGAAAGGTTGTAAAAGTTTTATAAAATTTTGTTATAAAAAAATAAGGAAAATTTATACATGTGATAAATTATTAAAAAATATTGTAATTTAATAATATTTGATATTACTATATACAAGTAATAAAAATGTTCAGTAGAGCAACAAATATAATCAAGTTATATTATTTGAAATTTATTTGAACGTATGTTTCGATTCGGTAAATGTAGCTCGCTGAATTTTCAGTGTTTACATTTCAGTAACACTACAGGTAAAATTGTACTAGTATTAAATGCGTTATAAACTAGGAAGGCAAGGTAGATATTTTACGGTTCCTCTTTGTTCTATTCATCTTTCTGACATTGCATTTGCTTTTCTCTCGTGTAATACTGATGGGTATTTAGAAGCTTGCAGGTAAACTTAATATCTCACTAATGCTTAAAACACAGTCAGTTTAGTATTTAATCTAATAAGTAGATTAATAATATTTTTTTGTATGTTTAATATCATTGGATTTGTGGAACATAAACATACAAATATAAACTAGTATAAAGAAACAACACATTTTATGTTTAAATTTATAATAATTTACAATTTTGTAAATCAATTAAATATTTTGATGTTTAAATTATATATATATATATATATATATATATATATATATATATATATATACACACACACATATACATATACACGAGTGTTTATATGTATGTATGTGTGATAATTTTGTATATTTGCAATAACAATTATTCCTTATATAATCAATAATATTGAAACATTTATTTAAATTAAAGTTAAATTGCTATGATAAAAATATTTACTATTATGTACAAATTTTCATTTTTATTAGTACTATATTTTTTTAATTATTCATTATGATGAAAATTTTTCTAGCTCTTTATTGATCTATAATATATATATATATATATATATATATATATATATATATATATATAACAATTTTTTAATAAATTTAATTAGGACAATAAATCCTGTGCATGAGTTTTAATAAGAAACAAACTTTACTCTTTTATTTATTTTTCTTAGAGTAAACATAATGGAATGAAAACATTTCAAAATTTATCCCATTTATTATGTTTTCATTCATTATATTTATTTTAAGATAAATAAGACTTGGGTAAAATATCAGATTCTATTCAGTAGACAGAAAATAAGTTTTGTACAATAACTATTATACAATACATTTCAACTAAAGTTAAATTAGCTTTACTTTAACAATGTATCAGATTTTAAATATATATATATATATATATATATATATATATATATATATAATGAAATTATTGATTTATGTATTAATACAGTCTATAAATTATTTTCTAAATGAATATTAATATTTTTTTATAAAAATATTTGTTTGGTGTTTAGTAATGAAATGGTGTTAAAATTTTTTACTGAATTATAAAAAGTTATTATATTAAATAAGATTAATTTTTAAGAAGTAATTTAAAAATTACATATAAAATATTTTGTTTGCGTTAGTTAAAATTTAAATTATAATTAGAAACCAAATACCAAATCATATTATTCATTTTCGTTATCCATATGAAAAGTATACAAAGTCGATTTCATCAAATAATATCATTTATATTCTATCAATGTTGTCACTGGAAATTAAATCTTCCGTAAATTATTTAAGAAAGTAATGGAAACTTCAAAACAGGATAGCAAACAGTGTAGATATAGCACTCTCGTCGAATCATTATCACGCCTTTAAATGAATAAGTCAAAAGTGGTAGTGATTCTATCCCCTTTAGTCTATTTCATTACACTTGGTAAACTTAGCTACAGAATTAATGTCGATTACAAATTCAGAATACACAATTAAAACGGAATCATCAAAGATGTTATTTTAGTCTAGTTCGAAGGAACGCCTCGCAAATAGATGTCTAGAGAATCAAACACGTGTGATATTTTATTAAATAAATATGTTGTGAAAAATTGAATCAACAGTTGACAGGCTTTATTACACTTGTAATAAAATTAACGAAAATATTCAGAAATTGATATATGTAGAAATTTGATACTTTATTGATATATTTGATATGAAATACAAAGTTAAAATTTAAAAACGTTTATCACAAAGTACAATAATCAATTTTATAATAAATTAATAGATTGTTTAATAAAGGATTTATATATGATTTTTTATAATGAGAAAATTTATACAGTAATAAAATATAAACAAAATTAAAATATTTTGTAGGAGATAAAAAAATAATCAAAAATGAAAAAAATATTATTTTATCGAAATACCATTAAGTATCAATTGAATTAAAATTTATTATGAAATGTTAACGTTAACGAAACGTACAAAACTATTGTATAATTTATTTGCATATATTTTCACCAAGCACACAAGTTTGCTTTAAATGAACTTCTGTTGTCGTATACAACTCTTACTACAGTAGACGTGGCTGAACTTCGTAAAGTTACAATTTCATTTGATCTTGAGGTGGTTCAAACATCACGTCCAATGTTCGTATTCAGGCGTAGTCCAAGATTTAACAACGCTTATTCGACAGCCTTAGTGTGTAGTTAGAAATTAATTGAGTTTACTATATATTATCTTTAGTCGTACGATGCATTGTTCGAGTATATACCGATTCGTAACGAACGAAGAGAGAGATATACATTTATAGATTGATGGTTTGTTCGTAAATTTTATTATCAATTTTAATACTATCTATTACGAATAACGACTTATTGGTATAAGTGTTTGTATAGACATTCCGATAATAATTTATAAAATTGAAAATATATGTAAATTAAAGTAACTGCAACAAATACAATTTTATGTTCAAAATGTTTCATCGAAACTTAAAAAATATAAAACGTGCTTGAAAAACGTAACTAAACCAAAACAACGAACTTAATCGAGAAGAACGTTTATTCGTATGTTTATGAGCTTTTCACTATACACATATATTTTTGTACATTGTTTTCGTATATAAAGCAGAAGAAAATTACCAATAAAATCCTTTCGCACTTCCATTATCTAATCTATTGTTATACGTCAGCCATTACGACTAACACTCAGAATTTCGAGACAAGACATTGACGACGACGCTATACTGTGATAAATTGTCGTAGTAAAGAGTCGCTACGGCAGTGGTAATCAACTGTCGTCTTTCTGTCAAGAAATTCAATTTGCAGCCATTATGCATTGAACACACTCGAGTTTTCGTTTTGTTCGCTACAGGATTTTAGAAAGGCAAAAATTCACTTGTAAAGAAAATTGTTTGTAATGCTTTTACATTTTTGATACTTGTTTCGTTCTTATTTTTTATGTAAAGTTTTATTATTACAACTTGAAGATACATCTTTGCCATTGTATTATAATAAAAAAAAAATTTTTACATTTAGGTATATACACATATATATGGTGTTTTTGCATTACAAAATGGAATATAATATTTTTTAGAAACTATTATATATATATATTTATATACACCCGTTCCTCAATTTACGCGGGACTTTTTTACGCGGCAAATTATACCTCTATTTACGCGGGACTTTTTTTACACGGTATTGATTTACGCGGCACTTTTTATACGGGTTCAGATAGATTTCATTTTATATAATTTTTCATGGAATTTATTATATATCAAAGTGACGCAAATTCTCACTTAAACGTATAAAAGCACGATATAAATATATAAAAGGTTGATTGTTTTGAATTACAGTAGCGATAGTGACACCGTATAAAATTTATCTACTTTTATTTTCTAAAACGTCATTATTTTTTTGTTAAACTATGTGAAATAAATATGTGTTTCTACAACTTTACTAGTTTTTATTTCTAATATTTTTTCTATTGTACTGACAGATTCAATTTACGCGATTTTCATTGTCGTAAAACAAACTACGTGGAACGGATACTCAGCGTAAATTGAGGGACGGGTGTATATATATATATATATATATATATATATATATATATATATATATGCAATGAAATACCCAAGAGAACAATGTAAGATAATTTAATTTTAACAATTGCAATGTAAAATTAGTTTGGGTCAACTTATTTTTGAAACTCATCTAAAACGTTTCATTTAGAAACCTCTGTTTATATTTCTAGGTCATACTAATATACGAATTATGAGTTCAACTCTTATCATTCATGAAATGTAAAATGTCAATATATAATTTAATTTTCTCAAATATTTGTTAATACTAAATAAAGTAATAATTTATAATTGGGTACATAAAAATTTAAAATAAGTTATTTTTATTAAAACACATTATTTAATAAATGATAAAATGTTTTTAAAATACAATTTATCATTCATTTAATAAATTTATTTATATAATACAATAATAATTTTATTACAAACTGAAAATAATTCAGTTTACTTAAATACGATCAAATGCATGTACAAATTAAGAAGATAAAATCAGGATTTAAAATTTTAATTAACACTGAATGGAATGAGTTTTATTAAAAATGTAGGAAATTTTAAATATGCTATGATTTGAAATAAAAAATAAATGTTACTTTTTAATTTGTTTGTTGATACCATAATGTTGTTTCTGTTATTTTCATAGCTCTCAAGCAGATAAAAAAATATATTCTAGTGTTTCGAAAATAATGGTATGGTAATTAAGTATATTGAAAACGAAATAAACAATAAATATTAATTGAATATTTAATAAACATTTTGTGATTTAGAATGTTATGAATAATAGAAAATGAAATTTATTTGGTTAAGGCAATAAAACTAAATAGAGGTTTATTTAGTTTAAGGAAAAATGTAGTAATTTTAAGAAATTAAAATTGTATTTTTAATTATAAATACTTTAATTGAAAATTAAAATCTCTTGTATTTAAATCAAAATTTATTAATTAAATATATAAATTTTTTAAGATTATATTCAATCGGTTTATTATTTATAATACAAATATTGTAAAATAACAAATTTTTGTCTCATCTTGAACAAATAGAAATATAATTATATAATTTTATAACATATAATATTTATTAAACTGTATCATATATTAGTAAAATTCTGTATATAATTATCGGTATCTGATAATTATATTGTATTAAAACAGTTTCTATAAATTTATAATAGATTCATTAAAGATAGATTGATTCAAAAACAGCTATAAAGATTTTTATTGTTGCATCGAGTTGTAGATAAACAAACAGGTTATTTTAATTAAAGATTAATGTTTGAATTTTATTATCTATTAAAAGGTATTCGATAGTAAATATAAAATAAGTACATAAACAATTTATACATAATTATTTTCAGTACGTTTTTAAATGAAGTTAATGGATGGTAATATATAAAGAAATATTCGCAATTTTATGTAAATTATGATATAAAATATATATGCTTATTAACCCTTATGTGCGCACCCGGGTACCCGGGTACCCACCTCGTCACATTTTTGTTAATATTTTTTTCAAAAAATTTTTTTCCGATCTGGACTTTCAGATCCTCGCGATTTAACTCTTTACAAATGTATTTCAATATTTAGATGTATAAAAATTTTTTTTTATTATAAAAAAATAGGTTTGAAATGTTGTTGCTCGCGTGGCGCACCCGGGTACCCGGGTACCCACTACATGAGATATAATTCAATTCACTAAAAACAAGTTTTATTGTTGATGAATATTCTTTTATTGTTAATAAATGATACAATGGCATAAAGAAGGATTGTGAATAAACAAATTACATTGTTTTTGAAGTTATATTGAACAAAATGGCGCTGTTTACTTGTTACATTCGCTGCATGTTACATTTGTGACAGAGTGTTCATCGCATACAGGTTGCTCGCATTTTACACAAGACTTTCGGGTTTTTCTGCGTCTTTTAATGACAAGTCTGCTACATATTTTACTTTTTTCTACCAGAACTATCTCGAGGCCCATCATCTTTCGCAGCAGGATCAAGAGGTGCACGCTGCGGCCCGAGCACAGCTTCGATTGCGATCTTTGCAGAGTGATTTCGCATCACTTGGTCATTTGAAAATCGCTCTTCTATCAAAGGCCTCGTTAACTCTTCACTAATTGCCTCAAAAATATACGTCTTTGATTAGTTTTCTTTTGGATCATATTATTATTTTCATAATAGATTACATAAGCTGCAAGAGCAGCAACGTCTAATTGGCCAGAGGCCACCTTTGAGTTCGCCTGTGTGTAGTGTATCGACTCACCATTTGATCCATTGTATCGACACCAGTTTTATATTTATTGTAGTCGCAAATCATATGAGTTTTTTTTTCTCATCGTCATTTACGGCGTCATCATTATGCATACTCGAAAGCATAATTACAACCTTATTTTTCATTGGCACGTAAGAACAAATTGTGATTTTATTTTCATGAAAAGCAAACAGAGATGAATACTCTGGCCTAGATTTATCAGCTGCCATTTCTTTTGGAATGTAAGGTTTATTTTTTCTCAAAGTGCCAGTCATCGTTAAACCTTCCGATAATAAATGTTTAGCAAGAGGTAGAGAGGTGAAATAATTATCCATAGTAATATTACGGCCGCTTGCTCGAAACGGCGCTGCGAGTTCTTTTACTTCTTTCTCCTTGATTTTTCTCGCGTATATTGCCAATTTTACCAGTGTAAAGAATTCCAAATAACGGGTAAGCATTCTCTGCATCACAAATCCACCAAATCTTGATACCGTATTTAGCCGGCTTCGACGGAATGTATTGAGTAAATTTAGTATGTCTGCGATATAAAGCTGCTCGTCGATAGTCAAATTTTCTGTCGGTTTGTACATTTTTTCAAATTGTCATTGAGCATTGTCTACAAATCACGAATTGGAGCAGCTTTAATGCTCTAGTCCTCTGCTCTGACTGCTCTGCCTCTGCTCCGACTGCTCTTTGTGGTATATAAACCGTGCTAAAGGAAATGGCTTAAATACTTTTTATTTATGTTTATTCAATAAACAAAATTGATTGCACACGTATCCGTTCACACCTGCGCTTAAAAACTAATTAAAACTAGTGGTGGGTACCCGGGTACCCGGGTGCGCAACAACGTAGGTAAAGTTGGGTGCGCACATAAGGGTTAAAGTATTTATAATTCAGCCAGTTGTAACTCTCTATTTATATAGATATAATTAAAACTCGAATTAAATAAAACGATATTTAATTACGTTCCTGTTTTCGTTATCTTAATTTTAAATTAATTATTCGTTTCATATTCGATTATATTTTAAATATTTTTCTCATTAAAAAAGCTATATTTTTCTTTAAAACTTAAAAAAATTAAGTAACAATTTAACCATATTTAATTCTGTACTATATTTAGTAATATAGAGCTTTATATCTAGTTATATACAGTCGAACATTTCCAATTTCAATCAATTGAAGTAACATTTATTCCAATTATAAAAAATTGTTATGAACTATTTATTGTGTCATAAATTCAAAGTTTTAAAAAAAATACATTTAAAAAATAATAGAAATGAAATACGTTCTTTTCAAATGAGTAATTTTTTATCAAAATAGTTTGTTACTATAAATAATTTTGATATGAAATATTGATTCGATGTAAAAAATCTGATTTATAAAAAAAATAATCTCAAGAAGTATGATTGAGGGAAGTTTCACTATATATATATATATATATATATATATATATATATATATATATATATATATATATATATATACACGCGTGGGTGAATTATAAAAATTGAAACGCATCAAAAAGAAAATTAAATTTTATAAAAAAAATTTGAACATTATTTGACTTTTCGACTGATGTAGTCCACGTTTCTACTGTAGTTATTTATATAAAAGATGTACTCATTTAACCTGCACGTAGTTTTGAAACTCATCAATATTTAAATCTTACAGAGAGTATCATACAGTTACCAAAAAATTAAACATGTATGAAGTTTTGAGCACGTAAAAGAAATTATATGTTATGCGTACACTCTCATACATAAATATAAATATATATATATATATATATATATATATATATATATATATATATATTTAGAATTAAAATTTGATTTTTGAAAAATTCATACTAAAATATTTATATTTTCTAAATGAGATTTTATAAAAAACACTCTTTACACTTTTGAATTGTCATTAATAAATTTGAAAATTAATAGTGAACTTGAAAATGATAATTCAAAATAATTATTAAAATCAGTACATAGTAAATGGTTTTTGTAATGAATAATAATGAAGATGACTTTCATTTTATTAAATTATTTAAATGTATTTTAATACCTCAAAAGAAATCAGTTTGATTTTCTTTGATCGTTCAATTAAGAACATATATTTTCTGTTTGAAAATATCATAAATAAATCTGTAATAAATGAAATTATAAAACAATATAATTAGTATTATCAATAATTCAAAGAAAGTTAGTAATAAAAGTCGATAAATAAATAACATTTTAAAAAAATATTTTTTTAATGTTTAAAATTTTATTTAATTACTTAATCTTAATCAATACTAACAAAATGTTTTTATATAGATTCTCAGACTTTATATTTATGATAAGTTTATGGATATAAAACATAAGTTTGTGCTAGATGTTCTTAATTCTGGAGGAAAATGTTCAATGGTTCTAGTTTTAAGAAAGTATATACATATATATATATATATATATAAAGTATTAAGTTGTTATAAGTTATATATATATATATATATATAAAGTATAAAGATTTTAAAAAGTTATTTAGCTAGAGTTAACATCATCAAAGTTCTATATTAAGAAGTGATTCGATACATCGATTTTTGTTAAACATTGAAGTTGTTAGATAGAAAGTTTTATTAATATATATATATATATATATATATATATATATATATATATATATATAAATATAAATATTCGTATATTTTATTATTCTTTAAATTATCTTATATCAGTGAAGATATTTATTTTTTTGAAAATAGAATGATATATATTTACCTATGTAATTTTTCTGAATCAAAATTGTTCATTGTGATTTTGTACATTTTTTTAAAAAAAAGTTTATCTATGAAAAAAGAGAAAGAAAAAAATAAAAATTCTCTCTAGATTAATACGGAATGGCTTGTAAATAAAATAATATAATAACTAATGTTTACATTTTTCTATTTAGAATTTTCTATATTTATTTCTATAGTTTATTATTCAGACATGCGTTTAAATGAAATACTTTTAAAAATAAATAATTAAATAGATGAAAGCCATTTTTGTGTACCATAAGTAATTTTGATATTAAAGCCATCTTTGGTCAGTGAAAAGTGAAATTAAATATTCATACTGTATTTACATAGTAAAATTGTAGAAAAAGGTTTGAAGAGTAGT
Organism: Neoneuromus ignobilis; assembly: GCA_029203775.1. Lineage (NCBI taxonomy): Eukaryota > Metazoa > Arthropoda > Insecta > Megaloptera > Corydalidae > Neoneuromus > Neoneuromus ignobilis. The sequence goes on along the minus strand of CP092096.1, from coordinate 12,596,480 downwards.
AATACAAATAATTTTTAACTAATATATACACATGTGTTTAATATTTAATTTTCGATTTTTATAACTTCGACTAGAACAGCCTATATTCTTATTTATGTTTTATACGCGTAATTGCGTTGCTGTTGATGTCAAAAGTTCTGTAAATATTATAAGCTTTGCTGTATGCATACGTGCTTTATGTATTTTATCCTTTCTACTCTAAACGTTTTGTATAAAGGTTTTCATCAGCACTTACAATAAATTATTAAATATGCTCTGAATTGCTTTATATACTAATTATATTGTTCTCCGTACTATACAATAGAAACTGTCCAGTATGTGGTTTAAATAAATGGTTTTATAACTGGCCTTTTTCGTATTTTCGTAACAAAGTAAATAAAACTTGAAAAATATAAATATGTATTATTTTTAATACGAACTCGAATAACATAAATATGACTGAATGTTAAATTTAATCGATTTTGTGATTGACATTTGGTATTTTCGTAAATATTTATGTACAGTATAAATGTGTATGTATAAAATTCTTCTAGTTATTTTATTAAATAGTATAATTGTTCCTGGAAATGAAATGTATGTACGTTAAACCCCAACACCATAATAGTTAAGTGTTCAATAATCACTTATTGTTTACTTATTATTTATAATTATATAGTCTTTAATTATATCGGCTAATGCATTTCAATGGCGACGTCATCATCATCAGAGCCTTTCTGTTAAAATCTAAACTAATTGTTCGACTTTAACAGAAGACTAATCGTCATAACAGACTAATTGTCTAGATTTTAACAAAAAGGCTCTGATGATGATAGCGTCGCCATCGAAATGCATTAGCTGATATAATTAAAGACTATATAATTATAAATAATAAGTGATTATTGAACACTTCAAACTATTATGGTGTTGGGATTAAAATTCATTTGTGTAAAGTGAATTAACCACAGTTCCAAAACAATAAATAAAATTATTAATTATATTCAAATTAGAAACAAGTTATTTATAATTCTTTTTAAATATTTTTATATATTCTAAAGTTATCGAATAAAAGATATATATGATTATTTCATTATTTAATATAGATTATTTAAGAAATGTATATTTTAAAAAAGATAAAAAAATATTATTTTGAATTGAAACGCCATTACCACAACATTGTCGAATATATAACAAGAGTTGTTTTTGCTATTTTAATTTCATTCCAGTGTTTATATTTTTTTCTTCAAATTACTGACACAAAACAATAATAGTATCTCAAGCATTAGGACAAATTTCTAACTTATGTCACACAGTGCCTATCTTGTAATCTTTAGTTCTGTGAACCCTCGTTATCCTCTTAACCTCAGCATCCTAGGTGAATATTAAATAACTAATGTCAGACTGTAGCTATGTCATTTACCTAATAGTAAACTTATTAAGTAAGTGTCTAACTTGTTAGATTTAACATTAAAATATTGAAATTATAAATTAGCTTACTTTCTAATATCAACTAAAAATTTACAAAAACGAAAAATTATATTACAACAAATAATTTAATATGTTTAAAAACATTGAATTGAAAATTCTATATACATATATGTACTTATTTATTTATGTATGTATGTAACCAAATAACATTGATAAAACTAATTAAAGATCGTTTCAATTCGTTTAATATTTTTATATTTAATAAAATTACTTTTATTTAATATTGTTATTAAATTATACATTACTAAACGAATCACGTCCAGTAATCAAAAAAATGAACAAATATGAGATATATGTTATATGATGAGATTTAAAAGTTTATGACAGTGACATGACTGAGAATAACCAATGACAGAAATAGACGGAAAAATCTTGGAGATTTTTGTAAGCAACAGTGAGTTGATAAAGATTGATGATGACATCTTTTCATGCTCAGATATATTATCTATCTATTTACTTTATATATATATATATATATATATATATATATATATATATATATATATATAACCACTGGATTAACAATTTATTAATATTTTATATTTTATTTTGCACGAGTATATTTTTCTATTTGTAGGAATTAAGACTTTTTTAACGATTTATTTTAAAAAATGGAATATGTAAGAAATGTGTATACAAAATTAGATGGTAATAATTTTTAAAAGTTGAAAGTGTTTTTGTTAAAATTTTAATTATTTTTTATTTTACTTTTAAAATAAATATTTGATATTGAATTTTTTTAATAAGTCTTGGAAATATTATGATCAATTTTTAACAAATATTTTAAAAGAATTAAAAAATTAAATTAAAAAAGATTTTTAGAAAACAGAATGATAATTTTTGAATTTTGAAGAATATTGTTGTATATAAACTTGTTAATCTCGTATATGTAAGTACATAACATACACCTATGTTTTTTATAAAAAAAAGTTAAATTCAATTCGATGAAACACAATAATTAAATGGCACGTATTGTTTTATCATCAGTGCAGTTTACGTACCACCTTTCGAATTGATATATTTAATCAAGTAATTCACATTGATAGTGACATTTGCGAATGTTAAATACTGTCGTATAAGTGTGTCTTTGAAATGTTGGTACTGGAAGAGAAATGGTAAAGCGAATAGCGTGATAGCAAGGAATTAAACAAAAGTCGCGTTTGACGTGTTTATAATTTCTGGCTTTGTTTCGTTGCACCGCAGCGCGGGGTATTGATTGCTCGAGGCGAACAAGCAAGAGAGCGACGGTTCAACACACACGCACTTGTCCCATTTTTTTAAAATATATAATTGTGTGTATGTGTGCCCACATTTATGTGCATTTTAGATTTTGTAATCGTTACGAGTGCGGATTTTTTAATATTCGAATATGTCATTTAAAAAAAGACATTCCTGAATTCACATTCATTTTGTGTTGTCGTTTTGTATATAATTTAAAACATTTTATAGAGTATTATTCTGAAAAAATGTATGATTGATGTATATAAATAAAATACTTATCATACTGCAGAAAACTATAAAGGAAATAACGTTAACAGCTAATCCATTGCTATTTATGTAAATAATGTGAATATTGACTAGTATAATTGAAATTTCATTTTATATCCTGACAAAAACCAAAATTGACATATATAAAAATATTCAATTATAGCTTGTAAAGTAATTTTATGTAATTAAGTAATTAAATAAGACAATTATTCTCTAAAGAACAGATATTAATATTAGACATTATTTTTATTATATTAATATTATTTTAATTAGTAATAAATATGTTAGGAGGTTGTGTAATTTATGCTGGAAGGAATTAATATGTTTCTTAGATTCAGTTTTAAATTTCGTATGTAATATGAGGGATATGAATTAATTTGTCACTTTAATTATTGTATATACTACATTTGAAATGTAACTCTAGTTGACTAAGAATTGTAACATAGAAATTAAAATATTTTGTGTGTGTATGGTTGTTAGAAGGAGGAATTAATTATGGTGATTAAGAAAATTTAAATAAGTGACCATATTGAAATTACTAGTTTAATTTATTTATATCGATTTTAGAAGAAAAAAAATATTTTTTATAAATATATTATATGATAAAATGTAATAAAATCATGATCAGGTTTTATAAACATTAATTTTAAGAAACTTTAACTGCGTTTTAATATATTTTAAAAATGATTTTTAAAAAAAAAATTAGAAGAAATTATTTCAATATCTAAGACAAACTACTTATCTTGAAACAATTTTTTTTAAAATAATATTTCATATATTCAATATGTGTTTTGATGTTCATAGATATTTTTAAAATTTTTCCTTTAATATTTTTTCCGAATGATTTTTATTTTCAATTCAAAATTGTATATATATATATATATATATATATATATACATATGTGTGTGTATAAGTTTGTGTATTTATGGATGTGTAAATGACTGTAAAATTGGCATATACGTACAAAATATATTGAACGTGTACGATTGTTTGTACACGCTAAAATATAAACCCCAACATGCGATAGAATATAAATCAATATTGGAACGGGTGAAAATTTAATAACAAAAATCGTCTGTAAATAACGACATTTCATATATAATGCAATAATCTCCTCGTTGTTAGTACATTAAATTTATCTACTATGAACAAAATTAAAACATCATTATATATTGGAATTTTTTCGACGCGGAGAAAAATGTTCCGAGAAATATCATTCCCGCATGCGGACATAATTAATTTAAAATTAAATGCTGACGTAGTGGGTATCCAATCTGAATGAGTTAGCTGATACAAACATAACGGACAACGGAGTAATGTTTCGGCATTTGCCAACATATCTCGGTAATTAGATAAATTCAACGGTGTCTCACTAACCCAACACAAATGCCAGTGCAAACTGTATTTTAAACGAAATTACTGAAATCGTTTACATACATATGCTCGCAAAATCAACGATGAAGTGACATATGGAGAATGCGGCGTTTATTTATATGATAATGAGAACTAATTGTAAATCTAATAGAATAACCCAACCTCACAAGATATTAAAAAGTATTCAGTAATTACTTATTGTTCACTTTTTTGTTTGTAACAATAAATTAAAAAGCATTATATCGAAGTAGGAATGTTGTATTATAAAATCTCTTTCTTCAAAATAAATAGACTAAAAACTACCCTATCAGAAAATTGAACTATACAAATATTATAAAATGATTTGAAACATATAAGAAAATATGTAACAAAAATATTTATGTAATTTCTTATATATATATATATATATATATATATATATATATATATATATAATTAGAGTAGAAATATAAAAAAATCAAACTAGACATTTCAAAATCAGATTTGATATTACTTTAAATCGTATTCAATTTTTACATGTCTCATGTTTTATAAGTTCACTAGGGGTTTGACATATTCTTGTCAGTATCTCTAGAAAACTCACAAAGCGAAATATTGTTTGACATTCTTGTCATGAAGTCGTATATACAATGAACATTTTCTATGAACTTATATACGATTTATCCATGTAGAATAAATTTATCAAAGAGACATATTGAGATATTTTAATATACATTTTACTTCGTTCAATTTAATTTTAATGTTTTATACTCTAATGGAATCAAATTACGAATAATAATTAACGATAATACATATTTAATTACAATTAATTAATAATATTTTGTAGTAACTACAAGCATTAATATCTTCTTTTAATAATTATTTATAAATTTTGTAATTATAAAAAATGTATTTAATAATATAAAGCAAAAATGGCAAATCACAAAAAAGTAGCTTAAAGAAATAAAAATTCTTGTATTTAATTTTACATTAATTTTTTGTAGACATATATATATATATATATATATATATATATATATATATATATATATATATATATAGTTAGTATAAAGTAAATAACGTTATTCTACAATTTTTTTTATTTTTATTAAAAACGTTTAATCCGTAGTAGTTTATTAAATTTCAATAGAGTGTATAAATTGTGACTAATTTTTTTTAGAAATATTAAATTATAATAAATTTATTATTAATGCTAAATGTATTAAGAGATACGAACTCAGTTTGATATTTATTAATATTAAATTTTGAAACATTGAAAACAGAAAAGATATTAATGTGCAAATAAATTATAAATAATTAATAAATTATAATAGTATTTGATAATCTAAAAAGTATTACTTGATATAATCTTATTTTCATTAGAATCCTTTTATAATTTATCAAATTTGATTATATAAATAAAAAATTTAAATTTCTATTAATATATGGCGAATATAAATTTCATCACTGAATGATTTTTTGTGATAAACGTAATTATCTTGAATCAAAGATCAAAATTAGGTCAAACAAAATCGAAAAGTTTTGTTTTATTTGAAATGGAGTTTAATTTAACAAAAACATTTATTTTATCTGGACAATAAAGACTTTTGAGAAGCTTAAATTTCTCAAGAGAACACAGAACTGTAAGCATGAACAGAATTTTAATTGTTTTGTATTTGGTACTCATTGACACAATAACAATTTAAAGTTGTATAATCTAGATAGGTAATATATTTGAGATTGATTTTTATATTGAAAAATGATAATTATTATATTTATTTCTTATTATAATTTTAAAAATTAAAATATTTATTAATTTAGTAAATATATTTTGGAAATATTTTATTTGATAATTTCGAGAACTAAAAATATTTAGATAGTATAAATTAATATAAATAAATTACTTATTCTGAAATTACAAGATTTTATATATATTTATACATATTTTATATAAATAAAAATGAATATACCGTAAATAAATATTTTTAAAATGTATATTCAAACATTCTATAGTTCTACTAAAAGTCAATCAAAACATCATGCTGACAATAGCTGTTACTGGTTGCTATTTTACAAACCTAATGCGGTCAGTAAATTGACAGGAAACAATTAATGACATTCATTAATTATTGATTAATTGCTTTTTATTCTCAGTATAAAACTACTCACATACACACTCATATATGTATAAGTGTGCAAATATATGTATATATATAAATATATACGTGTATGTGTGTATAAAATAATATGTAAAAGAGGCATGACATAATTTTTTTCTTAAAAGGATTCAAAAAATTTTGTCATTTTAATTCACCAAATTACTTCTTTATCATATATGCATGTTAGTCGAGTTATAAATCCCTAATTTGTGTTAAATTATATATTGAAAACATTATTTTAATTTTGTTATGTTTATAATTGATTAAACATTTAAAATAGAAATCAAATTATTTCATTTGTGTACGGGTAAATAACTTTAGAAATTTGCTAATTAGCAAATTGAACATATATCCTCTTAGGTCAAATATTCAATTAAGATTGTCACCGTCATTAATCTAATAAAGCTAATATCTGCGTAATAACCATGTGGATACTCTTGACCGCTCGTAAGTGGAATTCATAAGTGACATAGATGTTTGATTAAAGTTTGAGTGCACATTTACATATTTCTATCCGCAGACATTGAACTAAAATAAATTTAGATATGAATATAAATTAATCTAAGATAATTTATTTGTCACACATGCATATTTATATATATATATATATATATATATATATATATTTAATCATAATTTAATCTTAAGAAAAGTCATTGTTTAATTAATTTACACGAATTACAAAATTAATCTTTTGTAATGTTATCTAAAAAGTATTTATATTTAAGAATTATCTTTCGATATTATTAATACATAATTATTTTTATAATAAATAACATTAAACAACTGGAAAAACTTATAAAAATACTTGACATGTTAATAAATATTATTATATAGAAAAATTGATTAATACATGTTGATAAACTTATGTATAAAAATGTTTATTGTATGATTTTTAAATATATATAAATATATATATATATATATATATATAATATGGACGTTTGTTATACAGTTTGCTTATAGGATTACATAGATATAACAGAAAAAAATCTTTAAAAACATAGAATCACAACAAACTAAACATTGAACACAAATTCTATACGCCTATTACACGAAATCATATATCCAAACACACATTCGCCTATGAGGGCATAAAAATCTAGGTCGTAGAAAACAAATATAAAAGATGATATCGAAAAGTCTACATATAAAAACATAATATAAAAAATGAAAGATATATAAAAATACTTTTTTTTCTTAAAATTTTCACGAACATTCTTCTAAATGTTCATATTAAATTAAGAAAAACAATATAGATTCAATATTTTTATATAATTAATTATTTTCTGCAAGAAAATTTGATTTTTAAACATACAGATAAAAACTTTTTGATATTATTTGTATATTCTCTGTTATTTAATTAAACTATTTCTTGCTTAAAAAAATATTACTAAACTAGAATTTTTTTTTGTAATTCCAGTATATACAATTTAATCGATTTATTTATTTTATATTCAAATACTGAATCTAATTTTGTTTGATTATTTGGAGAAATAGTGTACAAAAATATTATTTAATTGATTGTAGAAACATACAAAGTGTTAATAAACTCGTTAGTAAGATCATGTCAAGATAAGTTTTTATTGCTGTTGTATTCATTATAAGATAATTTAAATCAATTTGATATAATAGCTTTGAGTCAACGAAGAGAAGTTGATTGTAATACTTAGATATGTTTTATATATTAAATGTTATTTATTTTTGTGATATATTTAATATGTCATTAATTGCTTTCTTTATTTTTTGACGTTTTTATAAATAAATTAAATATCTATTTAACAAGTTTATTTATTAGTAGTCTCGAAATTTAATAAAAATATAATAATAAAGCTTGTATAAATTTCCTTCGCACGAAAATATTTTACGATCCATTTGAAACAATTTTGAAATAAGTAAATTACAATAGAAAGATCATATTAAAATACAAACATAATCTCTCAGGTCGTTAAAAATATAAAATTATTATTTTGCAACAATCCAACTCTGCTTACATTACGACAATAAATGTCTTCAGTGAAATACGACTTTCACAACAGCAAACCATAATAAAGTTTTACTGCACACGTGGTTATTACAAATTTAAACGATATAATTTTCCTATCGGTATTTCCGTTTCACTACCTTATTTATAATCTACTGGTGTGAGTTCTGTCAGGGTCACGTAAGGTCAGAATATTCCTGTTCTCTTTCCAGCAGACGATACACTTATTGGGAAATTGGCACGGAAATTAAATCGTTCTCTGAAGAAAACTGTTGAGTAAATTATGATACGAGATAACAACGTACGTACTTAATTCTGTACGTCATGTAAGGATGAGAAAATATGTACTGTGTCTCTTGATAATTACTGAAATATGATTCAATCATTGAAAATTTATGTAAACGTGCTTATTAACTAAATTTGTTTCTGCGACGAGCGATCACACGAAATTGGCTTAAATTATAATGTAACGTATATCGTCTCTCTGATTTATTATCTTGACATGATCATATTTCCAAGTTTTATGTCCGTAAAAACACTTTTTTATGCTAGTCACCTAAATAAATTTTACGTGTTTAATGTTAAATTATATTATCTTTTTATCTCGTATTAAAACCATTTATATGTATTTTAAATTACTAATTTCCTATCAAAGCAATTATTATTTACATTTTAAAATAATATTCTTTTTCAGAATTTAAAAATATATACAGATAGAATAAAAATAAGATAGAGAGAGAAAATAAAAATGAGTTAATCATTTAGAATAAACAATAAAGATTCATTTGATTTGAATAATTTTTTTTTAGTTGTATTTAAAATAATATATTTTAAAATTATTTATTTATATACATTTTTTTCAAAAATAATTACCTTTTTTATAGAGAATAATAGGTAAAAAATAGAAATCTAATTAAATCTTAGATCTATTCAAAATTTTAATTGAAGTTTATGTGATATTTTTAATTTTATACAAGTTACGATTAAAGATTTACAATCATCACATTAATCGTTTAACAGATCGTACTTTCAGTTTGGTTTGTTTCAGGGTATTTTTTATTTACAATATATTTTTCCAGACATTTAGATTGTTGGAATAATGCCAGACGTATAGCTTCACTCAAAGTGATATTGAGTGAAAAGCGTTTTCATATCGAGCAGTACTTGAATTGGTGTTTAGTAGTATATTAATAGACTACAAACCATATACAATTTGATGGAAGTTTGGTTTTTATATTTGAAATTAATTTTTGATTCATTAATTTATAAAAAAACTTATATTAATTTGTTTTTCTTAAAATTATTATTGCATACTCAACTTATTTACAAATAATTTTTACTGATAGAATATGAAAACAAGCTTTATTCATATAAATATTTTTTAATAGATTTTAATAATAACATTTTCAATTACTACATTAGTATTTTTTAAAAAATGAATATCAGTGATAAATCAAGCATATACTAACCTTAATTGACAAAAACTATTTGTAACTATTCACATCATACCCTGTTTTTATCAGTACATCATATGCTATTATTGTAAAACGTTCATCCATTAATTTTCCACATGATAAATTATATAAGTTTTAACTCTTGATACACTTAACAAGTTTCGACATAATTTTGTAAAATTGGTAGCCAACAATCACGTGTTTTACTTCGGAAACAAAATGTTTCTGTATAAAGTTCGACAATCAGACCGAATGCCTTTGGGGTTTTGGGTCACTTTGAGTATGAATTCCATCGTTTTAACCCGTTGTTTAAACTTTCTAAGTTGCTGTTGTCATTCCACGTGATATGTAATCGAAATGTTTTATTTGCTTTATATATAATTTGTCCGAGAACAATTCATTCTATTGCAGTTGCCACAGTATTTGCACCCTAGTCGTTCAAACCTTTTCAAGGAAATTACTTATAGTATCACAAGTCTGAATATAATCGGAAAATTATACATATTATCAAATTCGGAAATTAAACTGTACATATGTTTTATACTCTAGATAATATTTGTATTATATTTAATTCTGTTATATATTTATATATATATATATATATATATATATATATATATATATAATGTTTTAAATAATTTTAAAATATATAAAAATATTTTTTGAAAAGTATATTTTTAAAATGTATCAATTCTTTTTGAAATAATTGACCTATATTAATCATACAAACTCGACTATTCCATTTATAATCGAAACATATCATAATTAATTATTAAACCATACAACATAAATATATCACAATTAATTTCATCAAATATTGGAATTTATTTAGATATATGTATGTGTATCCAATCCGAATGGATAGATTTATAAATGACTGGAAATTTATTATCACTTAGTTTGTAGTTATAACTTGTTAAAGCTATAAATATAACAAATGTTGTATTACGATAATTAAAACTATAATTATTTATACTGGTCAATTCTAAAAATATCCGAGGTAGATTATTTACTTAATAAAATATTTATTTATCTATTTTATAATAATTGCATTTACTGATTTTTAATATAAGAATAAAAATAAATTTTATATTTTAATTATTTTTTATTCATACAAAATTTTAAATATTAATAAATGTATTCTATATGAAAATTAATTTGGAAACAGATTTGTTATTAATGATAATTTTTGAATATCTGAGATTGCTAAGTTGGAAATTTTATTATCGAAATTATATTAGCTATTTGGAAAAAAGTTTGTTGTACTAAAGTTTAAAATATAATAAAAAACTGATCAAATATAAATTATTCTTATAACAAATAAAATAGTAGTGACTATTATATTATTAGAATAAAATTAAAAAATCAATAACTTTTATAAAATTTAAAATTATTGTGTCGTTAGATTATCAAATATTTATTAAAAGTTATTTGATTATAAAAATATTGAAATTATTTGTAATTTTTATTATATATATATATATATATATATATATATATATATATATATATATATATATATATATATATATATATATATATATATAAAATGTATATGTGTGAATGTGTAGTTGTATTTTTATGTGTATTAGTTAAAGCTTAAGAGAATGAACGGAAGGCGTATCTAACATTTCATTTTCAAGTTCTACTAGACACACCCCTTGTACATACTTTTTAAAGCTCTATTTCATTCACTAAACATGTTGAATGGAAGAGTAATACATAAAGTAAATATTTTGTAGTATTAATGTGTATATAAATTCTCACTTTTCTTTTTATATTTTAAAATAATATACATATACATATATATATATATATATATATATATATATATATATATATATATATATATATATACTTATTATTTTATTAATAAAATAATTTCAATATTTTTTAATATTTTCAATTCAATAGATCAAACAATCACATAAATATATTTTTTTATATTAATAAGTCGTTGTCAGATATTTTGTTATTTGAATTAGAATTAAATATGAATGTAATATAAAAAAATATATAATTTTATTTTTTTAAATTAAAAATTAAAAGTAATGATAGATAATATTACATTTTCGAATAAAATAATTGTCTATAAAAGAATAATAAATTTATTGTACATTATATTTCGATCATTTATGAAAAAAGTAATTATTTAAAGATATTAGTTAAATTTATAACTGAATATATTTTTTATTTACAAAAAACATCGCATTAAAATAAATTACGATAATGCAATAAAGTTTCACAATCGTAAATATTTCATTGGTAAGCAAATACAAAATAAATAAACCAGGTTTTAAAAAATATAGTTATTTTCCAAATATACTTCGTCACTAATTTTTGTACAAAGGATGTTTTTAGAATGAAAAATATACATCAGTTATATCCGCCTACGTTACGTTTTCACCCTCGGCGATAGGTATGTACGGCTAGTATTCAAGCAAGCAGCCGAGAATCTGGAACATGTCCAAACATGAGATTAATGGCTTGTTTGGAGACGACGCTTTTTCAAGTGCTTGCTGTATTGTATTCTTATTGAGCAAAATGCGGTATACATTTGTATGTTTCAGTTTTCAACGAATTTTAGCCACATATTTAGTAATTTCACATACACATACACACACACACATTATATATATATATATATATATATATATATATATATATTATTTAAATAAATATTAAAATTTAAAAATTACATAAAAACAAAATGAAAAATATAATATATTTATAATTAATAATTTCGATTTTGTTGATATGAAAACTTTATAATATGAAAAGAATTTTCTTTCGAATTGATTTAATACCAAGTAACAACTATTGAATATCAGAGTAAAATTTCTTCCATGAAGTCGTTGGTAACATTGCAATAATATGTTATCTATTATTTAATCTAAAGTAGATATTGCTCTAAATGTGCAATGACAATCAGCGATAAATTGCTGCAGCAAACTTCATTATATCCAGAAATTGGTACAAGCGAAGCTTAATAGAAGGAAATTAAACTTAACACTTGCTCCATCTACATTTGCCTCTCTCTCTTTTACACATGTTGATTTATGAATGTGAGTTAAGATATACATATATGTTTACATGTGTAAATTACCTCTATTTTATATAAATTAATGTTGATTTTAATAATTAGATACCTTAATAAAAAACAAAATTAATATTTTATTTAAAAAAATGTCATCAATAATTTTTGTATGTTTGATTCTTAAAAACCAATATTAGTATTTTTTTGTAGAAATTATTCAAATTATAAATTTACCATATAATATAAAATATTGTTTGAATTGAAATTATATTCAGTCAATAAATATATTTATTGTTATATAAAATAATATTTGAACTTACTGTTATCAAAATATTTTTTTATTTTATTTCATATCATTTTTTGATAAATGTATTTTCAATTTACTTCCTGTCATATTGTATTGCAATATTTAAATTATTTTTATCTGACTGAAAATTGATAAGTTTGAAAGAAAATACAAAATTTTAATTCTAATTTTTGTATATATATATATATATATATATATATATATATATATATATATATATAAGAAAAAGAATGGGAATGCTATTTTATCAATTTAATTAAATACGGTTTATATATATTTTTAAAATATTATAAAAATTGAAAAAATAATACCAGTATGATTATTTATTCTTGTATTTTATTAAAAAATTAGTGTGAACGATTTGAACTAATCATAACTTTTTTTTCTATAAAAATTAAATATTAAAAAGTATATCTTATTTCTGTGTTTATCGAATCGAATATTTTTTACAACTTATTTTCCTTACAAGTTCGTGTATAGAATTATATTTAAACTTTTAGCTAAAAATGTACAAGTATCATTCTACTCTCTCTTTTTATTGCGATCTTGATGCACGTAATAGTATTTGTTAAGTTTTTATGTAGCCATCAAAGTTGAGTACTAGCTCTTAAAGGTTAGTTAGTATCCATCACTAACATCCACTGCAGTACTCATGAAATATATATATCACTATTTTGTGTATTGTCGATGGTTTCGTGACCGATGGGTTTAATGTATTTTATTATAAAGTATGTTGCTTGTTTTTAATATTAATGGAATAATAAATATTTTTTCAACAAATCTATATGACTTTATAATAAATTTATATAATATTACAATAAGAGTTTTCAAAATTTAAAGCATTATTTTAAACATATTATTTTTTAATTAATATATATATATATATATATATATATATATATATGTTTATTTGGGTCATTAAATAAATTTCTATAATAAAATCATTGAAAAATGTGTGTATTTATAGATATTAAATACATTTTTAATTTAATTTTAATTCCCATTTTGAACTTAAAATATTTTTAATACTTTTTTTATTAATCTAATAATTCTTAATGATGATTTTTAATATTTTTTTAATAATATGAATTTTCTATGGTAATATATTTAAAGTATTAGTGTTATTTTATTGATATGTTTGTATAAATTAATTTGTCTATTAATATACATAATCAAGAAAATAATAAAGGTTGGAAAAAATGATTTATTTTATAATTTTGTATAGAAATGATTTTATTTACAAAAATCATAAAATAACTAAATAATGTCAAATTTAATAAAATTAATTGCTCAGTATATATAAATCGTGAATCATTCGAACTAGAACTAATCTATTCATATTTGAAATAGTTGAAAAGTTCTATATTAAACTTCATATTGAAGATACTGCCGAAGTTATTCTTCAATATGCAAATAAGTGCTGAATTATATAAGGCATGGCCGTTTGACCCGTGACAAAGTGCCCGTGGTCATTGAGTGACGTATTTTGTGGTTTTCGTTGGAATTATTCGTATCAAACCGCGCTCCGCTTTAACATGTTAACATTTACCGCAAGAGCACAAATATCTCCGTGTCTTTGTCAAGAAAACATTCTACTAAAATTCCCTTGCCGACATGTTTGTTAACTAACTTGTCTTGAATCGGGGTGTTAGAAGTAGATTATATGTATATTCTCTGAACATAAATTTACAATTATTACGTAGTTCTATTTGAAATATTATAATTGACATTCTAAATGATTGCTTTTGAGTTTCCATTTATTGATATTATAAAATATATACAAGAAATATAATATATATATATGTATATATATATATATATATATATATATATATATAAATATATTGATGACTAAAAACTGTTTTTATCCATTGACATTAATTATAAACAGTATAAATTATCAACTGACAAAAATAACTCTACTGAAAATAATTCATATTTAATAAGCGTTTTATTCTTTTGCCAATACAAAAATAACTAATCAATAAGTTTTAAAAATAGAACTGTAAATAAAAATAGAACTCATTTACATATTATATGTTTTATGTCTGAATTAATTAAATCCATATTAAAAATCAGTATTTTACTGGTTTTTATATTTCGATTAAAATAATATTATCACATTAATTTGTAAACAAGTATTTCATCTAGTCTATACGATTTTTTTTAATTAGAAATGTATTATTATTTTTTAAAAAAACATTATCATAAATTATAACACAGATTTCATTTAAATAACTAATTTTTAAAATTAAATATGTAGTCAATAAGTAGGAAATAAATTTTAACAGAATAGTATTAGAAATGTATAATTTTATATAAAATAACACATAAAAAGTTTTAAGAAATGTTATTCGGAATATAGTTACATATTTTAGAAGACAAGTTTTAAAACATTTTTGATGTAATGAAATGTAAAAGTGACATTGAAATGATATTATATAGATTTTAAAACATGCATTTAATAAATGCAATAATGTAGAATATTATATACATATATATATATATATATATATATATATATATATATATATATATATATAAGGAGATAAAAATATTATTTGATTTTCCAAAGAAGTTTGTATGTGAGTTTGTTTATGAATGAAAATAAATATTGGACATTTTTTGATATTAATTTATGAAATATTATACAATAAACAAAATATTAAAAAAACAGAAAATAATTTATATTTGTTCGATACAAATACTTCAAACACAATTAATAATTGCTATTATTTAAATGTACGAAAAGTAGAATAAATAAATTTGTTTCATTTATCACAGCTTTTATTTTGAAAGAACAGCATTGTTAGTTTATGTTATATTTTATATTTATAGGATTTTGTATTTAAATATATTTTTGTTAATACTTTTACTGATTACTAGTTTGAAACGTGTAATTAATCGAAAACATAAATTATGTATTTATCGATTTTAATCTTTATTATGAAGTTTTTATATGTTTGAATATTTTATAATAGAAAAATGGTAAAAATGAGTATTTATAGACTGTTAAATGTTTTTCTACTAAAAGTAATTATGGTTATACATAAATAGTTGATTAAATTTCGTCGTATAAAATACTTATTAGTAATAATATTGAAAATGAACTGAAATAATTTTATATACATCAATAAATGTTTATACTATAGATTCCTAAAATAATATCTCTTAAAATTTCTGATAGTCATAGATGAAAAATGTACAGAACGATCATCTCATAAGAGACAAGAGAGCTTTTAGATTGGCCCAGAGCACTAGCAAATGCAACATACGTTCCACCTATACGACAAAGCACTTCGTGTTAAGTGTATAAGCTACTTTACATGATTCGCAGCTTTGAGTGAAATTCTAGAGCGGCATGAGATTTGCGACGGGACGGCGGGCAAAGATGTAAAAGAAGCGAAAAGCAATGTAGGGCGGGGGTGTGACGGTGTGACGACGTAATGTGACGGTGGTACATTGTGGCTCGACTCGGTCGGGTCTTAATGACGTATCCCGTTCTAGCGACTTGGTGGTAGGTTACTCTGCGCCACCACCCACTAACACATCAATACTTAATTCTACACCTGACCGTTGGTCACCCAACGTTCACTGGCCGCTTGCCGGTGATTTGTTGTTTTGCGCACTTGGACTGCCGCGTTACACAACTTATGCTCCTTTGAATACATTTCCAAGTCGTAAACAAGTTTTGGATGTTATTACCGCGACATTAATGAAAATTTAATATGCTCCGCGAATAACGATTTGTTTAAATAATGGAATATTTTCCTTTTCCCGAAATATTCTATACATTTGAAGTGTCTACTTAATTTTAATCATAATGCGCTAAAATTAAATATTAGCTTTTTAAATTCCATTATTCATTTCTTACATGATTTATAATTTTTTAATTTTATATAAATATATATATATATATATATATATATATATTAATTTAAAATATAAAATGAATACATGAGCTAAAGAAATAAGTAAAAAAAAAATATAATTAAGAGCAAAATTAAAATTATATTCATTGGAGATATGTATAGTAAGAAAAATAAAAGATATTATTAAATCGTGACTTATAAAACGTCGTTTATAATTCAAACTTAATCCCTAAAGAAATGTTTTGTGAGTTTTAATTTTTCCTTCATGCCCGACTGTCTAAGAAAATATATTTTTACTTTCTCATTAATGACGACATAATTCTATACTACATTAAATAAGACAATTTTTAATAACTTTTTTACACTACAATGCAATCCTTTATATGGATTCTATAAAATTTATATATATATATATATATATATATAATTTATTTAATAGGAATTAATATTTTTTAGATTCTCTGGTATCCAGTTTTCGCACATATAATTACAATTAATTTGCAAATAAATACAAATTTTGTAAGTAATTTCGTATTTAATGGATTTTGATTTTGATATATATATATATATATATATATATATATATATATATATATATATATGTACATATGTATGTATAAATATATGTTTGTGTATATATATATATATATATATATATATATATATATATATATATATATATATATATATATATATATATATATATATATATATATATATATATATATATATATATATATATGTGTATATATATATATCACCGTCGCATTTTCATTTATTTCTTAAAATAAAGGTTATATGTATAGTTGACAGTTTCAATACATTTTATCATTTCGAATAATCTTCGTTCGAACCACAAGTATAACAATAGCGTGACAAGTAGTCACGCCATTCTCCCAAATTTATCATATTTCTGAAGTAATACAATAGCTGACCAACGCGCTAGTCTTTTATAATATAGAGTTGAAAGACCTGTAGTATATTTGGCATTCGATACCTATATATATATATATATATATATATATATATATATATATATATATATATATATATTTATATTTATATATGTATGTATGTATAGTTTTTATGCGTAGAATATAAATTTTTTTACAAACATATGCATATATATACATATACATACACACACACAAATATAGTACAAATGTCAATATTTCCTGGAAATCTATATATTGACAAATATTAAGGTCATAGAAAATATGAAATTCATACTTTAAATGTTAAGCAAACGTTTATGCTTTTAGTTTGATTACATCGTTTTGATATTTGTTCATTGAAAATTTGTCTGAAAAAGTTATATTTTTCAAATTTAAATATATTTTACTAATTTTCTATAAAATAACAATTATATTAACCTACAAATACTTTACACATATTTATAGGAAATTCTTTCTGTATATATATATATATATATATATATATATATATATATATATATAATAAATGAAAGTTTAAATAATTCATATTTAATAAATTAATTTAATTATACTAAAATTTAAAATATAAAAAAATACTATACAAATATATAAAAAAAGTCAATAATAATTTTACACAAAATTTAATATTTATTATTCATTGAAATATTATTTATTATTGCACGTATTTTTTTAATATAATTTATTTTACATTATATGATAAATAATTGAAAGTGAATCTTAGAATTGCTTTTATAAGTACGTTATTTTTGATAAATTCAATAATAATATGAAATTATTAAAAATATAAATAATCATATAAATTTTAATAAATGAGATGTTTTAAAAAATCATTTCATTTTATAATAACATTTTTAAATATTATATTAGAATATTTTGTCGTATATTTTTTATTACAATAAGCCTTTGACCCAGCAAAAACGATATATTACTTTTCAATAAATCAAGATGTACGTTTGTTCAGCTGACCATGTAGGTTAAATCAATAATTTTTGATTTAAATATATATTAGATTTGGTTAAAACATAAATTTGTTTGGTTTAAAATATTCATAATGATATATATATATATATATATATATATATATATATATATATATATATATATAAATATAAATAATTATATATCAATTTAAATTAAGACATAAAACATAAATCTTCCAAAATTTATTACATGTTGATAAAATAAAATATTTTTATTGATGTATAACTTTTAATTAAGATTATTTAACTTTATTTATGTTTGAACATAATTTCTTGAATTTTTATTGTATTTCAGTTTTAATTATTTATATTCAATTTAAGAGGTTTTTTTTAATGTCCATTGTTCTTTAAAGAGGTGCTGAATTTAATAAACTTTTACTTGAAACTGTTATTTGTCAGCTGTCAAGTTATTGACCTTAAGAATATGATTTTTTAACCGCTTCTGTTACGCAATTAATTAATACTTAAGAGTTTCTAACATTGATTAATAACGTAAATAACACTATTTTAAATACGTAAATTAATAAATTGAAGTTTTGTTTGTGACTTGTGGGATATTCTGAATATCTAGAGAATTAAAACACACATTCATACACATACATCAGTTTTATATATATATATATATATATATATATATATATATATATATATATATATATATATAAGGTTTGTCTTCAATTACTCTTCTTTTTTTTAAAAAAAATAAACTAACTAAATATAAAATAGCCTTTTTTAAATAATCGAATAACAAAAATTTATATTTTTGGTATTTATTGTGTCTATATTCAATTCTTATTTTTTTTAAAAAAATTCTATTATTATAATATCTGAATGTAATTTAATTCTAAGTATGTTATATTATAATTGCCTTTTTTACTAAATTAATATTCTTATTAAAACTTTCTCGATATAATTAAAAAAATAAACTCGAGAAGAGTAAACAATGAAAATGGCAAAATTAAACTAACAACAAATACACGCTACGGCGCATTTTATACTTTTGAGTTGAGCACAATGCGAGACCTATTTACAGATTACTCGGCTTGTTTTATTTGGAACACATGCTCTTACAAGCACACGGTCTATTGCTATGATTACCAACATAAACGACATGTGCAGACGAGAGAAAACAGAGCTCAGATATTTTTCATTAGGTATCAAGAATACAATCTTACTATTTTGTACGAACGAATGGAGAAAATCGTGTATAAATTTTTTGAGAATGCTCGACAATCTTCTACAATTACAACCAAAGAATTTCGAAAATTTTAAATGACGAACGAAATGTTTAAGAATCACTGTGTGACTGAATTTATTCATTCAATCAGAATAGTATATATTTGGAAAAAATTATGTTTGAAAATAAAAAATAAGTAGTTATTAAATATTTTGATGAAAAATATTTTGAGTTCTTACAGTAGAGATGAAACTGAAAAAAATATTAATGATCAAGTAAAATTATAAGTACAAAACAATATTTTCATTTTTTTTAAATAATTTTCATAGATAAAAATCATATATGGTATAAGATTAACGAATTAATTTTCATTTTTATCCTTCAAATATATTGATATTTAAATAAATATTATTATTTGAATTTAAGTTTACATTCGAAATAGTTTTTTTTAAAAAAATATTGTAATTTATAAAACAATCAATTAAATATTTCCATTTTTAATAACAATGAAGTCAGAATAAATATAACACAGCAGAATGTTTTTAAATTAAATAATAATTTTTCCAAACATCTAATTCTGTGAGAAAATTACAAATACATATCGATTATCATCACAAAAGCTTATATCAATTCATTTATGGGAGAAAACCTCATCGAATGTAATAAGAACTTCGTAAATGTTTTCCTAAAATTCTTCAATAGAAGAATAACCTTTCCATCCTTGATAAAGTTTCTTCATAGGACTCTTTTCGTCTATAGGTTGTTATTATATAATGATTTTTGCCCAACTATTGTCT
Organism: Neoneuromus ignobilis; assembly: GCA_029203775.1. NCBI lineage: Eukaryota > Metazoa > Arthropoda > Insecta > Megaloptera > Corydalidae > Neoneuromus > Neoneuromus ignobilis. Next base: position 12,575,451 of record CP092096.1, on the reverse strand, counting down.
TTTTATTGCTATATGTCCTGATCATGCCCATTTCATTGATTTTATTTGTATGTAAATATGAATAATTATGGAATTAAAAACAAATCGTTTACTCAGATATCTGTTTGCGTGTTTTAATGAAAGCGATGTTACTTTTTCTTATAATAAATTAATTTTGTTGATAAAGTTTAATTTTCTACGTTGATTTTATCATCATATTATTTTTATAATACAATTTCAAACAGTATGTTGTTTTGAATAATAAAATAACAAATTTAAAAAGAATGACATATACATATATATATATATATATATATATATATATATATAATGAAATAGATCATGAACGTTCTTTTACTTGAACATAAGTGTTCACTCATAGTAATACATACCAGGCGATATACCGTAACGTGTGCGATGGTGCAGCGCCCCAAACTTCTCCGCACCGCACCTCCGAGACGCTGCGACTCGTGATGAGGATCGATCGTTGGCCTCCACAGTCGCTATTGAGTATGTACGTGACACCACACTACCGCATTATATGTCGTAACTGTGGTATTTGATTATGAATATACTCCGTATAAATTATAAAATAATCGAGATGATTTTGCGTTTATTGCCTGAACACCTGCAGTGTCCAATGACACTTTACAAATTATTCATTTGTCGAAAAGAAATATTTCCCGGATTTTCCATTATCCTCTACATCTGTGAATAATTATTCATTTATGATGTTAGACTAATTTGGTTTTGGTTTTATTTTTAAACATACATATTATCATTATTATCACCAATTTCAATCTGTTCTTATCCTCTGATAGATAAAGGATTCTTCCAAAATTTATATATTATTTTTTTTAATAACGAATATTTATTATTCTTTAATAATAGTTTTAAATTTTTTTATTAAAAATTGTAAAAAGATGAAAATTGAGAAAAATTTCAAGACATCTATTGTTTATGAAAAAATGTTGAAAATGTTAATTTTTAAATTTTTCTTTCTCTATTTATTTATGTATATATTCATATATATATATATATATATATATATATATATACATATATATATATATTCATACATATATGCTTACGCTATTCAATTACTTGTGACAACATTGAGTAAACTAGTAAACTGAAAAATATATTTTAAGAGCAACAAAATTGAATAGTTGGAAACAAAGTAGACGATATATATATATATATATATATATATATATATATATATATATATATATACATACATAATGTAGTAAACAAAGTAAAATATTATTGACTGAGAATATAAGAATAAATAAATGTTGTGAATGGAACTTTATGTAAAAAATACTTTGAAAATAAGTAGAAAAGAAAAGAACTATTGGTCTATTGGAAGAATATGGAGTATGTATTTGCATAGTATATTATTAAAAGCTGCTTAAATATATAACTGTATATATATATATATATATATATATATATATATATATATATATATATATATATGTATGAGTTGGTAGATTATATTTGTGTATTATGTAAAGTAAATGATTGTTTCATATATTTTATCTTAAATAAAAAAATTAATAACTCTTTGATCTAAAATACGAAAATCATCTTCTATTTTTAAATATTATTATTTAATTTTATTATTATTAGATTTTTTAATATTATGTATATATGCAAATATATATCATAATTTTAAAATAAACCCTTTGTTGACAATGTCAATAGTTTAAATTCCAGAAATAACTTTAATTTTATTTGTTATTATACTTCATAATAATTTGAACTAAATCGATTTTATTATTTATAACCTCTAACTAAAACTTGTCAATACTGTTTTTTTCATTTGACACAAATTCAATAAAACCTATTGTCAAAGAATTGCGTGGCTTTTTGGTAAATTCTCATTTCATTGCATCGATCTATGTTCTTCTGAAATGATGACGCATAGTATTTTGTTTGGGAAACGTTTAGGAACATAAATATGACCAGGCTGACGCCGCGTACATAAGAATAAAGCTCATATAAAGCAGGATCTTCCTACCGAAGCATCGATATTTACCGCCTGTTGAACAGTAGGTAAAGTTTATAGGTTGATTTCGGTCAACTTAGATACCCACATTTGTTATCTTATACTCCTTTATTTAAAAAATATTTCATTCCATATAAATATGCTTTTTTTAAAAAAGAATATTTATTAAAAGTTATTGCTTATTTTATACTATTAATTACTTAATTAATATTACAAATTATTCTAATGATATCATTTCATAAATCTTCTACATTAACTTATATATATATATATATATATATATATATATATATATATATATATATAAAGAGAGAGAGAGAGAGAGAGGGAGAGAAACTGGTATTATATTACTTCAATTTACATTAAATTGAAATTTAATAATAATTTAGCAATAACTTTAGAACGTATTATGATTTATAACACTGAAAATTAATTATTTGTTAATGCTTTTATCATCTTATAATTTATTTTATTTTTTATTACAGGTGAGTTTCAACATTTATTTTTAAATCAATTACTAACGTGAATGACATCAATTATTTTTTAAGGTATGTTTTATTATATATATATATATATATATATATATATATATATATATAACATTAAAATTTTTAATTTAATATATTTTTTAAGAAATAAAACAAATTTTAATTAAATTATTTAATGTACATAAAAAAATTATAAACACATCAAATGTTTTAATATGTTGAAAATCATCTGCAAGAAGTAATTTTAAAATAACCATTAGTAAAATCATTTTTTAATTATGTATAAAAATAGATCAGTGTTTTATTATAAAAAACTATATAATTATAATTGACTTAAATTTATAAAAATAATTTAGGATTAATATTTATCAAAGAGTATTTTAATTAACTTTGAAATAAAGTGAAAAGAAAATATTTGAAACGAATCTTGTAACTAGGAAAATAATTTCATTGAATTAAAAAAGTAATATTAAAAAATTACTATTTATTATATACAAATATATATCTATGTATCTATCTATCTCTATACATACTTTTATATATATATATTTATGTTTGTGTTTACATTTTAATTTCTTAATTAAAAAAATTATTTAATTAAAATTCGTAATTAAATATTAACATTATAAATCATTGAACTATTTTAACATTCAGAGATAATAATTTACAATAGTAAATAAAATATAATAAAAATTATTATTGGATTTGATTTAATAAATAAAAACATATATTGGTTATAATATTTAAAGACTATTTTTTAAATTTCTTTCATGTATATGAATATATAAATAAATAATATAATTAAACAATAAATAATAAAACAATAATATGGTTTTTATTAATTAACTGGAAACATCCGTTATGTTTTAATTAATATAAATCCGTACGATGAATTATTTATTATTCATGATCCAATATTCACACTAAAGTTTATTGGATTTAGTTTAACTAAATAGTTGGTACTAATTTATTTAACTAGATACACATTGATAATTCTCAAATAGTTAAATTGAAATTGTTGTGAATACTTTCTGTAAAGATTTTCGTAATTAATTTTTATAACTTAGAAAATCGAATTTGTAAATTATTCTGAAAATATTTTCTTAAGATCCAAACAATTGAGAATTATTATAATAAATATCTAACAAAATCAATTTTCGAATTTTTACCATAGAACGTAAACTAATATATATTTTTTAAAAAAAACTCTTTCAACACGTTCCCTTCAAAGAAATGTAAGTGAACTGTAGTTTTTTTTATCAACTTTAACATAATATACCACTGATAACTCTGGAAGATGGAGAAGAAAAATGTTAATAAAATATACATACAGCAAATGCCTGCAGGGTTAGATGAAATTCGTGTAACGTAGTATTGGCCTGCCAATAGAATTTATTGTTGTAAGTGTAAGACTGCGATGGCAATGAAACTGTTTAATATGAAACATCGCAGAGTTTTATGTATATGTATTACTGTGTTTTATTTTATTAAACTAAAAATATTCATCAGATGTAAATTCGTATCTTATAAACTTAAATATATAAATGTAAAACATTCCTAGGATAGGATATTATTCTTGATCAACAAGAATAAGATTTATTATAATGATTTATTGCTATTTCTCTTCATCCACTTTCTCTCTTATTGTTATATATATATATATATATATATATATATATATAAGGGCAGTATGAACGAGGGGAAATTTCTAAAGCTTCTGTAAGTATTCTTCTACATTCGATGTGAAAAAGAAACAAAAGGGAATATGCTTCAGAGAGTATTCATAGTGCTTTAATGTAATACGAAAAAAAACCTCCTATAATGGAGTGTATGGATAATCTTCAATGATTGATAACCTCTATATTTTTGACATGTATTGTGTGTACAGGTAGACAGTATTTATTTTATAATCCAAGGCGACGAGGCCCCTATCCCAATAATGGCACAGGTGTCGCTTGTAGATCGACATTTTAATGTGTTCCGCAGCGCAAAATATAACGATGTCTGTGCCGTAACGAACACAGCAATGCATGTAACATGTCATTCGGGAGTTAACTTAATATTTAGTGCTGTAACCGGCTTGTGGAACGTGTTTAATTTGACATTTAAGCTGAACATTGTTGTTAATAATTTAAATGAAGTTTAAAGTTGTGGTCTGTTATGATTTTTTCCGGCAAGGAAAATATTAAAACGGAAATGACTAATGTTTGTATGCAAATCAGTTAAAATTCCTAAGGAAGAACTTTGCATAACAGATTATTATAAATATAGTATGAAAACATTCAAGTATTAAAAAAATAATAGTTATCTCTTTTTAATAAATTAAAGTTAGTGTTAGTTTTATCGTTCTTAATGTCATAACTCTTTAAAACAGAATTGTAAAAATATTTTTAAATAGTTCAATTTATTGATTCAATGTAATTTCCAAAAAAAAAAATGAAAAAGTAACTTAATATTAAAATATATATTACATTAATGTTATGCTAATTAAAATAATAATCTAAAATTGATAGAAAATCGTACTTTCTTGTTGTAATATTTTGTAATACACCTGAGTTTGTTTTTATGAGATAGATACGTTCCGCAGAAAATCGCATTAAAAAAACGCACAAAAAAGACTTAACTTACATTGAAAAATTAGGGATACGTTCCGTAATTTTCAAAAACCGCATAAAACCAAAGCTACAAAGTTAAATTATTCTAAAAGTCAGGAAATAAAGAATGCTTAAAAAATTTCAAATATCTGCAAAAAATTGATACAAAACAAAGCTTTATACTTTATTTTTTAATTAACTATTTAATTTTATTCAAAGCAATATGTACATATGTGTAATTTATTTTAAAATTTTTCATACATATTTTGATTATCATCGCAATAATATCTACACTGTTTAGAATAAAAATAAGAAAATAAAAAAGAAAGTGAATAGCTGCACTGTTTTCAAGACATGTAAGCCAAGCCTTTTTCCAACAGGCATTTAAAGTGTGTTGTTTTATTTGAGTAATAGCAAATGCAACATGATTTATACAATCAAAGATAGACATTTTTTCAAATCATTAGTTACTGTTATTGACTCATTTTCTAATTTATCCAATATAAATTGAAAAGTGCGTTTAACGCAATATTGTTTAAAAAAATTTGGCAGCTTCTTCATTTGCCGATGCAATCGTACCCGTCATCTTCACGTTATGCAGTGCATTCCTTTTTAAAAACCCGGTTAACCTCCTTTGCTAGCCGAAAATTCCTCATCAGTTTGAGAAGCGGAAGTAAATGGTTGTGATTCCTTCATTTTTCATAAAACTGAAGAGCTTTTCGTTGAATTAAATAACCTCTTAAAAGGAATTCTTAAAAAAATTCGTATAAAAAGATATTAGAAGAAATATGAATTGCATAACTTTAAAATCGCATTAAAATAATCCGCACAAAAATAGACTTAGCTGTAATTACTTTTCATTGTATATAACGTAAAAACTACCTCTAGTCTATATTATATTTTCATTAATTTTCCTTTGATTTAAATACTTAACAAATTATTTCAATTTTATACTGAAATGAATTATATTGTCAGTAAAAAAGAATCAAAATTTATATATATATATATATATATATATATATATATATATATATATATATAAAATGTTATTTTAAATGTAAAAATGAAATGTGAATAATATTTTTTTTCATAAAGTAGCAACATTTGTAAATATAGTAAGAGATTTAAAAACGATTACTAAAAAATTACAATATATACACAAATATTATTTGTTTAATGATTTTACAATTTGGAATAGTTTTGTTATATGGAAAGGTTTTCATGCTGTTAAATATATTTTCTTGATTTTGATTTAAGATATGAAATATATATATATATATATATATGTATTGATTAAAAACTATACAACTTTTCTTGAGAAAATTATTATAAACCATCGTCTGAAAACAGCGATAACAAAAAAACTTGCGAATTGACTTTCCTCAATGTTTTATTGACGATGATCGTACAAAGTTATTCATGAGATTGAATCTACTAACGAAGCACGTTTTCACTTCAACGAATACGTCAACAAATAGAATATGCATACATAAGTCAAAGAAAATCTTTGCAAACAACGGATATATTTTAACATCTTTTAAAACACACGACGTGATATTTTGTTTTTCGTTCAAGAATTCTTACAAGAATTTCATTGACGGTTGAATGGTTATCGAATTTTATAAAAATATTTTATTCTGCTTTTTGTTTGTATTATTTTAAAAAAATATATAAACGATAGTTTTTTATTGTAAGATGACTGGAAAAATATAATTTTATATTTTTATTTTAGATATCTATATTTTACAAAATTTCTTATACAATATATATATATATATATATATATATATATATATATATATATATATATATATATATATATATATATATATATATATATATATATATAATTATGACAACCTATTTGATAGAATATAAACATTATTATATAATAAAAAGTGTGATAACTAAAATAAGATTTCGGAGACAATCTCTATCATCGTATGGTCCAACCCGTATTGATATCAATATATCAATACGTTCAGTGTACTATTCAATCTGATGGAATAGACCCTCGACAAACCCAGATCAGAGTATCGTGTTTTAGTGACATTATCGTGAAAAATAGTGCACGCACAATATGTGCCGAAAACACATTTTCGAATAAAATAGATAATAAATAACCACACGGGTCATACGTCTACAATACAATTTGATCATCTCGTAATAACTACAATAAAATTTAATTAAATAAATATATACATGTATATATATATATATATATATATATATATATATGTGCGTATGTGTGTATATATGTTTAGTATTTGCCTAAAATTTATTAAAAATCTATTAAGTACTAATTATTATATTTTACAAAGTAATTGTGATTTTAAGTGGTTAAATAATAAAATATGTTCAGAAAAAAATTAAATTTGTATATAATATTTTAGTCAAAATTTACTATCCTTACGTTTTTATTTAATACTAATTTTTTTGATTTATTTATTCTGTTTTAAAAATACTACATATGTATATATAAAAAATTATAAAGTAATTTTAATCTTTCAAACTAACTTAATTCATAAAAAGTATTAAAAAGAACTAATTACAATTTCTGGTAGATATTAAAAACGAAAAGAGAATTACTATAGAATTTCTAGTAAAATAAAAAAAAAATCACAGATTTTTGTATATACACAAAATAATTACTATATTTTTAATAATTATTATAAAAAACAGAACATATGTTAAAGATTTTTAATTAGTATAATATTAAAAACATCACAATAAGTTAAATTCAAATTGTGTTACTTTATACTTTTTGTCGAATTCTAGTCGTAATCATCAAAATGATTCAATGATAACTTTGATTATACCACAATTAATTTAATCGACCACATCTTTTTAATAGTCTCGTTCAGTAGCTAAGTATAAAAGTTCCGAGTACAATTACAGGCATTTTCGTCCATACAAAGCCGGAATCGTTTTATAAGCACAAGATTTATTTAAATATTTTTCTAAAGACGAAATTCTTTTACAAACATTTTAATGTTAAGAAAATGTTAATGACTAAAAAAAATAATGGAATTCAGAAACGTTAAATATGCTTTTTTTATACGTTTATTATTAAAGAACGATTTATATTGAACAGAGATGGTTTTAAATATTAATCAGTAATAATTAAATCAATTTAGTAAAAATGCTTGTAAGTTTATCTTAATAATCTAAAAACGAAACATATTTTGATACATACATACATACATATATATATATATATATATATATATATATATATATATATATATATATATATATATGTAACTGAATAAATGTATGTATCTATGTTCAACCTTTTATATATCACATAATTCTATTTACATTCTTATTGCATGTTCATCAGTTTTTATTATCGCGCTCTACCAGCTAATTCCATTTTCAAACAATATACATGCTATAATACAATTTAGTTAAAATCAATAATTATAGTTCCTTGAACTTGAATTTACTATTTGTATTTATTTTTTTTAAATAGACATTCTATAATTTCTATTATTTAATTGTCCATGATTTATTTTTATTCATATATTAAGCCTTAATTCCATAAAAGAGTAATAAATATAAGATCAATTTACTTATAACAGCATAATAGTATGATTTATAAATTGTTAATGAATTAAATACTATTTTTTTCATAAAAAAAATTTTAATATTAAATTTTAATTGTAAATATTTTCTTTTTGTTTTGAAAATTATAGAAAATATTTAAAAGATTTAAAATAAATAACATTACTCTGACTTAATAATATTAATAGTCAATATGAAAGTTAAAAATAAGTTATTTAGATTTAATGAGAAATATTTTTAATTTTTATTTGTTGATTGCAATATTTTAATTTTGTAATTGAAATGTGTAAGTTATAATCAAAATAAAACTTAAATTGAACTTTTGATATATATATATATATATATATATATATATATATATATATATATATATATATATAAATGTATATTTTTGTAAATATACATTTGTATGTGTATGTATATATTTTGAAATGTACATTGCATGGAATAAAAGTAATAGTTTTGTACAAAACACAAGTAAATATGTACGTAAACAAATAATTGAATATAAATAAAAGTTCGTGTAAGAATTTATTGAATCGAATGAACAGTAATCGGTTTACCTTGTTAAACCCGCTATTATATTAAACAGTGTTTTACCATTGCAAACAATAAAAATAATCCACTGTAAACGTAGTTTGAAAAACATGGCTTGGCCCGTACGTCACAGGGGACTCGTTATAATCCGATGATCTCTACATTTGCGACAAAGAGCTAAAAGCTCGACGTACAATCATTGTACAGAGATACTCTTTCTACCTTTTTTTCTACAGAAAGACATGCTATGTACTGCGTACAGACATTGCATGCATTTATCTTTAGTAATCTGTTTTGTTCCACGTTCTCATAATCCGTAGGGCAGATGTGGATATTACGTATAGCGCAAGTCAATTAGTACCTTCAGGGTAATTATTTTTAAGCTAATAATTTGGCATTAAACGGCTGAAAGTTATAATTACCTCAACGCTTTTCGATATAATTATATACGTGATTTAATTTTTCTTCCAATTTACCTATTTTATTTTTAAAAATATATTTTTTATTGGAATTCTTAACTAACATTTTTCAGGAAAGTTAATAATATATTTTGATCAAATTTTATAATCATGTAAGATATTGAAAATTTTTTTTAATATATATTTTCACATTACTGGAAGAGAAAGACATTGGATTGGTCGATGTGGAAAATTTTGAAAGAGACCTTTCACCAGTCAATAGAAAGAAGTTAATGATATATATATATATATATATATATATAAATGTGTATGTGTATCAATTTTCTTAATATAATTTATAGAGATTAGAAAATGTATTGTACAGTGAGTTATTTTTTTAAAAAATATTAAAGATATTTAGCAATTAATAAATTAAAATAAATTACTAATAAACTCTTAAGAGTATTAAGAATTTCAAATTTTTCAAGAATATGAAAATAATTTATGATAATTGAAAAAAAAATTAGATACAAATGTAAATGTGTGTTATAAAAACAGGAGAAAATATCAGACTAGTACTAAAATGGAAAATGAACAAATAAAGTTGATTTATATATATATATACATACATAACCTAGTGTATGTGTATGTATATAAAATAATGTTATTAAAATAATTTATTATAGTCTATTATTTTAATTCTGCATTAAACACGAATAGTCATAATATAATATGAATATTCTTTGCATATGGTGTAATAATTTTCACATAATATATTTTCTTATTAATATACATATAACTTTATATAAACATTAAAATAAACTCTCCAACATATTCATACATGTAGAAAAGAAAACTTACAACCACTACATAACTGGATATAAATATTTAAAACATATATCATAAAGTACATAAATATGAATAAAATGATGTACATGACATTTAATTTTATTATCCTATCATTTTATATATTACAATACTAGTTGAAGCTACATATACGTAGGCACGACTTTTCAACTTTCCTCATAAAAGTCGTCGAAGATAGTCTCGACGTTACGCAGACATATTAAGAAAAGTTTTATGTGCTGTTTTTGAAGCTTTTTACAAAGTTTTGTGAAACATAATTTAACTTTTTTTTAATATAATTGCGATCTAAGAAATAACTTATTCGAAATTATACACAAAAAATACTTCTACAAATACATTTCTTTAATTATACTAAATTAAGTTTGAGAAATGGACTATATTATATATATATAGCCAATTTATATAAAATGAAATAAAAATTTAAATAGACTTGTTTTTGTTACTATAAATATGTTATAAATTGATTGACTTATTATTTGTACAAAGTTTTATATTTTTTTAAAAAAAACTCGAAAAATAATATCTAAGTCATAGAAAAATTTAATCAAAAATGGTATCATTGTATTTATTAGACACTGAAAAAAATCAAGTGTAATACCTACACCAAATAGTAATATTAACTATTCTTAATAATTAAATGTTTTATTTTATTTATCAATACTATTTTTATACCAAGAAAATTGGTTTTAATAATTATTCTAAATCAAAAGATTATAATAAATTATGAATTTTTCTTTAAAAATTGACAAATAAATATTTTAGACTTGTGAATATTTAGATGAAATTTGATTATCAATATAAATGAAACATGCTTGTAGTATTTTAAAACTATTCACATTTTTTACAAATCCAAATTTATAAAAGTATTAAAACTAATTTTATAAAAGATTATATATATATATATATATATATATATAAAATAATCTTTAAATAAAAGTTTTGAATATAATTATTTGAATGAGACATAATATCGCATTAAATTATTACAAAAATTTAAAACATTAATTAAATTTAAATACTTATCAGAACAAAAACAAAATCTTTAGAATAATTATTCATCCAGTAAAGTTTGAGATGTCAAATTTAAATTTAATTCTTATTTATACGCGTAATTGGTTCGTGTATTTTCTTTTAAATCATCTATGTAACTCTTTCGTTACTTGTTATAATTTTCTGAAAGCTCTACATCAACACAAATAGTCGATCGATTTTTCATATACTACATGGTTTTATTTCAACCATGTTTTGAAATTTTGCCAAAAAAATTTATTTGTATAAAACGAATATATTTATAAAAAAATAATGATTTATATAATTATATATTTTCTTATAATTGCACAAATAAATAGATAATGTCTTATTATATTATTATTTTCTAACGTGTATCTTCATTTTTAATATTGAAAAATAAACATAATTTATATGTTTGTTCTTTTTTTATTATCGAATAAAAAAATAATCGTTTTTGTCATTTCTTTTATATACTGAAGATTTTAAATTTAATTATTAATTGAAATATAATTGGCTAATTATACTTGATTACTTATGTATAATTAAACAATATTAAAATTGAATTATAGAAATGTTAAACAATTACAGTTTTGTATTTAACGGTACTTAGTTTTTTATTTCAAAACAATGAAATAAAATAGATCGAAGAAATGTATATATTTAAATTGAGTTACAAAAAAGAATCAATAAGTTTTGAATATGTTAATTTTAGTTTTTGCTCTTAACAAATTTCAAATAATCTTTATCTTTTAATGGAATGCATTAAGAGACTGTATTTTTTACTTTATCGTAATACTTTTTCACTACAACGTATTGTATTTTACATAAAAACAGGGAATATTAATTTAAAGACTTTAGATAAGCAGTTCTTTAAAATATATTCATATATATTAATATTTATTTTAAAATTGTGTGTTTTTGGGAATTGTTTAATTTTAGAAGTGAAATTTTTAATTAAATTACAAATGATTAAAATTGTAAATAAAATTATTTTTAATAAACCTTATTTTTTTAGTGGATATTATTTGTATATAGTTTAAATTTAATACGTTATTTTATGTTTAAAAAATTGAAACTATTTTTCGTTCATAGATATATTCGAATATAGGTCGTATGCTGTATACTAAATTTTTCTACCAAAAATTTGAAGTTATAAGATGAATAATAAATAATTCCAGTCGATCAACGAATCCAATCTCGATAGCTGTTTTTTTCGATGCACATGATTTAACTTTCATTTTAATTTTCATGCATCTCAGTCCGTCTAACGCAAGCATATCAATTAACTTTGACGCTTGGTAATAATCTATTTGATATTCGCAACGTTGGCTTCCTGCTGTGTTGCGTACATTCAACCCCCACAACTACTACCACCTCTATCATCACTGTTTAACATTGTGCAATTCTCTCCAACCCTGTTCCTTCATAGAAATACGCGTTACAGTCGTCGTTTACTTGGTTGCTGTTTGCTCCGTGTAATCCGCGTGTACAAATTTCCACAAACATTTCACGGCATTATAGCCAACGCTCTGGATTTTCATAATTACTTTCACAATCCTTTTATGATTAATAACTGCATAACCAGGGACGGGCTATAGATCCTAATTATTATTATATCAGATAATTATTCGTCTTGTTTGTTTATTTTTTTTTTAAAAAAACCTATTTTAAATATATATATATATATATAAATTATTTACATATTTCAGCAACTAATTAGTTATAAAAATAATACTTTTATATATTCAAATAAAATACCAAAATTGAATAGCTTTATATATTTTTTTCCATTAATTTCATAATTAAATAATGAATTATCAAAGTGATTAATGTCATAATTATAGCCTTTTAAATATATTTTTTCATTATTATTTTTAATAAGTATTTATATAATATTAATTACACATTAGATAAATATAAAAGGATATATATATATATATATATATATATATATATATATATATAGGTAGATAGATGTGTACGTATATGAAATTATTTTTGGAATTCAAATTAAATTCACTTCTTTGAAATAATATTCAAAAATACAATTTCTAATGATATATTTTAATATGACATAAATATGACATTTCAATAATTACAAAATAACCAAAACATCACATCACGACGTCACAAAATGTCACAAATTCTTGTTAATAAAAACTTAATTGCATGTCAACCTTATATCAACTATCAATAACAAAAAGGTTATATTTTACTAATACCTTTATTGATTATCTATTTATTATTGGAAAAGTATTAATATAAAATTAATTTTTATTCATTTTATTTTTTTAATTCGTAATACGTTTTAGCAAATAAAATTTACATATCACACTCTAATACAATTTTTTTTATAAAAACATATTCAAGTATTATTTATTCGAACAGTGAATTTTTTATTAAATAAAATTAAGGAACGATATAAGAATAAAACTAAATAATTACTTTATAAAATTCTATTTAATTCAATAAAAAAATTAAACACTAAATAATTACATAAGTAAATCGTTTTTTTAGAATAGATAAAGAAATTAATTATAATAAAATATTTTTTCCTTCGTGAGTGATTTTTTTATTATTAATGTTTATTTACAAAAAATATTATTTTATTAATTGACTTACATTTTTTAAAAACCATAATTTATATTACAAAAAATCAGTTCACATTATAAAATATTTTTCCTTTTTAACATCCCCAACTGTATTTTCTTGTTAATTAAACTATTAGTAAATATTTTAAATATCTTTATTTGTATTATCTTCTTTATAACTATATTTATTATTCATCAATCAATATTTTTATAAAAAAATACTAAATCGATTCATTTTAAATATGTTTAAATTTTTCTTAAGTTACATATTTTTGAAATTATTTTTAAATCTATCAAAATTTATTTCTGTTTGAATATTTTCGAAAATTCTTCTAATCATTTTGCGTTGAATAAATTCCTAGTACTAGTCTGTACAAGTACGTTAATGTGTTCTTTCTATATGCCTCATAGCTTTAAAATGTTATTAAGATTTTCATTTAGTACTGAAACATATTCTGTTTGTTGTAAGGAAAAAGGTTTATGTATGCATTTGTACCACATTTAAGTAAGGTTACCTACGTTGTATAAAATATAAACAAATAATTTTGAGACTATTGCTGGGATTAACATGTAGAAATCATAAAAATATTATACACATCTGCATATTTTTTTATAGTTTCTTTAATAAATAATATATAAAGAGGAAGGTACATAAAGAAAATATTTATATTTTAGTTCTTTTTTATTTCATTTATAAATATTTATTTTCAAAAATTCAAATATAGTACAGTATGTAGTGAATTTAATTTTTTGTCTATTTATTATTTAAATATTTTAGTTTTAAATTATTCATAATTTTAGAAATAAAATATGTAATTTTATAATTAATTTTATAATAAAATCCAATAATTTTCTTATACGATTTAGTTAATTTAAAAGTAAATTATTTTTTTACAAAATATACATCAACAAATAATTAAATATTTTAAAATAATAAAAAAAATATTTATATAATTGATATTAAGAATTTTGTAATAATTCTACAAAATTTTCGTTTAAATAAAATTATTTTTATATTTTTAACATCTGTTGTTTTAGATTTCATCTTGTAATAACGATTAATTGGAAATGACTTAATTTAACATAACATTTTACAAGTGTTTGAATATATTTAACACACTTAATATGCAAAATCCTTGAATCTATTACCATTTCAAGAAACTTTTTATGTTTTCTTGATAGATGGAATTTAAAGGTTTCCAGTATGGGTTAAATTTCGAATAAATAAATCTTCAACAAAATATATATATTTGAGTACATTGTACTTTTTATATTTTCATAATAAAATAGTATATGTGAAAATTTTTATATTTATTTTATATTTTTAATTTATATATACATTGGTTATATAGGATGTTGGTAATAAATGTTCGTAAATAAAACTAAGATCAGCATTAGGGTATTA
>CP092096.1:12490000-12557500 GCA_029203775.1 Neoneuromus ignobilis | reverse complement strand
ATATAATATCGTTTGAAGAAATGACTTTATCAAAAATATATAATCGACATTTCGTTATAGATTTAAATTTCTCGTTTAGTATTAGGTATATTGGAGAAATAGGTTTAGTTTGTTTTATATTAAAGATTTGGTATATTATTTTTGCTTGTATATTTTTATTTTTATAGATATTTTTTATTTGATTCATCTTTATCTTTCTTTTAATCTTTCAACACACACATATATATGTATATATATATATATACTATATATTTCAGTTAGAATTAATAAAAATATTTTTACGACTTTTCTTTAGATTAAGTTTAGACTGTATTTTGTATATAAAAAGAAATAATTATAGTGACTATAATTTTTATATATGAGTCTATTATGTCAATGTGCAATAAATTATAACATTAAAAGTAAATAAAATTTACAATATAATTCTTTCTAATATAATTAATTAACTACATTCGTCAGTCATTTCTTTATAAAAATAATTTAAGATTATTTAAAAATAAATTTATTTTTCTTAAAGGTACATTTAAGAATAAATTAAAACATTTGTTACATAGTTTTAATTTATTTAAAAATGAATGAATGTTAAAATGTATTTTACTTAACACTTCTTCATTTTATATACACTATATATAATTGTATGTATGTATAGGTGTTTGTGTAAGAGTGTAAAAAATACGCGATTAAAATTTTAATTGGCTACAATATTTGTTTCCCCAGAAAAGAAATAATAATAAAAAATTATAAAATCCCTCTTTTCTGTTTACCATGCCTGTTCTTTTCTTACAAGAATTTATTCATTAATCTTAGTTATGGAGCCAGAATTTGTAAATGCTTGTAATTTTTCTTCCGGCGACGCATCTTTTTAAACATTCGTATTGTTTCCAGTGTTTTTAATTAAATTTATGATGTCATTAATAATTATTTTAAACGATGTTTATAACAAAAACATCTCACTTTTCAAACAGTAAATATTTTATTTTAAATTTATAGGTATATTAATAATATAAGTGCAATATATAAATACATACATACATATATATATATATATATGTGTGTGTGTGTGTGTGTGTGTATTTTTAAGTAATAGAGTAAATAAAACTAATGGTAAAAAATAATTTTATATTCATTATTTAAGATGTAGATAAATAAAGACTTATTAATTAAGAAAACCAAATAAAGATTATTTTCAAAAGCTTTCGAATAGTTAATCTCAACAAGATTACAGTATCAAAAGGAGCATAAACAATATGTATGCTTCTTAGTGGTAGCAAGAATAAACACCAAGTTTTCTACCCTAAGCTTTCGACCGACAAAGAGATTATGTAAATGTTATTCTCATATATAATAGTCTTTTTATAGAAAAATATTTGAAAAAGAAACGTAGATTTATTTTCATTTTATATAATAAAAAATTTAGAGTAGAAGTATGTAACAGATATAAGTAATTGTTTTATTTATTTTTTTAATTATGTCATGTTTTTAATACTTGTATACTAGAAAGTTCTTGCAGATTATTAATTATATATTGAATTTTTTTATTTCCTTTACATATAGATTTTTAAAAATTTGTAATTTTCACGTTAAATATGTAATTTCTGAAAGAATCGTTCTGTCTCTGTAAACACGAATATCTGTTTTCTTCTTTTTTTCATTTTTCTGTATTATATATATATATATATATATATATATATATATATATATATTTATTGTACTTGTCTCTGTATAAAATATTTTATCGGCTAGTTATCGACATATTTTGATAAATAACACTTTAATGTACTTTGTTGGCTTTGACGTAAATAAATTAAATGTTGTATTGTGTAGTAATTGATTTTATCCCGTTTTGTTACTGATATGTGATATATAATTCTACCCTTTATGTCGTTTATTATCAGCGTTAGATTAACAATATATAAATATAAATATATATATATATATATATATATATATATATATATATATATATATAAATGTGTGTGTGAATTTAAAAACACTTAACATGCCAATACTTAAAAATATTTTTAAAGATTTCTACTACTTCAGAAAAAATTGTTAATCAATAAAGACCAAGTTAGTGCTCTTTTATAATTACTCTATAAATTATTCAAATATAAATCGAACTGTAGAGAAAAATAAGTGTAATTAATATATATTTGAAATATCACTTTTATCTATTGACTCACTGCGTCAAAAGGAAGAAAAATATAATATAATTATTGATTAGTTCCCGTAACACAATTATTTATTTCTTATTTACGCATTTCAGTTAATGCAAGGGACAAAAAAGATTAAAATTTATATATATATATATATATATATATATATATATATACGTATCTAAGATAAAAGCATATAAGCTACATATATATATATATATATATATATATATATATATAAATGCGCATGCGATTTGACACGTGTCAACGTGGTTGACACATAAAACTTGGACCTTGCAAGTTTAAGCACGCATACATTTACGGTTCTTGCGTGCATATTAGCAATTGTGTTATGTTTATTTTTAACCATTGCACATAAGCGAATGGTCGATTTAGTTACGCGGTTTATGATTAAAAACGTTTATTTTAATATCAAAGTTGCATTTTATTACATTAAACTTAGAACTCAAACATCCCCCAAAATATCATTTTTTTGATTTTATTATTTATTACTTTAAATTAAGGCAACTAACAAGAATGCCAGATATTCCTCTATATTTCAAGAAAAATGATTTTGTTTAACACATTCTACTTATTCTCATTTATAATAGTGAAAATTTGGTCTTAAATGTAAGAATAATTCAGTGGTTTTGGATAATACAAAAAAGTATGGAAAATAAATGTTAGAGATAACATCTAGAGACAGAAAAAGAAACAAATTGATTCGAAAGAAAATCTAGTCATTGATGTTTTAGAAAAAGCAAGAAGTTTAAAATGGAAGTAGATTGGTTGTATAGCAAGAAGAGACAAGACAAATTACTGATTGAAAACACAGAGATATAAATAGTACAAGAAAATATCCCTGGATAGATGGAATAGAGACATGAGAAAAATTATCAGTGAAGAATTGAAGTGAAAAACAGTGAAAATCTAATAATGATTCAATGTAGTAGATAAATAAATATTATATAATTAGTTATTTGTTCAGATGCTTATCATATTTTAATATAAATAAAAATAGAATCAAAACATAGTTATGAAAATATCAATTTTTATATTTTTTAGTTTATTGAACTACAAAAGCACTTATTAATATCATTTCTTTGAATATATCAAAATTAAATTAAAATACATATCCAATTAAAAAATCCTATAAATAAAATATATAATAGATATCAAAAAAAACTGTGATTTATTTAGAACAATAAAAGAATCATCTCGTGTCTATAACCATGAAAAATAAAAACAAGAATCTCATCAGTAACTCTTACTTCCTCATTTAATACCATTTCCAGTCATAAAATGTTTATATTTCGTCTTATAAAAAGTTTTATGTATTTTCACTTTTTCCGCTAAGCTTAAACCAGAATGTTCCAGTTACAATTGTAAAAGTGTATTTGTACTGAATAAAAAGCTCATGAAATTTATATACATAAAAACAAATATTCTTTCGTTGATTTTATTTTATATTATTCTGATACCAATTTTCATGATAATTCATACATTTGTCAGTACATGTATTATTTCTGTTTAATGTACAATACACATGTTTTGTAAAACATTATCTATTGCTGCAACCAGGTATAAATACGTATTGATATCGATTATGCAGCTAACAGTAATAATAATACTATATTAACAAATCGGTGGAAAATTTTGATTGTATTCAATATGTCGAATATTCAATAAAACTCATAAAGATCGAATATAAAATATGCAAATAATGTTCTATCAGCTTTCATGAACATTTTATATTTTTAATTGTAACAAACCATATATGCAATCAAAAATAATATGCGTGGTTATAGGATATTGTAAATATAACATTTCAATGTTATTTACATGTTAGGTTTACATTTAAACATATATATATATATATATACTCGTATATATATATATATATATATATATATATATATATATACATGTGTGTGTGTGTTTAAATAAGTACAATAATTATTAATATATGTATTTTTATAATTGTTAAGTATGTTGAAAAAATAAAAAGAACTACTTACGACTGATTGACATATAAGACATATAAATATTATATTATTTAATTTTTCTTTACAATAATTAAATAAATATATAGTTTAAAATTCATAATTTGTAAATACATTAAATTAATTTTATATGTAATATATATTTCAGTTCTTTAACGATATTCTTGTACATTGAAATTTGATCAGCGAATAAGAGATTATTGAACACTTTTATAAAATTTTGTAATGTTATTATGAATAACTTATTTATAATAGAATGAATTTTCTAAATTACCGAATATTACAAAAAATCACTATCTGCTTTTAATATTAATTAGTAAATATTCTTATGACCAAAAAGACATTTAACTCTTATCGGTCGTATGTCACCTCTGACGTGACATTACAACTTTGATCTATCAGTCGTATGTCACGTGCGAGGTGACAAGATTGAACAAGTAACAACGTCCTTATTGCTGAATGTACACACTGTATGTTTTTACAGTTTAATTCTTACTCGATAGCAGACAACACGTTCTGTCATATTTCAGCAATTATTTTACTTGTATGATAATATTTTATTCCTCCCAAAATGAATAAAGAAAACTATAGCAATATGGAAAGTAACAGTGATAGTTGTATTGAAATATGTGAACATTTTGAATATTCGGCAAGTGATTTTAATTCTTGTGATGAAGGAAACAGTGATACAAGTGTTATATTTCAGTCAAGGAAAAAAATTAATGCCTATTCAATATTCAAGTGAAGAGGAAAGCGAAGTGGAAATAGAAAGTGTTCTTGATTGTGATGAAGACTGGATTGAAATCAACAGTGATAACGAAGACATTTAAAGTGTAAACATAAATATTTTTATGCACAAAACTATCTTTTTATACTAAGTAATTTTAGATACTCTTCTCTTACAATAAGCACTCAAATATATCTCCGACCTAGCTAAAAGTTAAGTACAAAATACTAACGTCCGATAAGGGTTAATGTTTATTTAAAAATTATATCAGAATATTTTATTAAGTGTAATTAAAAAAAAACTTCTGTTTGAAGGAGTTTTATTTAAATATAGGTAATTTAATGTATTTGCTTCTGATAGTTTTTGTTTTAAAAAATATTTTCATCTAAAAATTAATATTTATATGAATAATATAAATAAAAACGAATTCTATACTTCAAATATTACGATATGGGTATGTATAAATAATAAGTATTTGAATATACATTGTGCTCTTTAACGTGTTCGGTCTTGTTCATTTGATATATCATGTTTCTGAGTATATGTGTAGATGACATAAAACATAAATATAGTACAGCTATTATATGAAAACGTCCTATCACAATGTCATTAAAGTTTCCTAGTGTTTAGTGATGTGTTCATAAATATTTACATACAGCTATACACCCGCACCCACATACAAAATACACGAACATAAATACGCATATATATATATATATATTCAGGCATAAAATAGAATTTCAATTAACATGGCCAATGTTTTAGGTAAAGAAGGGTTCTTTTAATGTATGTTATTTGTTATAAAATTTGTAAATATTTAATTACATTCAAAATGTTTGTAGATATTAATTTTAAAATATTTATAAATAATATTCGGTTAATATGATTTTAAAATGTGGCATTATTTTCAAAATAAACATTTTAAATATATCAATTTTTTAATAATCAAATACATAAGTTATTTATGTAGAATGAAAATGATTTTTAAAATCAGTATATTTCTTGAAAAGAACACAAAAAGGATATAAAAGAATCATTTTAATTAATATTTAAATATTTATTTGTATGATTCGTTTATATTCATAACATTTGTCTTAAAAATAAAGTCTATAAACCATATATTGGATTAATAATATAGCAACAAGTCTTGAGCCGAAATTTCCTACTCAAGTAATTGGAAATTCAGTTGTTGAATGTGTTTTTTCTTCTGGTTGTTCGTGTGAAATCGAAAATTGTTATTCAACAAGATTCTTCTTTGTAACAGACTTCCTTTTTTAACGACCGAATTTTCAGCTTGAGTAAATTTCACAACATGTGACATTTGCTTTTAATGATCATCGTTTTCTTTTAGGTCTAAATAAATGAGAAAAATTTCATTTAAGTTTTCAAAGTTTTTTATTATATATTTAGTGATAAGGTTACAAAAAAAGTTACAGAAAATATATATATATATATATATATATATATATATATTTACAAATAAAATGACTAACATACATGTTCAAACTTTAATATTTACCAACATTGACGTTCTATTTATTTATTTGGAATTTTCTATTTTTCGAATTTACATTTGAATTCTTATTGTTTAGTTTGAATATATATATATATATATAAATTTTACATTGTTTAGTTGAATATATATATATATATATAAATATAAATATATATATATATATATATAAATATAAATATTTACATACCGATGTCAGTAGAAACATGAACGTAGTATGTAGATATAATTGAAGCCAACAGTTCACTTTATTTAAATTGGTATAGAGATCGAATGTATACAAACAAAATGGTATTTTATAGCCGCCATTGCATTATCGTTTTGTTGTTTACTCATACACACACGCAGACAATGTGACAAAAGTGAATTGTTGTGTGTTGCGGTACGCCCTACTTGCGTTTTACACGTGGGAATAACACTTCAATATTCCACGAATATCAAATAACATGCACCACCCTGATCGACGGCATAGTGAAACTTTCTAGATGGCAGAAACGAATACTGTGGAATTTGTGTCAGAGAAATATATATCTTTGACATTTTGTTCAGAACGAGGTTCGTCGTTGGTGTTTTCTCGGCCTTCTTGGAAGAGTTTATACCACTTGTAAACATTTTTTGGCTTAAAGTAGACTCATCGTATGCCACTTTCAACATTTCAAGTATTTTTGGAGCACTTGATTCCATTTTTCACACAAAATTCAATGCAAACTCTTTGGTCTAGATAAAATTATACCACTTGTTTTACAAAGAAACTTTGTTTTGTACATTTTATATTCAATTTACAATCTTGGAAAATTAAAGCTCATGATAGTATATATATATTTGCACGTGTTTTAAAGCAAATAAAGAGTTATTACAAAATAAGGAACTCATGAAAATAGAATCAACTACTTTTGACTTTGTATAGCTTAAATAAAGAATTTATGATTAATTTTATTAATAATTGAATAGTTCATATCTAGTATAACAAAATTACTCGAGTTCATTTTTAAATTTTTATATATTACTACTGAAATAATTTTGCATCTATTAATTAAATCATTTTTCATAAGAAAAAAATATATGTCATTAAAAATAACTTTCGATTCCATAAGTCATTATAATTTTTTTTATATAAAATTTATATATATATATATATATATATATATATATATATATATATATATATATATATATAAATTTATGTTATAAAATTCTAAAATCTGAATCACTAAAGAACATTCATAAAATAAATAATATAAGATATGAATTACTGTAAATGTTTACTTATATATCACATGTAAACTGCCTAGAGTTATTAGAAAAGGTTCAATATACGGACAAATGGTGGTTTGGGTTACCCCTCGTCACTGTCAATGCCAAACATTGAAGAAACTTGACGTAAAACGTGCGTGTAACAGGAGGAAACGGTTTGTCAATAATATGAACACGCAATCATATCGAAAACGAGAGTCGATGTCAATTGTACAGAAAGGGTTAACTTTTCGATTGGTTTGATACTGATCTTATTTATGCACAGAATTTAATTGGGTTCAATTATGTTAAGTTGATTTAATACATTGTTGAAATATAGAATTAACATTTTTTTTTTGACAAAATTTATGTGATTGTATTCAAAAAATATTTTTGAAAGTGAATATAAAATATAATCAGCTATATTTTTTTCATAAATTTTCAATTATCAATATAGTATTTTTGTGGTAAAAGGGACTTTATAAAATTACATATAGTTATATTTTATTTTCTTTGAGTATAAAATAATATATTATCATTTTTTTAATAATTCATTTATATATATATATATATATATATATATATATATATATATATATATATATATATATATATTACACCCGTCCCTCAATTTATGCGGGAATTTTTTTACACGAGCTTTTTTTACGCGGCAAATTATTCCTCTATTTACGCGGGACTTTTTTACGCGGTCAGATAGATTTCATTTTATATAATTTTTCATGGAATTGATTATATATCAGAGTGATGTAAATTCTTACCTGAACGTATAAAAGCACGATATAAATATATAAAAGATTGATTGTTTGGAATTACAGTAGCGATAGTGACACTGAATAAAATTTATCTACTTTTGTTTTCTAAAAAGTCATTATTTTTTTGTTAAGCTATGTGAAATAAATATTTGTTTCTATAACTTTACTAGCTTTAATTTCTAATATTTTTTCTATTTACTGACAGACTCAATTTACGCGATTTCATTCGCATAAAACAAATCCACGTGGAACGGATACTCCGCGTAAATTGAGAGACGGGTGTATATATATATATATATATAATTATGTATAAGAAATTTTTAATTTTAGTTATATTTAAATTAAAATATTTTAAAAAAAATAATATATTCTGTATGAAATGTTTTTTTTTTATTCAAATTAACTATCGTGGAAAATTAATAATTTGTCTTTAAAAAATATAGTTAAATAAAAATATCAAATTAATTTATTATATATTCCTTACATATTTTTCATTATAAACATTTCAAATTAAGTATGACTATTATTTATTTAAAACCAGTTGAGTACCAATTAAAATTTGTTTACTTTTCGACTTGTCACATTGACAATATTTCTTCAATTGTGTGTGCATTGTTAAATATGAACATAAAATTGGCAATAATATAAAATGAAAAATGTTTCAATTTGCACAGAAGTATAAAATGGTCGCATACAATTTATCACGTATTGTTCAAAGCAATGAAAAATGTCAAGAGCTTATAATGTAATATGGTTTAATGTACGAGCTATCGTTAAATAGAATCATTTCACGGATTGCATTCAATTTTCAAACTGCATTTCGATGCGGTACAAAAATGTTTACTCGTAAAGATTCGTCGTTATACGATGTCGTTTGAAGTTTATTTGCGAATAACATTTTATAATTAGAGTAGAAATGTAACTGGAAATATCTTTTTATTGTACATTATTGCATATATATATATATATATATATATATATATATATATATAAATCTATATGTATAGGTAGTTAAGAGACTAAAATGATCTTCAGCCATTTTATATTTTATGTTTGAATACAAGTTATTATTTAATCAAATTTGTACTGTCTGTTTTACTTATTCAGATTTGGAATATATTAAATATTTTGACACATTTCATAAATGTCAATACAAATAAAAATATTTTCAAGATTGTTTTACTGATATTTATTAAAACTTGTTCATGTTTTTTTGTTCGTTTAATTTATTGAATTTTATTAAATCTCAATTTTTTTGTTATTTTTTATCTTCTCATGAAAATTAATTAAATGTTTAGTGATAATAATTATTTTATAATATATTTATATTTGTTTTCAAAAGATAAAAGCTTTTTTAAGTGCTTTTAATAAGATTAAATATTTTTTTCTAAAAAATGCATGATTTAAAACTACATGTTAATTTTTTATAAAAATTACCTAAAATAATATTTTAAAATCGAAATTATTTTGTAATAATTGTTTATATACTGTTTACAGTTTAATAACAATCAATAAAATATTTATAATAAATAAAATAGTTGCAATATTAAATGTTTTTATACTTCTGTTTTTGAAAACTATTTATTTATATCTATATATTTTATTTCATTTAATCTGAATCTTATAATGAAAAAGATATCTTGTATATATATATAAATCTTGAAATTCTAACCATTAGTAGTATTAAAATTGAGTTTGTATGTGATTTTCCCAAGTTAAATCAACATTATAAAAAGATATTACAAAACAACTCGTATATAATTTTTATTTACCCAGTAATATTTCTGAAAGATTTGAAAATATGTATAAAGGAATAAACAACAAACATTAAGTTCTATAAAAACATAGAAAATTCAAGAATAAATCTATCGTAAAAGTATACATCGTTTTAATGTTGTAAATAAAATATGAATTTCCTGTTGGGTCAAACTGAATGAGAATAAAATAAATAAAGAACTTAAATTGTTTTAACCGCCGTTCAGAATTAATTCGATAAAGAACAATCGTTATATTTTCGTATCGGACATTTGCGATTATTCCGTAATTTTTATTTCATTTCCAGAGAAACTTTTTCAGAATGAAATTGTGCGTGTTTTGGGATATAACTTCCACGTCGCTGACCATGTATTTTTTATATTTATGTTTAGTTTGACCTCGTTGCTTTATTATATTATTTTTGTGTACGTGCGAGCTTTCGTATTGTATATTATTGTTAATTATTATATAAATCTTATTATATGCTTTATGTGTTATTTATTTGTTACGGCTAACTGAAGTGTATAATCAAAAATTATTATATTCATTTTTCAATTACGAAATTTGCTTACTGATATGCATTTAGTTAATTTTAAATTAATTAGTATATAAATTAGATATGTAAAATTAAGTGAATTTTCTTTATGTTGTGTATATTGAATTTCCTGTGTGAAATTTTAATGTATCATTTTTTTTTGAATTTTATTTAAAAAAACATTAAATGTACAAATTATTATATTAAAATTTTAAAAATATAGATTTTAAACACGTTCAGTAATTTTATATTTTCTATTTTTACAAAAGATTTCTTATATAAAAAGTGATAATTGCCATAACAAACTTTTACTAAAATGTACGGTTTCTTTAATCACGTATTATTACTTTAATAAGTTCTAACTAAGTTTTATTACTGAAAATATTTAATAAGTTGCCGTTTTCGTTCAAACTAGCCATCAAACGTTCAACGAAAAGCTGGTGATACACGAAACAAAGCTAATTATATGATAAATGTATCTGTTAATTACTGAACAGTATAACGAAAATGTATCTTTACGTTTTCATGAAGACGAACTGTTCAAACAGTCGAGACTATAAAAAATTTACAACCTCTGGGAATGGAAATATAAAACGTGCTGAAAGATGTGGAAAGAGTAATATGAAAACACAAAACCTGTATGACTTGATGACTTTAAAACTAGTCAGAACACTGTGGAGAATACTTGATAAAGTTCGTGTTTTTCACTGCGTCATAATTTAAAATTAAAATTAAGATTAACGTTCACACACACATACATACATACACACACACACACACACATATATATATATATATATATATATATATACAGAAATGAAAATTTGTAAAAAATATAAAATTATGATTGTGTTAGAACAATTTTTTTAAATACTTTAAGAATAATTTTTAATCATAAGGCAATAAAATCAATATAAAATAATATTTTCATCGAAAAATATAAATAAATATCTTATATATTTTATTTATGATTTGTTCTTTGAACATAGTTAATGACTTGTAAAATATTTTTTTCTCTGATAATATAAATTTAATTTATTTTGAAATTCATTTGCAATTAAAATTATATATTAATTTTTTATGTTTTTCATATGTTAATTTCATAATTTATTTTCTATTAATATATATTAATTATTATATATATATATATATATATATATATATATATATATATATATATACAAACAGTTCATAAATCTTAACGAATAATTTAGAGTCATGTAAATGTTTGCAAAATAAATATAATATAATAAATCATGTCCCAAATGTCCGAACATAAAAAAATTAATAACGTTAAAGTTTAAAAAAGAATCAACGTTAAGTTTTCTCATTTTTACAAGTATTTCTCCAATTAAATCTCTTACATTTGCCGACTATTTAAAAGTTAAACAAGTATTTACTTTTAAATACTATTGAATATATCACTACGATCTAATTAAAATTCTGATCACGTTTCCAACAAACAGTGTTATACAAAATATTATACGTTACTCGCAAAATACGCAATAAAACTCATATTCATACCAAATAATCGCCAATGTAATCAAATTTAATAAAAATATTTATTTACAAAATGGAAATCAATTCATGTAATGATATGAAATTCTATCATACTAATTTTAGCATTATTTATATTTTATTTGTTTGATATTAAAATATAAGATTGATTTTTAATATTCTATAATAACTATATAAACGAATATATTTAAATAATTATATCATTTTTGATAATTTTAATTAATCAAAATAACAGAAAACTCATTTTATAATAAATATAATTTTCTTGTAAATTTTATAACATTTAAAAATAATTTATTACTAAAAATAAATTTCCTGTTATTATTTATTAATAAGAAAAGAATTAATTTTTAAATAATAATAGTACACTAATTAAAAAAATTCGATGTTCCCCAGATACTATTTTTCTATGATTTTTTGAAATGAAGTATCTTAGTATTGTCATTTCGAATTATTTTTTTATTCACATAATTTAATTTAAAACAGTGAGATGTTTAATCACCTACAAACACTTAAAAATTTATGACAGTAAAAAAGTATCATAATTAATAAAACATGATATAGTTGTAGGTAATTAAAGAGACAAATGATAAATTTACTTAAAATTAATTATGATCCTTGAGTTGAAAACTGAAAAGATGTAGTTCATTTATTTATTCGGTTCGAGTATTTCGATTTTGTTATAAATTTATTTTTATTTTTATCAAAATAGAAATAATTTTCGAAATGTCTGAATAATATTTAAACTTCCATGTATTATTTTGTGGATCTTTAGTTTAAGAAACTCAGATCTAGATTTTAATAATCAGAAAATCAAGTGTTATTTTATTTTAAATATCTTTTCCAATTATTACAATTTTTTAAAAGTTTAAAATAAAATTATTTTGATAGTACTGTAGTTATTAATTATCTGTGATATGACAAAAATATTTCTGTACATAAACACACATATTATGTGTATAATTTTACTCGTATTCCAATGCATATTTGTGTGTATGAATAAACAAAAGTTAATAAATTCATGAATGAGTGTATTTAAATACCTGAACGAGATGCATATTTAACACAATCGTATATAGCAGTCTATATGTGATGACAATAATTGACATATTGTTTGATGTTGTGATATTAAGCTGTTAACTTTCATGAGTTATTAATTTCGAAAACGCATTGCGATAATGCTATTTTTGTTACCCCTAAAAATTCCTCTAATTTGAAAAAATTCGCACGCGTGTATAGAATTGTGTAATACATATCAAAGCGTTTGAAATCAATGTTAACATCAATCAAGTAATTGCTAAAACATGAAAAGGTCGATACAAATTTTAATTTATTAAATCAATTTTAGTTTACGTATAATGAATATAAATGAAATATTATTAGTTATAGGTTCATATAAAATAAATATTTTAAAAAATTTAAAACTAAAAAAGAATTTTCTGTTTAATACAACCGGTCCTTTTTTATATTTATTTTTACGCATACATCAGTTTTTGCAGTTACAAGAAAAAGGTTGTTCAACGAAGCAGATCTGAAGCTAGTAATTGGGAGTCACGGATTTTGAATGTGATTGCATGATAAATCTTATGTCATTCATCCTTTTCCATCCCAAAAATTCGTCTCTATGATATATATTTTTTATTGAAAACATCGGATTATATATGATATGGAAAATGTTATTTACTTGATGATATTTATTAATCTTTCGGATTTGTTACAATATAATATTTTATCGAACTGATTTTTTTTTAAATATATTGATATAAATGTATTTCATGAAAATATTTAAAACAATTCTTTACTATAAAAATATTTCGATAAATACATATATTTTTATTTCGTTAAATATTTATTATTTCTATTTATTGTTTATAATACAATATAATATCAATATTGTAAATATTTATGTTTTAATACTATTTATTGAATTTTAAGTAAATTTTTTCTTATATCAATTTTCCAACTAGATGATGTGATTATATTAAAATATAAAATACACACCCACACACCCACACACACACACACACATATATATATATATATATATATATATATATATATATATATAGAGAGAGAGAGAGAGAGAGAGAGAGAGAGAGAGTCAATGTGAAACTCATACAGTATTATGTTTAATAAATTTTTGTATGTAAATTTTTTAATAAAAAAAATCCCTTTTATATTTGACTTAAATTGTTTATTAAGGATATTTTTATCATATAAAAATAAATAAATCATAAAATAATACTTAAAGACCAAAAAAAAGTACGAATTTCGAAAAATCATTCAAAAACACATCAAAGTGAAACTCATACAACTAACAAATTATTTATTAAATTAAAATTTACAATGGATTGAATTATTTTAGTACTTAGTAGAGTAGACTTTATTAATTTTTATAGCCTTTAAACGATTCAGGATGAATTCAACTAATTTTTCACAATAAGCTAGATCAATTTTTTCCCATTCTTCTAATAACACTTTTTTAAATCATTTTTATTACTAATAGTATGTGTTCTAATGGCAACTTCTAAGTGATTCCATAGATTTTCAATCACATTTATATCAGGTGATTATGGTGGTGTTTCCAGTACTTTGGGGCAGTTATATAACAACCAACTACGTGTTTTATAAGCTTTGTACTTGGGGTCGTTGTCCTGATAAAAATTAAATGTTTATAAAATCCCAAGTTTTTGAGCTTTGGCTTTCAAATGTTTTCTTAATAGATCAATATAAACATTTTGATTCATAATGCCATATATAAAATTAAATTTCCAGCCTCTCTCGTAGACATACACATCACTCTTATGTTTGACTGTAGAACGTAAGTGTTTTAAAGACATTTCTGTATTTGGTTTCTACCATACATTAATTCTCCCATTGAATCCAAATAAATTATATTTTCTTTCATCCGTAAACAAAATATCTTTTCAATAATCAAAACTCTTATTAACATGTTCCTGAACGAAGATTAACCTTTTGTTGCAAATAGCTAGATTTATGAAAGGTTTCTTCCTGACAATATGAGCATGAAACCCATTTTTATTTAGTATATTGTGAATTGTTTGGAGGCCTGCTTTTTTATTTAGATACTTTTAACATCTAAAGTCAATTTGGACGCGCTAATTTTCAAATTTTCTTTAATTTCTCGTAGAATCCAACGCTCGTCGTGGTCATTAAAAATTTTGTGGAGACTCTTTCTAACTTTATTGTCAACATTTTGGCCGTTTTTAAATCTTTTTATTACAGATTGTATTGTAGCGTGGCTTTTATTAGCTATTTTCCCAATTTTCTGTAGAGTTTTTTCATTTTTGTAATGAAAAATCATTAACTTTCGCTCGTCCGTCGATGATTGTCCCCTGTGTCAATGTGAAAATCCAACTTATATTTTTACAAAATTATTACAAACGATTTAACAATAGTTTTTTTTGTAACCAAACACATATTTGAAGAGTATACTTTCTTAACACAGCAGTTTTCAAGCGAGAGTAATTCGTTATATGAGTTTAATTTTGATGTATTTTTTGTTCATTTTTCAGAAATGGTTACTTTTCTGGAGTAGAAATATTAATTTACGATTGAAAATTTCAAATATAATAAAAATAACCTTAATAAAGAACTTAACCAAGAGAAATAAAGAAAATTGTTATTATATTAAAATATATTAGTAAAATTATTGAAAACATAACTCAGTATGAGTTTCACTTTGACTCAATGTATATATATATATATATATATATATATATATATATATATATATATATATATATACATACACACCGTTTATATCATTTGTATTTAAGATTATTCTTACATAAAAGTTCTTTCAATAGAATTCTGTGTGAATATAAAATTTCGTTATTTGAAGTCTAAAGAAATTGAATTGGGAATATCCAATTAGTTGTTATTTATTTATTGATATATATATATATAGATTATAATTGAATTTATTTTATAAAAAATATAATTAAACAAAATCAATATTTGCACAGAAAACACACACACACGTGCATATATAGATAAATAGATAGATAGAAAAATAAGGAGGTGGATAGGTAGATAGATATACAGATACATAGTTATATAGATAAGTAGATAGATAAATAAATAAATGATAGACATTTTTTTCTGTACGTATTTATTTCATTTTATTTAATTGAAATAAAATTATAATAAGTAAAATCATAATTAATATCATGTCATTTTACATTCATCGGAATTAATGCGGTCAAATAAATTAACATTGAAAGTATTATATACCATTTTAATAAATTATACCTATAAGTAATTGAAATGTTTTCTTTGAGCTAACTTCGGTATCACGTTAAATATACAGTGACTGAACAAATGGTTAGAATAACAAAGGTACAAAAATTTGTCAAAGCAATGGTATATGTCAAAGGTTTAATTAAAAATTATCACTTCAAACACATGAAAACAAATAGAAAACCTACATTCTCAAATAAAAACTTGTATTTTCTCGAACATCAAAGCGTAACATATGCTTTTTACACATTTGAATATGTACACACGTTTATACATATATATATATATATATATATATATATATTAATATATATGTATATTACATAAAAAAGTAATTGGTTTTTTTCTAAATGGAATTATACGTGTTGTATATATAAATACTAAATGAAAAGAAACTATTGAAATTAATAAAAAATTCAATAATTGTATATGAAATACATTTCTAGAAATGTAACTATAATTATACCTTTATTTTCAATTGTTGTTTTCATTTTAATACAGAATTTATTGAAAATGTTGAATATATATTATTCCTTTCTACGATATCAACTATTTTAAATTGTTTAATCGTAATAAAATATGATTGAATTTTTTGACAAAATACATTATGTATACATTTTTATTATATATATATATATATATATATATATATTTATATTTACACACACACACACATGTATTTATTTTCATAAAGGTGTAATGACAATCTAGCGTGTCTATATTTAATACAGTTAGTTTGCATAGTCTGTCGGAATGATGTGATATTACAAGCTCTCTGACTAGTCGTGCATGCTGAAAGTGCACAGTCAGCAAAGCTCCGGTCACAGCGACTGTTTCCGGGCACCGCTGCTTCTAGTTCCGGTAGCATTACTACCTACCATTACTCCTCTTCCCTCACCCGGAAATTACTGGAAGCTTTTGTTTACTCTAGCCCGTTGCACACCTGGAGATCACCGGAATATCGACGCTTTGTATTTTATATTTTTTTTTGTCAGTATCTATAACTCCCTTTGTCAAATCGATTTTGATAAAATTACTGATGTAGATGTATACATATTTTCAGATATATAGACGCATATAGTGTTTACAAAATATACAAATTGAAATTATTATTAAATAAATCTTTGAAAATTAATCAGCAATATGAAATAATATATGAGACATATACAATATCTGAAAATATATTTGTGGTTTATATAATTTAATACATTTTTCTGTGAAATATACAGTACTTTAATAAAAATTATAAAAAATTACTGAACATGATTTCTAACAATTTGAAAAATTAATTAATTTTAATTAACACTTGACTGGAGTTATAAAATCAAATTTAATAATAATTTCGAATATATTAAAAGGTATTTTTCAATAATAGCATTTATTATATTTTATTTAATATAATAAAATTTTCAAATCATACGACCAGACTTAAGTTACATAGTTAAAGATGAAAACAATGAAATGGAATAAAAAAATCAAATATTCGTGTATTAATATCTCAGCAATGAATTATATTTATCTATGACTTTCAAGAAACAGAAATTTAATAAATGTTCGTATATCAAAAATTAATCGTTTTTATTTCATTTATAACACGTAATTGTATATTTGTATTTTTCACGTCATTCAGCAATTATCTGTTGAAATGAAACAAATTAACGCGATTCATTAGCAAAATGATAAAACCAATGAACATACAAATAATACACTTTTATCTTTTCATTTGAAATTGTTATATAGATAATTTAAGATTAATCGCTAGCAATGTATCACACTCAAATAATCAAACAATCACCAACGAATCTTTCACAGAAAGCACTCAACTGTGCGTAGAATTATTTTTACGTTCACTTGCTACCAAAAGTTACGAACGTAGAAAATAGATTCGATTCGATTAGTACAACTATATATATATATATATATATATATATATATATATATATATATATATATATATATTGATTAATTATTTGTATTGATACAAGGAGAATGTGTACCGTCGATACAATTTCAATTGCAAATTTATATTTGTCTGAGGTTTAAATTGCTTTCCTATTGTTATAAAATGGAAGTTTATTTAGTTTATAGCAAAATAAAGAAGACATTTATACAATAGAATATATTCATTTGGTCTGTATAGAAGATATATAATACTTTTTGTCTTTTTACAGTATTTATTTGTAATAAATTATTAGATTTAATTCAATTTGAAATTATGATTTTTTTTATTAAATTTATTTCATAAAAAATAGAAACGTACATTAAATAACAAATCACTGAAATATGTAAGAATTTTGTATTATAAAGAAATATTATTATTTTATTTATAATGGAATAAACTAAAAACTGTAAAAACATTCTGAAATATTTAAATAAGTGAAATTTATACATGAATATTATCTTGTATATACACATTATAGTAGAATACTTTTGAATTACTTTTAATAACAATCATGAAAGTAAATATAATTTTTTAAAAAAATTAAATATAATGGAATATAATTTTATTTTATTTTTTCAAGTAAAGAGGATATTAATAGTTTTATTATATACAATTGACTTTAATTGATGTCACTGTATGCATTATATTTAATTATAGATAAATTCTAAACCAACATCGAATAATACAATCTAGCAGATATTGCCATTTTTATACAGACAAATATGTATTATAATTTTTGTTGTTGTAATTATTTACATATATTAAATATGATAATAAATTGTTGTTCTTTTAAAAAAATTAATCAGTTTATTAGATAAATCAACAAGAAATATGCGTAGTGAAACTTATAATTTTCTTATTTTTCATTCAAAAATGTAGATCAAACGGAATGAAAATAATATTCTGTATAACATTTTATATTTGTGATTTTTCACAGAATAAAAAAATATTTTACGCAGTGAAACGTCTACTTTAAACTATAAATAACAATTACCGTTTATAAATATTCAAGTTAATTTGTGAAACAAATGTAATGTTATTTAACAATAAAATATGTTTGTGAGTACTGTATACATGTTGTGGAATAAAAACGAGAATAATATACCATATTGTTTCTAGAACAAATAAAGAAATGAACTTGGTACAGCAACACGTTTTATATTATACAATATGTATATATATATATATATATATATATATATATATATATATATATATACCACAAAAACAGCATCATTGAATCAAGAGGAAGATAAAAAGGGTAACCTTTTTGAATTAGTACACGTATGCACAACATATACACCGTCGTCAATGTATTCCACCTCACGCTTTACCGTTATTATAGACCGGAGTCGAGTGTACGATGGCGTTCTTTCACTTTGCCGCCAATGGGCACCACTAAAACACCAATACAACACACCCGACGGTACTTTTTTTCAGTCAGAGACGGAATAGTAAACTGTGTAACGTGGAATTGAACAAATAATGTACAATTATTATTCAGCTCTGCATTTAAAGCACATAGATCGAACGAATGTGAAATTAATTTAATCAAATTTATGCATTCAACATCGAAATAACAAACGTGTGTGTGCGTTGACGTTTTTGAATTTTATTATTTCGGACTTGGCAATTTGTTTAAATTAATAGTTATTATAGTTGAAAATATGTAAAATTCAATGAACTTTTAAAATATTTTTTTTTTAATTTTCAATTATATTATTGTTTCGAAATTAGAAACAATACATAATATCTCTCTCTCTCTCTCTCTCTCTCTCTCTCTCTCTATATATATATATATATATATATATATATATAGATATTAAAAGGTAATATTTTCCATTTTCCTGACTAAACTAAATTTTATTTAATATTTAATTATATTTCTAATCTACGACTGATGTGATTCAAAATTTAAATGAAATATTAGAAAAATAATAAATAATAGATTAAAATAATAAAAAACTGGATATTAAATTATTAAAAAATTAAAAATCTCTACAATTAATTTATTTAATTTATTTTGAACTAATTTAACCTGATTTGATATCATTTATCTCATGTATTGATACAGAAGTTGATTTATATTTTTAATAATTATATATTGTTTTATATATATATATATATATATATATATATATATATATATATATATATAAATAATAACTTTATAAATAAAAATATGTTTAATTTACTCAATATTAAGTTAAGATCAATTTTTTTTAATATAATGACTTATTTTATTATTTATTGATGAAGAAGTAAGTTTCTAGTCTTGTACGATTCATTTTTAGATTTGTTTGTGTTATAAATTTATTTTGAATTAACATAATACTGTAGGTGTATAGAAAATTTTAAACAAATTAATATATATATATATATATATATATATGTATATTTAATTATTTATTAATTAATTGAATATCAAAATCAACAAAATAGATTGAATCTCCCTATGTCATGAACTATTCGAGTTGAAATCGATTTATACCGTACCAAAATTGTTATTTTCCTACCATTACCGCACATAATAAATCATTTTATCACATATCGTTAAAGTTCTACTACTATTTTTACTTTTTTTTTCACTTTGTCAGTAGTGGTAGAAGTAGATACAATTTCTTGCTAGAGTAAGTCGAACGATGCGTTAGATGAGCTAGAGTTTATGAGGCGTCGACGATGATATGGTCGTTGGAGACGTCGCGGTACGCCCGAGAGAACTGAACAACGGACGTCAGTAGTTGGCGAATCTTTCGATATGCTCATAAAATGACCAGTGTCATAAATACATGTCGACCAAACCAATCGATTTGGTATTTGCTATGGAAGGTGTTTATGAGTTCAGTGCTATGAACGAATGTTTTACATATATGTCATTGGTGATATTCAGATAAACATAATTTTAATTTTTCTAAATCAAAAAAATCATTTTATATATATATTCATATTGAGGAAAGTAAAATTGTTTAATTAAATTTAATTAAATATATTTTTACAATATATTATAGACAATAATGATCTATTAGTGAATATTCTTGATAAATTATTTTCTTATAATTTATACAACTTTTCAAATAATCTTTGTTCTTTATACAAAAAATCTTTTCTCAACTTTTTAATATATTCAGTAATTAATTTTTTTATAGCCTTATTAATTTTTTATAAGCCTTTACAAAATTTAACTTTTTGAATTGATTTATTCTAAAGCTCAATCGTGATTTTGACATTTGTCTTTTAAATAGCAAATCATTAATAACAAAATAAGCTCATAATCTCTAATTAAGCTATATCATATGTAATATCCCTTGAATAATATAGTGTACAATATATTATATAGTATACTGAAAGTTAAATGAGTATTGTATAAATTTTATTCATATCAATGGAGCTTATTTAAACTTAAATCATTTATTATTTATTTATATATTTATCTCACAATATACATTTGTTAAATATATCTGATAAAATTTTTCTTCGTGTTTATTTTACTTTTTTATATTACTTATATTGAATAACATTAATTTATCGGTTATAAAATATATTTGTTATATTTATTATTCTCAACTATTTTCTTCTAAAAGATTATTTTTTATGCTTAATTATATTGTAATAATTACGTTGTGATAAAAGAGAATTTTTTATAAATATATATATATATATATATATATATATATATATAGAGAGAGAGAGAGAGAGAGAGAGAGTATAACCATCAAAAAAATTAAAAATTAATTTTACACAATTATTTATTTTTATAATATATTAGATAATAATTAAATATTAATTAAGTATATTTTAAATTAAAATAACAGGTATGAACAGAAATGTCAACTAATTATTTTAAAATAAAATCCTCCATAACTTGCAATTAATAATCTGTTTTTATTAATTGTATTTTTTCATATGTATTGTACTATAATATTTCTATAAAGTAATATAATAATAAATATTATGATGCATCTGTCAGTCATCCAAACATTGAATATATTTGGAAAATTATTTGCGTTAATATACTATATATATATATATATATATATATATATATATATATATATATATATATATATATATATATATACATGTAGGGTAAATACCTGAAGGCATCAAAGTTAAATAATGATGATTTCACAACATTAATCACATAATTCGTTGAATAACTTTTTTAATAAAACATTAATGTAGCCTCATAAATATATAATATTGTAATAATATATGAATGTAACGAACAGTACCAACAAATGTATCAGCCATATATACAATGGATGGTATCAATTAAAAATCTGATCTTCGTTTATCGATGTTTGTTCATCGTCGAAATGAAAACAAATTCGCGTCCGACTTACAATAAATGCCCTATGTACGTACAAGTGCTATCAAAACACGTATATTTCCATTAAACAAACATATCGACTTGCATTGTGTTCGTTTTTATTCATACACAGAGTCAATGACGATGTTTTATCGATATATAAAATATGTAAATAATTTATCAACTATCTGCTGTTGTTCGAGGGCAGACGTCGGATTCAGAAGCTATTAGCACCATTTATAAATAATTCTTGTTCATTAATCTCGCTATGAAAATATATTGCCGTGTGAAGGAAACCTATAATAATAATAAATATTTTTTTTGTCACCAGCATAGAAATAAATTCTGAAAGTTTGATTTATAGAAAAAACATAATTTGCATATAGTTTGTTAATTGAGTTAGAAAATAAATTTTAATTTTTTAACAAGTATTTTGTATTTTTGAAATAAATTTCAATTTTATATTTAACCAAGAAAAATGTTTGAGTTGTATTTATATTAAATACTATTTAATTTGTTATCATTTTTGAAATCAATTATTTTAAATAAATACAGTGATAAATGTATATAAATTTTGATTTGTTATAAAAAAATTATTTGCAAAATTAAAAATTGATTTCTAGTATAATTACATGAAATCTCAGTAAATTATTTTTAATATTTTAGCTAAATAAGAGATAAAATTAATTTTATTTATAAAACAAATCTGTTTTTTCAATTTTAAATCTTACTGACATTTTTATTAATGATTAAATTACAAATATTTTATGATTATATCGTTTGTTCACAATTCGTGTCGTTTAATATTCAAAATTATATATCTTTCTTTCATTTTATAACATACATAGTTATGAATATAAATGATGTTTGTCGTTTATTATCTTGTCCGTTTTACACTCTTACACATCATCAAGTTGTGGACAAAAACCAACTATAATTTATTCTAAAAGATATAATTCAGATTCATAACACGTACATTAATAGGCAGTCAATTATGTCTATTTGCTATTCCTACTCAATTTTGATCATATATTTTATTACCGTTCAACAGATATTCAAATAAAATTATTTTTCTGTACATTAATTAATATTTGAAAAACTTATATATTCTATGTACGTGATATTTTCTTATATTATTTTTGTATTATAAGGTTTTTTATTAAAAGAATAAAATCTTTATAAAGTAGTTGAATCAATAAAAATATACTCTATAATTTTAATTGATAAAATGAATGAAAAGTTGATAAAAAATTAACGTGTTAATTATTTTCAATTAATTTAACCATAAACAATAGAATATATCTTAAATATGAATTAAAAATATATTT
This sequence comes from Neoneuromus ignobilis, assembly GCA_029203775.1. Classification (NCBI taxonomy): domain Eukaryota; kingdom Metazoa; phylum Arthropoda; class Insecta; order Megaloptera; family Corydalidae; genus Neoneuromus; species Neoneuromus ignobilis. The sequence goes on along the minus strand of CP092096.1, from coordinate 12,533,445 downwards.
ACATTAAAATTTGATTTAATTAATTATATCATCATCATCATCAGTCACTATTTATCCATTGCTGAATAAAACTTCTAAAAATTTCCACTTTGACCGATCCGATAAACGTCTCATCCACTGCATTCCGAAGAATTTATATCCATGTCTCTTTCAAGGCCTTTTTATATTTTTAGGTTTCCAATCAATAATTTCTTTGACTATCATATTTATTATCATATATATATATATATATATATATATATATATATATATATATTGTTGTATATAATTATTTCTTAGATATATTTTCTGCTCTCGATTTCGAATACCCCATTATTTATTTATTAAAAATTAAAAATAGAATAAAACTTTTATTCGTAATCTGAATTCTCTCAATATAGAAATATATACTAGTTATAACGTGAAATGTTTAAAACATTCACGTATCTGTGAAATTTTAATTTTCAACTCGAATACACAAACGAATATTGGGAATCACTTTTAAAATTGAAATCGAAAATTTTCAGAGATTATTAAATTTTAACCAGGGTTAAAAACGCTGAATAAGTGTTTCAATTTATTGATACAGAAACCTTTTAACCCTTTATTGTTTAACTCGATTGAATTAACATTAGTTTCTATTTTTAAGTATACTTGATAATATTTATTATTGTTAAAATACATTTAATTATTCAAATGTTGTTTAATATAAAAATATTATAAATATTTATTCATTTATAAATATTTGTTCTGTATTTATACAAACTGTAAATTAGTGCATTTAAAATATTTTTGTTTTAAAGCTTAAAAATTTAAATTTCTTTAATCAAAAATATACGCATGATATAAATAAAATAAGTTTATTTTATGTGAATATTCTAAATGATTTTTATATTTATAAATTATATTAAGTAATTAAATTTTGTTGAAAATAAATTCGTCATATTTTAATTTCAAAGAATATAAAAATTATATATTTTTTAAACCAAAGTAAATAAAATAATTAATGTTTATTTTATTTAATAATTAATGTATTTTTAATCAATTTAATATATACACATACATGTTCACACACACACAAACACACACACACACACACATATATATATATATATATATATATATATATATATATATATTTAAAAACAGAGTCTTTTCGATTGAAAAGAATTATAGGACGTAACAACTAAACAGTATATGACAGGCAATTTATGTTCCTTTATAAAATACACGAATAACAATTTTAAATTCCTTTCTCTCGTAAACTATTGAATTCTCTTGTTGAAAAGTATGTCAGTTATATTTTTAACTTGAAGAATCTAACATGTGCATTATATTTTCGTAATATTAAACTATGTACAGAGCTTTGAAAGTTTAGTTTTCTATTTTAGAATTTTTTTAAATGTTAGAGAAAGTTTTGATTTTTAAATAAATTAATAATTTAATAATATATTTTAGTTCTGTGTTGATTTTTTAATTTAAAAATAATAGATGTTATTGTAATTAAAAATAATAATTAATTGAAATTTGATTGGAAGTATTTTTCTATAATGTGTAATTTATTGATTTTAATGAACTATGTTACAAAGTTAATCAATAATTGATTAATTGAATGTCTTAAGAAATGAAATGTAATAATTGTTTACTCTTTTTTTTATATGATGTTTAAAAGGAATAAAATTCAATTAAGGATCGTTTGTATGAAAAATTGTCATATATTTTTAAACCAACACTTAAAAGTTATACCAATATACTCTTAATTTCGATTTTGAGATATATAATTAATTTATAGATTAGTATTAATTAATAATTTTCTTTATCATGATTCAGAATTTATCCTCATTTAAAATAATAGCTAAATTACTAAACATTTTTTTTATTCGTTAACGATTGTAAATATTCACTCGTTATAATATATATAACATATAAATCTGTATGCCAATATTGACCACTGGCGACTATACACCTGATCCGAGATAATCTTCATCCACATTCGTACTAACAACAAACTGATTCGTACGATCTTGTTGTAGCTATCAGAAGAGGAACGGATTGATTAAGTTTATTTCTCAGATAGAGAATTGATGAAAATAATAAAAGTCTGGGAATAAATTGCTAATTTTTATATATTTTCACGATAATCGCTTTATATGAAACGTTACGTAAGCAGAATAATAAATTTTTCTTTTAGGAAATTTCTCTTTCTGTTTTCAAATCTCTTTCTCTCTCTCTCTCTCTCTCTCTATATATATATATATATATATATATATATATATATGAATTGTAATATAATTATAAAAAGTTACAAAGTCTAAATAGAATCTTTTGAAAAATTATTCTTAAAATGAAAATCGTTTAACGAAACTCGACAATGAGGTTAAATGTTTCCCACTGTTTCTACGTGACAGTCATAAGGTTTAGGTCAAGTCTGTTTGTAATGAACCACTAGGGCATTGAATAAAAAAAATCTTTCCTCTGACGAAAAAACGAACCGCAAAAAATAAACGAAAGAATCTAAAATGATAGAGGAGAGCAGATGTTTGAAGCGAATAAAAAAAAGTGATTGTCCAATAGCCGTGATCATTACAAACATAAAACGAGCTTTTTTATACTTGAATTTAAAAATCTAATACTGATGGTTGAAACTAGTACAGACTACTGTATATTTTAATTTTTTGATTTTTTTAAAGTTTATTGTAAAAAATTTATACTTGACAGCTATTTTGCATCCATAAATTAATTTTTTTTCAAAATTAAAATTTATAAATGTATTGACAGTTTTTGATATATTGGTTCTTTTGAATTATTAATACTGATTTATTTTATTATTCAAAATAAAATTACATGATTGCAATTATCTGAAAAATTCATATAGAAAGTAAATAATGCTTGATTGTTATTATTTATTTAAAATAGTAAAAATACATCAATATTAAATTTTTTTTTTAACTTATTTTATTTTTATTTAGAGATAAAAAATTTAGAGTTATCTTTTTTATTATAGAATTCTATTTTTGTCTCTCTGTTCATTTATCTACATTCATTAAATTAATTTTATTTATTTATAAAATACATATATTTATTCTCGATTTTTCTATTCAAATATATTATTAAAAATATGTTTTCTTATTATTTATTAAATAGTCATATTTGTTAATCCTATTGTAAATTATTAATTAATGTTTGAATTCTTGAGGTGAGTAGTTGATTGTAAATTGTAAATCTATACAAAATAACATAATAAAGAATGTTTTAAAATAAACAAAGTAATAATTATAATAAAACTTAAATATTTTTAGTCATTATATCAAACAATGAAAATGTAGATAAAGAAGTATTTTCAATCTAAAAAAAAATAATAATTAAAAAACAATTAACATTGAATTATCGTTCGAAATATACAAAAGCCAACAGCCATATTTGGTATTTCTTAGTAAAACTTATTGTTGTATAAGATATAGTCGATGATAAATATTTAACGAAAAACTACGTAAAAAGTAAGGTTCAATACTTCAGCCGTATTATATGTTTGACTCCCGACCACAGCGACTTGTTTATTATGTTAGTTTTTGCTACACCGGAGTTTGTTTATTATCTCCGTTTTCGCCACGCTAGTATTTTTTTATGTTTTACCTCTTTTATTATTTATTCACATTGTCGTAAACAACAAAAAATACGTTTCCAATATTAAAAATAAATAGCCTTTCTGTTCCTCATTTAAATTTGAAGCAACATTAAAACATGTTATTTTTAAATAGCATTCAAAATACCAAAAAAATCTGTAAAATATTTTATAAACAATTATTTCATCTACTATATTTTCACACAAATAATCTATCACCTCAACCCAAAAAAGTTTGTAATAATTATTGATTGTTCATTTTCTTTGTTTATAAACTAATTCGCATTTCGATGGCAATGATATTATCATCATCAGAGAGCTACTTTATAAAACCTAGATTTCATTTGTGTGAAAGTGAATTTGCCACAGATCCAATACAAATACTTATTTAGTATTGTTGATTAAATTATTATATATAAATTTATATATATATATATATATATATATATATATATACAATATATGCAAACATAAATATTTCAAGTTCAGTAGAAAATTTAAATTGCTTTCAAACATACCGAATATTCAAACATAAAATTTCATTAATTAATAATTGCACGCTCGCAAATTAGTATGAAATTCTTGGTGGTGTTATGAAATACTGCTTGTGTAGATTATACACTATGAGAATAATTTAACTGTTAAAATATGGTAGTATCAATAACAGTTATAATTACAGTACACTCGCACTAAATTATTAGTTTCCTGGCAAAGGTTCCTTGTACCGACATCGACAACAGGAAAAGCTATAAATTATCTATAAGATTTCTTATCGGAAAAAATATACCAAAACTGGAGATTGTGATAATTGAATAACGGTTTGAGGTGAAAATATAAATCATATCGGAAATTGTTCCAGATGATCCCGCACAATTATATTTTATTACGAAAAAACTTCAATTCTTCTCGAAATAGAATTATTTTTTCATGTTTTTTATTTGCCTTTATATACTTTTTTTATAAATATTTTCAATTTATATATATATATATATATATATATATATATATATATACTATTTTTTATATAAATCAATTTCTATATTTTGACTGAAACATTTTTCATTGCGTTTTTTTTATAAAAACAAATATTTTTCTTTCTGTTTCGTGTTGTTTGAAGTACTGAAATATTTCAACTTTGAAAATATACAGTTAGTTGATAAGAAATAATAAAAAAGTATTAGTTTTTTTTAAAAAAAATGGAAGTAAATATTTAGGTACTGAACTTTTTTGTTAAATGTTCATATATTTATATATATGTATACTAAATTTAATCTCCATACGGATATTTAAGAACAGAAAAAGACTTCATGTAATTTTTTTATATAAAATTTTATATGTAATTAAAATAAGAGCACATGTATATGTAAGATAAATTTTTAATGTAGTTTATATTAAAGCATAAAATTTTATGTTTCATTCGTTTTATCATTTGAAATAATTATTGTCTTTTTTATTACAGGTACGTAATCTTGTTAAATAATTTCATGGATGAAGTTAACTGATATTTATTCTTATTCAGGTTAGTACTCAAAAATTCTGTACAAAATTTGTAATCGAAAACATTTAGAAAAATCTTATATTATCAATTCATAAAGATATTAATATTGAAATTTAATTTTTAAAATAATAGATATTTTTATATATCAAATTAAATTATTCAATTAATAAATTCATAGACACAACGTTGAAAATATTTTGGAATCAAATCATATATATTGTGCAAACATGAAGTTAAAACGTGAATAAAATTCGTAATATTGTATTGTGTAAAAAAACTGCTCGACAGTGAGAATATAAATATTATTTAATTAATTTGTTTTAAAATATACAAAACATTATTTACGAATAACGTGTCTATTACGAATTGTTGAATCATGATAGTGCTTTATATAAATTGTACATCTTTTTTATATACAGTTATTTATTTTTTGATTGAAATTTATTTAACAAATCAACAATATAATTTTTAATATTCTTGGTTTTAAATAATTATTTTCTTAATATGCATTCTCTTATAAGATAATGAATAAGATGAAAATATCTTTTGCTTGATTTATATCCATTCAGTAACACTAAACCAAATATCTAAACTAAATGATAGTTTGATTGACTGACGATCAATTTATTCGAAATCGACACACTGCTATTATATTGTGATAGATAAACCAGGTTGAGATACTGATTGTGGCATTCTTATCCACAGTATGTTGCACGGATGAGAAAGAACGCTGTTTATTGGCAGATCGAAACTGACCGTGTGTGACTGACCGCATCATCCAATATTGGCTTTTCTCAGTATTCTCTTTTCTATATTCTGCATTTATACTACCGAGTAAAATAGACGTCGTCTTTTACGTGATACGTATTTAATTAAAATCTCTAAAAAGAACTAAACATAGATTCAAGTTGCCCAAGAGTGATTTTTTCTGACAGTTTAATAAAAATATTATCTCTTATATTTATCAGTTTTCGACTTATATTATTAAATATAAGATTTAGACACGTATTTATATGATTATTTTTTATCAGAGTTTGTATATTTTAATGATGATAATAATTCTAAAAAAGAACATTGAATTACAATGAGAATAAATAATTTTAGTAAACTTCAAACAAAGCTAATAAATAATATCTAACAGTAGTTTAAATATAATAAATTATTTCACAAGCTGTGAATTTATCCTGAACGTTATAACTAGATTATCAATCAACAAATAAATCTACACACGTGATATAAATTTGATTTATTACTGTTTTCACTCGTTGAAATAATAAACATATATATCCCAAGAGGATAATTCTAACAATACTAAAATGTATATAATTTTAAAAGAGATTTTAGTTTAATATGAATCTATATTTTTAATTTGGATTTTTTAAAAAAATAAATAATTTTAAATAGAAAATAGAAAACGATTTAAAAACAATATTAATAATTAATTTTAATCACTCTTTCATTTATTAGTCTGTTGATACTTTATAAAAAAACTTAACCATTAAAAAACGCTTTTTTTTTAAAAAAAACTAAGTACATTGTGTAAATATGTAACTCGTACAAATAAAACTTTCTCTTATTTATTCTAATACGAAAAGACATCATGATATTTACATTCGGTAGGTCGATGTCTATCGTGACGTGGCATATAAATAATTGTAGTAATGGTATAAAAACCGTACATCGAAATACAACCGTAATAAACGAAAGCCTACATTGAGAGAATTCCATTAAAGTTTATAGATCAATAAAAAGTGACATTAACGTGATTCCACACTTGGACTACTGTTTATTGCTTGTTGAACAATCAAATGCCTATATTGATGTTGAAATATGTGTGCTCATTTAGGATATTATCTTTTATGCTGACTTTAAAATGTCCATGGTAACAATTATATTTTAATTCGTAATTAAAAAGTTCGATTGGATTTTTTAATTCGTGGACAAAGAGTAATTTTATTTCAAATTATCTACCTATAAATAAATATTGATATTTATAATCATCAGTAGATTATTCTGAAAAATAAAGCAATTTGTCGAAGAAAATATTTATATTTTATATAATATGATACATAATTTTTATTTTAAAATGTTATTTAAACGATTATTAAAAAATGTCTTTCGAGCATAAATTGTATTAATCATGTTTTGCAAATAAAAATGCCTATCTGTGTTTCCCGTTTCATAATTCACCTGTAATAAAAGTTAAAATACGTCCAAATAGCAATATTTTTTAATAAAACGAAAATGAGAAAATAAATTATTTATTTCGATGTAAATTTATTAAATTGAGTCGAGAAAATAAACCACCACGAGAGTCATAACTCTATCAGCTTCCAAATAAAATAACATCACGTTCTCTACCCATCTGTATTGTGATAGCCATTTTATCATCTCTTGTATTAAAATTCACGTTCCCTGTTGGCGTTAAAACAACATAAAGTGATACTTCGGAAAAAAACACACGCACATAAACGAATCATAATTTAACCGGAAATTATTTTTCAGTGCACTCAGTTTGCTTTTAAAAGTTAGGAAACATTTTGGATTAATCGATTTATTTAATATTTTTTTAATGAGACTGAATATAATTACATATTCATTTGTACATATTTAACATGTGTATGAATATCGATTTTACTTTTATGAAGCATAAAATTTTTAATTGTTGTTTGGAAAAATATTCATTCTATATATACAATGGTGTGAACAAAAATAGGTGCGAATTATAAAAAGAAATCAGTCAAAGTTGGGAATGCAATTAATATTCTAACTATTTTGTTTCTCAGCTGTTTGTCGTTCAATAAATGTTAATTTTTTGGAGTATTACCGTTTTATTAAAAAATGAAGATGGCTTGCATTTTTTTTTCTTGATAAATGAATATTAAAGTATGAAAAAATAGGTGTGATTTTAAATTTCTTAAATTTGATCAAAGAATTAAATATACTTTAGATATATGTTACCAAATATTAATAAATTTTAACAGTAATACCCCGATATATATAACAACAATGTCGCAGTCATATAACTTTTTTTACAATTCCATTTTTGAATTTAAATATTTTTTTTAAAAAAGAATACTAAATTTATTTGTGTACTATTCATTCCTAAACCATTTTTACACTTTTCATTCAAATACTGTAATAGCGTTTCTTTTAAAAGTCTTTTCCATATTTTCACATTTTCTATAAAAATAGTTTATAGATAAAAATACACACACACACGCATATATATATATATATATATATATATATATATATATATATATATATATATATATATATATATATATATATATATATATATATATATATATATATATAATTTAAAAAGCAACAGTAACAGATAAAATATATACATAACTTCTGAAAAACATAAAGAGAATATGAAAGAACGTTTGTAGAGAATCTTAAGATGATGTTATGATAGAAAATCTCAGACGATTTCATAAAAACTAGAACAGTCAGAAAAATACATTTAGAAATTATATAAGAATACAGAAATAAAAATCTCAGTCATGAAAGTACTGAATAAGAATAGAAAATAAAATTTAGAAATATTTTTTAAGTTTAGATCTGAAGACATTTAAAATAAAATAAAAAAAACAGTTTGATTTTTTAACATAAATTAATTTTAAATAGAATAAAATCAGAATTGTAAAATAGGATTTGAAAATAGTATAAACTCTTTATTATATAAGTTTATAAATATATTAAAAATCACTAATCATTATAGTGTATGTACAATACATAATTACGATGACTAATATTTAGGTATTTGTATTTTTATAGAGTTGAATATTTCTTTAATACTTTTAAATATCTCAATAATATTTAAATGACAGTTTTTATTATACATAACCTTAATTTTATCAAATTTTATATTTTTAAATACTATATGTTCATAATTTTTTTTAAACACATTATTAATTTGTGATAAGAATTTTTTTAAATTTGTAATTCGGTATCTTTTTAATTTCTAAAATAACATTTTATTTTCGTTTATATAAAAATATCGATTTTCATATTTCTAATATCAATTCTATTGTCATGAAGAATAAAATGTGATTTTAAATAAAGAAAATCACCCTTTTATTAATATACAATTTAATTTTTTAAATTGTTCTTAATAAAAAGGATTTTTCTCAAAAATTATTATTTAATTTATATATGAATCTGATCAAAACTGTTTCTATTGAAAGCAACTTGATGTTTATGTATATTCTTTAAAAAGAAATGAAATCTAAAATAACTGTTTTAATTGCTGAAAAGTTAAAATGTTTGTGGAATTTTTTTTTAAAAAATAATCAGTGAGTTTAAAATTAAAAATATTAATTGAAAAAGATATTAAATGGATTTAAAACAACCATCAGTGTAAGTACTGTACTAATAACTGTACCATTAAAAATATACATAATGAGTTGTGCTAAACAACAATATACTCAAGAAAGTTCGTACATAAAAATATATAAGTGTAATTAACGTGGTCGTTCGAAGTGTCGCCTCACGGCATCAAGACTGTGACGCGACATCATCCAACGTCGACGTCCACAATCCACTTGACATCCTACACACGTCACGACTATCCATATCTATTGTTTCAGGACTTGGATGTCGCATACTGAATAGTACTCTATTGTGTCCTTTGCTTGGTAATCCTTTGTCATTGAAGTGAACACGAAATGAATTTTAGATGCGAAAATATTCCAAATGGCGTTGGAAAACTCGAACAGTATATGGTTTTGATATTTTCGCTTATAAAATATTTATGCTTGATGAAAAAAATGACAGGATTTTAAGTGAAATGCGTCCTTTGTACATTGATTGTTTTGTATGAAGGATAATTATTTTTTTCAGTTCATACTTACTTGTTTTGTAAATAAACAATAATATATCAAATTTATAAAAGGGTATATATACATTCATTTATTCATTCATACATACATACATATTCATACATATATATATATACACACACACACACATATAAATATATATATATATATATATAATTAAAATAGTTTTATACATTTTTAAATATGTATAATTTAAAAATAACGATTTATTTAAATAGATTTTTTTATATCTAATATATTAATAATTATTCAGTATTTTTAAAAGTCATGTATTTTTTAATCAAAGATAATGGTTGAATAGTAAAAATATTAAAAATGAATAATATAAACATATATAATTTATTTTTAAAAATATATGTGTTTTACGAGGTCAGACAATTAAGTAATGCGACCGATTTTTTTCTCGACCTGTGGTAACACTGCGAACATGTTAGATCCCTACTCTCTCGATTGAGACCTTGACCACCCTCGTACGATCATTTCTTCGCCAGCTGTTTAGTGTTTTGTAACAACGCGCGAGTAGTGCATGTCACGAAAATGGAACAGAGAAATTTATTACTGGTTATTACTGGTGATGAAAGTTATTACTAAAAAAAAAAAAGTTATTACTGGTGATGAAAGTTGGTTCTTTCAATATGACCCCGAAACTAAACGACAAAGCCAACAGTGGCTATCCCCTGGAGCACCAAGGCCAAAGAAGGCGAGAATGAGCAAGTCCAAAGTGAAAACCATGTTGATTTGCTTCTTCGACAGCAAAGGGGTGGTTTACAAAGAGTTCGTACCACCTGGACAAACCGTAAATCAAGTATTCTACCGCAATGTGCTCGAAAAATTACGAAAAAGGGTGCTCAGAGTGCGTCCAGAGATCGCAAAGACTTGGGTTCTGCATCACGACAATGCTCCCTGTCACAGTGCGTTCAGTGTCTCTCAGTTTTTGGCGTCTAAAGGCATCGCAACGTTACCACAACCGCCCTATTCACCGCACATGTCACCCTGCGACTTTTTCCTATTCCTTCATATGAAAAAATTCGTCAAAGGTCGACATTTTGACTCCGTTGAAGATATCCAAGAATCTGTGACGAGGGTACTCGGAGAGGTCCCACAAGAAGTGTTCCAGAATTGTTACGAAAACTGGAAAATTCGCTGGAATAAGTGTATAGATGCAGGAGGGGACTACTTTGAAGGGGATCGCAGCGATGTACCTTAATTTTTAAATATACTCGATTTTTGAATTTTGTCACATTACTTAATTGTCTGACCTCGTATATTTGATATTTGAAAATAGTACGAATGAAATTTAAATTTTAATTCAGTACTTAAATGATTATAAAATAATCTATTTGATTTTGAATTAACAAATATATTTGTTGTTTTCAGTTATAAATATCTTTGTTGTTTTTATTTGTAAAAACTCTGTATTATTTTCTGACTTTTTCACAGATTTGACTCAATAGCCATCCCTAGATAAATTTTATTGTTTAATTTGTTATTTATCTTTTTATGATAATTAATTAAACATTCAATTGCAACTAGTTCTTGTAATTTTATCAACCTGCTTTTATATTTTTCAAAGAATAAAAGAATATCATGGTCTGAATTTTTATACACTGTAAAATAAGCTATTTCATTTCATATTAATTATTTTTTTAACTATATTTGAATATTACTACATTTAATTTTTTCGTATAGTAATTCTTCTCATAATTCATATTTTTATCAGAAAAAATCTAATACATAAATAATAATCTCAAAATCTTATTTCTTTTTTCGAAAATATATATTAGTACTGGATAGAGAAATAATAAGATTCTAATTGAAATTTAATATTCAATTAAATAATTGACAATACAAAATTAAAATATTCGAAGAAAATCAAGATTCACCTGAGAGTAATTTTTGACGCAAATCTGTTTATGAAAGATAGGAAATAATACATCAACCGCAAGAATGGAAGCAATAAGAAATATGACACAAGAAAACTCTTAACAAATTTCTTTTTGTATAATATTATTTATTTACCCTTTCTCTTATCGACCTATATAAAGTTTATGGCAATTTCATATACGATATAATCAATTTTTTCGACAATGTCGATATGTCATCCCTATCTGCGGTATCTCTTGATAATTCACATCTGCACGTGGTGAACTGTTGTTACTACGTGATTCCTGAAAATGCTGCTATTGATCACAAATCTGAAATAGCGTATGAGTATATTGATTTTGTATAACGTACAGATTTAGGAAAAAGGTGTCTGTTTTCTTTATTAATTATTATGTTATTCTTTAACATAAAAATAAGTATGAATAATTGAGTATTGAAACTTAAGTCATTTCAATTTATATAATTATTTATTACTTTTAATAATTTCATAATCTCAATCTATATTGATATTAAAGATACTAAAAATGAGTATTATTTATTAAATATGATAATTCAGTGCAGTTTAATTAAGTTTTCAATTAATATTGAAATATTGACAATTTTTTTATAAAATTTGTATCTTTTTGGAAATATTAGATTAAATAGTATATAATATTATATTATGAAATATATTTTTTTTAAAAAAGAAGCATGGAATATTATTAATCTGTGATAAAAGTCTGCAATATTTATATTCAGCTATATAATTGTACGTAAATTCAATTTATAAACGAAATGCTAATTGTTCAAAATTGATTAATTGAATATTTCTTCGTTTGAAGTTAACTTTCCGGTTCAGTAGTCAGTGTAAGTAGGTCAAAATCTACATAACATCATAACACAAAATATAGTGAATCGTACATTGGCGAAAAATAAGAACACTTTACGAGCAAATACGAAAGATAATTTAAATATTTGCATGATATAGAATTGTTATTCAAATGTAATGAATATGTCACGTTAGGTAGTGTACGGAGTTGTTTCATATCATCCCAATAATACGACATAGACTAGATGTAGTGAACGTAGACACGTAGTTTTGTTCAAATGAAAATTAAGCATCGCTTTGCAATACAGCACATCTGAACGTTTGCCAACTGCAAACAACGACAGCTGATATGATGACAAGTTTTCAGGGGGTGACGTTCAACACGTAGCCATGCAACATGTGTAACCGTACACATCGTAAATTGGTCGACATATTTACGTGCGATATTTTTAATGTAACATATTTTGCTAAGAACGATTTATTGCATTTGGGAAAATCGATCTTCTATATTTACTTTTTTATCTCAAAATTGTTTAACCTATGTTTACAAAATTTGTACACAAATCCAAACCTTGTTTCGATAAATCACATATCCATAAATTAGTATACTTCGTAATATATATATATATATATATATATATATATATATATATAAGTGTACGTGTGTGTATTTTATTTATCTTAAACAAGATAAATATTTCCATTGAATGATAAGTAAAGTATTAAAAATGCATTTCTTTACAAATGCAGTAACATATTTGAAAACTAATTGTTCCTACGAAGAATGTATATTATTAACACCTTTTCAAATATTAATAAAATCAAAAAGAATGTAACATTTGTATGTGTCGATGCATTATTTTATTGTGCAACAATGCTGAGTTACTGTTTGTGAAATTTTCATTATTATAAAATTTTTATCGATTTATAATATTGTGTAGTGAAATCGATACGATTGCTGTTACATTACACTGCTTTCAAATACTTCTTAAGATCTATATACCTCGTTGAATGAAGAACCCTTGTTGAGAAACCTCATACCGTTTTGCGTGATTTTACACGACACTTGCCTTATCCTCTAAATCCTTAACAAAAACCACATTGTTGAAAGTTGTGCCCGTCACTTCAGTTTCAACAAGAACATATATTTTGTTATTAGTATGCAAGCACATTCTGACGAGGAAGATTGTTAACTTTGTAAATAAAAGCATTGAAACGAAGTGTTCATGTACATAAATAAATATTTAAACACGTTATATATATAATTTAAAAAAAATTTTTTTTGACATCTTTAAAATAAATTTGTATTATATCATATATTAATTCAAAATTGTTTAAATTTCCTAAAATAATATCAAATATTATTTTTATTTTATTCTAATATATTATTTTGTAACAAATCTTATTCGAACTAAAATTTAAATTCGCATTTATAATTCAACAAATTATAAATGAAAAAAAATACTTTTTTTAAATATTGAATATAAGTTATCAGAAAGAATTGTATACCAAATTTCATTTTAAAATCAATGTTGTAAATAAAACAAATATCGTTCATTTATTCTATGTATTAGTATTAATTGATTACTGATATTTTTTAATTATAAATATAATTCACTAATATTAAATTTTAAATCTCATATCAAAAAATTATAAATGATCCATTTATTAATTTAATTAAAAAAATCGATTATACAATTATAAAAGTGTTTTAACGACAACATTCTATCAACGAAAATTAATCAGTTTTATAATGTACACATAAAATAATCTGTTTTGTAAATTTTCTTTGTTGAGCTATTAATATCAGTGCCAAACAACTTGGCTATACTGAAAATGGTATGGCTTAAAGCCAAAAAGAATTTTAATGGATCGAATAATTACTCTAGATAGATTTTCTAACCTGAATTTTATTACTGAAATTATTGTCAAATTTTTAAAATAATTTTGTTAATTTTTATAAGATTTATAAATTTCTTAAATCTAAATCAAATGATAATTAAAAAATATAGTTTTTTTTAAATAATATTATAATACTTTTTCATGAATCATAAATATGTATTTTTTCAAAATTAAATCTTTTAATGATTTGTTATATATATAATAGTAATTATAGAGTTAATTATTTAAACTAAATGGTTTGTTGTTAATTGAATATTTAAAGAAAAATTAATATATAAAAATAACTGTACATTATATAATGTTATGAAAATGAATATAATGAATAATATGTATTAAAAATAAATTTATTGGTTTACGATTAACGATAAAATCGATTAAATGTAGAGTAATTAAACGATTGCGTAATGTGATACGCTAGCTTCAAAAAAAACCTATCAAAAACAGTAACGTTCAGATTTATGAAACAAAAATAAAAAGGAAGAGAACTATTGAAAACGCCACATGCATGGACGATGTACATAACAGACTGAATGTTTGTACAGAGAAAACGTTAAAAAAATGTGAAAAAAACGACGCCAAGTACAAAATCAATTACTTGTAAATAATTTATGAACTTCGGTCAAGGATTACAATGTTGTTTTCTGTGTTGTCGAATATTCGAATTTCAACAAGAAATATATCGCTATGTACAAACCAAACATAGGACGTTCAATGATTTATATGTTTCGTAGAAAAAGGTTAATTATAGAAAATTAGTAATTTAAAGTTCAATGTTCATTACTATCGAACTATTAATTTGTATATTGACGATATTTGAGGATTTCTAGGAATGAATGAACATAATCGTTCATGTAGTAATTAATATTTCAACATTTATAGTTCACTGAACGTATACTTATCAATATTTTTTTTTGTTTTAGAAATGTTTGTATGGAAACATATTTAATATTAATATTTTTAATTATCATTAAAGGCATAATGTGTATACACACATTTATATATATATATATATATATATATATATATATATATATATATAAGATGAAATATAATAAATTATTTCAATATCAATTAAAGAATAATAAATTAATAATTAAAATACAGATTACTTTTCAAAATTTTCACAACACTGTTATTTGTCGTTATGTGTTTTGAAGAAAATAAAAAAATCCAGTTAAGATATTTTAAAAAAATATTAAAATTTTATATAAATTAAAAAATCTTTTATAATTTTGAAAATAACAGCATGACCATAAAATTCACTTGGGAGACAGATAAATAATAATTTATTATTTAACCCTTTATGAACCTAACATTGTAAAGTATGATTTTTTGAAAAAAAATGAATATAATGTGTATACAAATATTGTATTATGCATATTTCATAATCATTTCATGTATAATAGAAAATATTATAATTAAATATTATAAATACAGTAGTACATTCATGTATATAAACCCTTATTAAAAATAATTATATTTAACGTCAATATTTATTTCATTTATTGTTGAATATTATTTTATAATCAAATGTTACAACATAGTTTAGTTCAAACGTTAATATTTTAACTATTATTAATCTTCCTTTTTATCTATTTGTAAAAATTGTGTTCATTTTAATTAAAATTATCATAAAACAAACAGTTGTTTGAAGTTTTCAAAAGACTGATCTGTATTTTCAGACTTAAAATCGTATTCGTATATTATTTATTAATACTAGATTATTAAAAAAAATATTAAAATATATAAATTATATAGAATGTTTAAAATTAAATAAATTTACAATATTTTTATTCAACATAATATTATTTAATCAGAAGTTTTAATTATTTTTAAATTATATATATATATATATATATATATGTGTGTGTGTGTGTGTGTGTGTATGTATTAATTTATAAACGTATCTAATTTTTCTTTAAATCATAAATTTACGAAATACAAGGCAATTGGTATAGAATGTTAGGAAGTGTAGTATAGTTAGATATAGACTTACGAGTGTCTTGGACTTGTAATTCGTTTTTTACTGATTTCTCACGAGTCCTATTACTTTAAAAGTTTTTTGCTCTAGAACGTGTGTACAAGACAATAATTTGTAACTAAATATACTGGTAATAAATGAGAACTATTAATATGAAAAAGTATTATAAAAAAAATTATTATAATTTGTTTAATTCTTATTAATAAATATTATATATATATATATATATATATATATATATATATATATATATAGAGAGAGAGAGAGAGAGAGAGAGAGAGAGAAAGCAATTTTTATATAGCTCCATCTCAATAAAATAATTTAAAAACTAATATTATACTACGTATTCTTTATAAGATGACATTTTTTAAACACAAAAACTGGTATTTTAATTTATTCTGCACGTTTCGAAATTATTTTATTTTTAATATTCAACATCTGTTTTAAAAGGTCAGTAAAGCGTTGTTTTCAACACAATGTGGGGTTAAATTTTATCGTTCTTCATGTCATTATTTCATTTTTCATTCACAGTATAATAATAAAATATACGAATTTTGAATTCAGTCTGAATTTTAATACAAAGAAAATGTAATATTTTATTTAATAATATCTGAGAATATTTTTTAGAGAATAATTTATTCTCTCAACCAATAATTGATTATTTAATATATATGTATATATATATATATATATATATATATATATATATGCTTATATGATTTTCTTACATATATGTGAGGCTCTACTAACAGTCCTTCATTATTTTCTTAAATGAATTTTTTTCTCATAAAATCAAATATGTGAGCTTGTATATTTTTTAAATGTCTTAATTACCTACACATTAAAATGTAATGTTTTGAATTATTTAAGTGAAAATTAGGAAACATCTGTGAATTGATACTTGAGGGAGTCAATAAGAAGTAACTTTTTAAATTTTTGTTACGAAGTATATAACATTTATAAGACTGACATATATCATAAATTTGTGATGTTTTATAAACGTTATGATAATTCAGTGGAATTATTTTTATGAAATAAAAATATTTTTTCGAAAATATCTTAAATATAATTAAATTATTATAGAAGTAATTAACTTTGTTCTTACTTTTTAATAAATGTTTAATAGAGATATTTAATGAATATTGAAATAAATATTATTTATTTCCAATTAATGAGTAAAATTAAAAAAGCAGCTTTAAATATTCTTTTATATTTCATTAAATTATAAGAACAAATTAAATAATATATTACTGTGAGTTTTTTAAATATTCATTTAAAGTTTGTGTTTACATTGAAAATATTTTTTAGAATTAAATAATATTTTTATCGATATTAGAGAAATGAATTAAATTTTAAATTTACTATTATAATAAATTTATAAATTGTAATATTTGATAACGATGGAATGTACTGTGGTGTTTGTTGTGTATTATATATATATATATATATATATATATATATATATATATATGTAAATTCCATCTTATAAAAAATTGTATCTAGGTCATGTACAAAAACATATTATCTGAGTACATCATTCTTTCCTATATACATATTATATCAATACCTACATAATATAAAAGATCCATTAGTTATATGTTACTATAAGAAAATAAAAAAATATATATTTACATCAATCTTCTTTGTTATTTAATATTTTATACAAAGTTACATTTTAAATATATTTTGCTATTTTTCAATTTCACAATATTTGGTTTAATATATTTTATTTTTTCAAGTATAAATGAAAAAAATGAATTGTAAGGAGAAAAAATGTAACGCAATTTTAATTTTTAGATTAAAAATATCAGTCATGCATTTTTATATAAATGGATCAAAATGTAAGAAATTGAAAAGTATTTAAAGAATGTAAATATATCATCATTATCATCAGTCTCTTTCTATCCACTGCTAGAGGAAAACTTCTCTTAAAACTTTCTATTTCGACTAATCTAATTCTCTTTTCTTTTATATCTGCTAAATAATAAACTTATTTGTACTTTATAGTCATGAAATATTATTTCCATTAATTGTAAAATTTTGTATTGAAATAAATTAGTTGATATAAATTTTATTTATATTTATAATCACTCAATTTTAATTATATATATATTTTTGTTTGAAAATCATATATTATTTGAATAAATTTAAACATAAGTACTCACCTTTAAATATTTAATTTATAAAAAATCTAAGAACGAAAAATTCAGTTACTTTATTCAAAGATGAAAAACGAATAACATAATTAAAAAGTCAAATATCTCAAAAACATTTATCATTCATTGCTATTCGTAAGGCAATAATCTGTAAAATGGACCCATAGGTCGAATGTTAAAGCTTTTGAAATATCTTCAGAACAAGAATTCAAATCGATTAGATTGAAATTCATTGGTACGAAATTTCATTAGTTTCGATGTAGAAAGTGATATGTCCGATTCAACTTAAACGATCAGTGAAGTATATGAATGCTTAATTAAGTAATACGAAATGGTTCTTATACATCATTGGTTACTTAATAATGTGTATAATTTGTTTTGTCAATTTTGTAGTTGAAAACAGACAGTACGTTTTTCAACACCCAGTTTGTATTTATTTGAATGATTCTGGATGTTACAAATACAATTGTAATCGGTTCTTTGTACAGGAATGTTTGAATGTCTCGTAGCTATTGTCAATTTTAGAATTAAGTTGATTTTAAAAATATCTAATTTGAAACTATACATATATTTTTCTTTAACTGATCTCTTAATGAAAATAATTAAAATGTGTTGTAGTTTTAAACGTGTTTAAATGGATACTATTGTTTTTTTTTTAAAAAAAACATTATCTAACTAAATATTTTCTTCTTTGTTAAATTTATTTCATTTATCTCAATTATATTTAATTTTATTTCTTTATCATTTTTGTGAAAGCAAAATGAAATGTAAAATATATTTTATAACATATTACAAAAATCATATTATAACTTATCTTAAATTAAAATATATAGATTGATATGTTTAGAGAATAAAGTTATGAAAACATTTATAATCTATTTTTCTCTCAAACAAGGCATATTAGAAAATGAATTTTTTATTAACTTATAAATCTCGACATATGTTTATGTGTTTGGGTGTTGATTCACGATCTACAAAATAACATGTTAAAGTGAAGAAAATTAAATAAAACAACACGTAATTTATCATATAAAGAAATATAAAACACAGTGGACGAAAAAAACAAACAAGGATGTATAATAAATTGTTTCAGTCTCGGTGAAACGAAACGTTCCTGCAAAAATTCATCCGTTAATTTACTTGAAATGGTCCTTTGGTGTCAAGTCTGTGAGGTCTGATGAGTTTTTATGATATTAAATGAGTGTGAATATTACGTAACAAAAACATTTTACGAAGCAATTTCATAATAAAGTAATTAACGCATGTGTGATATATTAAACGGTTTGGTGTGTACATTTTTGTTAAAAATAGACATATTGACACGTATTCAATATATTCAGATTGGTTGTTCGGTGCAGTTTTTATATTCTATATACTTTGAAATTAAAATTATCCTACAATATTTATAATAATAAGTTTCGTATCTTTAGAAAATTAGATTTTTGATAACAATAAGTAATTATTAAACAATTTTCAAATTCTTGCTCAGATGTAATATATTTGTATAAAAATTATTTAATCATAGATTCAACATCAACTATAATAAAACATAATTAGTTTTAAATCGAATTTTATTTTTTTTATAAAATATAATTTTATAAAGTAATTAATAACCCAAAACTACAATTTATTAAAAAAAATATATTTTAATTTTGGTATACTTTAATGATAGCATTATTCATTTCAACTTTCTTTATTAAAACGCATATAAGTAATAAATAATGAAAAATAAGTAATTATTTAATATTTTGATAATGAGTATCTTGTGAAAATATAAATACCTGCTTATGAATTAAAAATGAACATCGACTTTTCAATTTTGTACTTCATAATTAATTAGAAATTTCTGTATATATAAAGTCTATTAAAAATAAATTTATAATTAAAATTAATCTGTTAATCAGTTTAAATAAATGAGTTCCAATTAAAGATAAATATTTATCATTCAAATTATTCCAATTTTGGTATACAACATCAAAATTTGAATATGAACATTGTATTCATAATTCCAGCTTTAATTGTTCTAGGTGACGTGTTAAATGACGTCACGGTTGCCAGTAAGTCGCGTGTTCGGTTTTGGTTCATGTTGCATCGATTTTCATATCATGTTGTGTACACCACAGCCACTTGAATTCCCATTCTGTCATTTTATAACTACAATACTCCAGGTTTAAACAACGGGAACAACAATCAGCATATACGATTATTCAATTTAAACATTTTCAGAAAAATATAAATTTAATGTATACTAGTTTTCAATCTTTTACTCGACATATTTCGTTTTTTAAAAAAAATATTACAAAAAATGTACATGGTAAAAAACTCCTCAATAAACAAGAATGTGAATTTTTCGTATACATTATTGTTTGTTATTTACGTCCATCGTTTGAATTATATTTATCGATAAAATGCTCACATTTGTCTTTACAATAGAAATATTATATCTGTGCGTGCAAGCATACATTCGTGCGTGTATGGGTGCAAAAGTTGTTTGTTATAAACAGTCGTATAATTGTGAAAGGAACATTGCCTAAAAGATTTATTTTAATTCTTGCCAACTCTTCACTTTGTCACGAAAACAAGCAAATGAAGAAGTTTTGTAATTCGTTCTATTTGAATACACATACATATATCTCATTAAAATTAATATTCATAATATAATCTAAGAGGATAAAGAATATTTACTAAGTATCAGTATTATTATAAATGATGTTGAGAAATGTAATTTGATAATGAAATACAATAATAATAACACAACATAAATTACTTGTCTTGTTAGAAAATTGACATTTTAAACATTTATATAAACATCTATCGTTTTAATTTCATCTGAAAGTTTGAAATATATTTATTTATTTGAAATTTAATGTACTTACAACAAAATCATTTAAATTTATATGAAGTAATAAATCTAATTTTTAAAATTTATTATTTTGCTGCAGTAAAACCATAATTTACATTTATGTATTTTTTATAATTTGTCGTAATTATTTTAAAAATTTCATTGTTTAAATATCATACAAAAAATACCACTATATTTTTTTATAATTAAAAATAAAACTTTAATTAAATAAAATATTAAAGTATAGAATCAATGAAGTTAAAATTCAGCTAGAATCTGCATACAAGTTATCATTATGATTATGATTATCAATTTATATAACAATTAAAAATTATTTTTATATCGATCATCATTAATCCAACTCTATCGTTAATTTAGTCATTATTTTCAGGGAGTACAATATATTGTATATTTTCATATCTTTATTCAATTTTTTAAACTACATTTTGGTAATTTTCTACTACTTTAAATTTTAAAAATAACAAAATTGCAAATAAATTCGTCATTGAATTGAATATAAGTCGTTATAGTAAATTAATATAGCTGAAAAATTATAATAAAAAAATAACTCATTCATTTAAAAAAATATAAATTACTATCGAAATAAATTCTCTTTTATTTCTTTATGAAGCTATATTTAAATAATTTGAGATGCTAAACTAGAAACATCGCTATTAATATCAATGACGAAATTTTTATATTGATTATAGTCTATATAGTTTTTCTGAGAATATTATAATCAATGTCTTTATCATTGTCACGCGAAATGTATTATTATACAATACTTGTTAAATATTAATACCATAATCCAAAAGAGTTTTGATGTGTTAATAATTAGTATTTCTTACAATTATAGTAAATAAATTATTATCCAATGCTAGAAGTTTATAATTTTGTAAAAAAATATATTGCAGTGTTTGTGTTATATAAAAACTTTTTAAAAGTACATATACATCGAAATTTTTTGACAGATGTTCAAGTGACATATATGTGTGCAATAAAATACCTTAAGAGATTAAACATAACTCCTATAAAAATAAAATTGACATAACTAAATAATAAAACATGATCATTTTATAAATGTATGTTCGATAGGAATTGTAATTTCTTGTAAAATATTAAATAATATAAACAATACAGTTATTTATTCTTGTTTAAAAATAAATATAATTAATAACACCATATTGAATAAATTGAATTATTATTTATATTTGTTTAAAAGTCATATATTATAAAATAAAAATCGACCGTAATCCAAATAATACCAAATTTATAACATACTTAATTTTTAATATCCTATATCAATTTAAATGAATACCTAAATTGTATCAGAACAGAATATTAACCTTATAAAAATTTCAGTTCGATAGCAGATTCGGTCATTCGAAAACACAACTGAAACAAATAGACACAATTTCAATATATGTCGAAATATTTGTTAATGTTTTCCCAACTGTTCTAATGATATCAATATAAAATGAAAAGGGGACGTTATTTTCTACTTTAAAAGTTTTAACGACTGTTGTTTGATTTTATATAATGATGTTTTTTCTGTTTTACTAGAATAAATAAATACAATAAAATAGTATAAAGTATTTAAATATGTATAATATACATATTATTGTAATTTAAAATATTTATTAATAAATAAATAACCATTACTATTTTTTAGATTATTAGATTTTTTGAAAATATTGAAACTATTTATAAATTTAAAATTAAACTAATTTATAATACTCATTTTATTTTAATAACAATGTTTATAAAAATGAGAAAATAAATCAATGAATTATGTGAAATATGATTGATGAAAAATATTTGAAAATGTATTGAACACAAGAAATCGAGAAGAGATTAAGACACGTCAATTAACATTGAACTTTGATTTATAGAGAAAAACATTTTTTTGAGATCAGTCAGTTTTCTCTATTAACCTTTATTATATATGGCAGGTTAGTTGAAAATAGATTAATGATCATTTTTGAAAATTCTTTTATATTATATAAGTTTTTAGAGTTTTTTTTTTAAATAAACACTGATAATATATGAAATTCAAATAGAGATTTATTTTAATTTTATATAAATATTAAGATGGAATTTATATATTTCATAATAACATACAAGTTTACATTTTACATATTTAAAATTATTTAAAATATATAAAAGAGTATATAAATGATACGATGGTATATAAGAACCTATATCAATTCGTTTTTTGTAAAAAAATAAATAGATTGAAAACGTGTCACATTTTATAAAAGCAGCATTACCGGAAAAATGATTTCTTATAAGATAAATATTTTTTCAACATTTACTATACGAGTAAGTAAAAGTTACGTTAATCACATTTTCACTAAATATATACAAAATTCATTTCATACATTTTAAAACACATCAAACACAAGAAACTAGGAACCAAATAAATAAAATAACAGTTACTTGAATTGAAAACAAAATATATAGTTGCTTTTATATCCCCTTTTTATTTTTATGACTGGATCCACAATCATTTGCACGATTACATTTACTGGTTACGGATATAAACTTACACATGAAGTAAGGACACGATCTGCAAATAATGTATTGTTAGGTCACATGCAATGTGTAAACCGTTCATTGTGCATTTCTGACCTAAAAAGTATATTTAGTTTAACCTGAAACTACTGACCCACAAACAAGATAACTCTATAAATGTTGCTTCGTTTTAAATAACTTAATTTTATTCATTTATACAAATCAATAGAACTACTAAAACAGTAAATCAAGTTCTGATAATATGATAAAATTACATGTTCTTGTTTCATTCGTTTCACGCTGATTCACATAAAGTATGGTATTTTTTTAAATCTATTATATATAATTCGATAAGCAATTTTGTACTGTGTATCCTTTTTAATAGAGAATTATCAACATTATTAATATATTTAAAAATTTGTTCAATTTTTTTCAAAGCCCTTATATATTTCTATTTATTTTTTTATATATTCATATCTTTTATAAATATATAATATTTTGTCCACTCTTCCTTTTATTTGAAATATAATTATATATAAATTCAATGCAACTTTATCGAAAATGTCATTCTTCGTACCTGTTGGTACCACACCAGTCGTTTTGCAGAAGTTTTTCTTACCTTCGTTATACTAAATATAAAAAAAATAAACTTACAAAAGTGTTTGACTTGATAATTTTTACTGTAATATACATTCAATCAAATTATAAAAAAATGCATATATATTTATATATATATATATATATATATATATTTATTTATTATTTTCTTTATGAGAAATTATTAATAATTTTATAGAAAATGTAAAGAAAACTTGTCTATTGTTCAAAAATGTATTCAGACAAAAATATGAAATTTGTTCTAGTTTTATTTGACAAGTCGAATATACGATTTAAATGATATAATTTAAAAAATCAATAAAAACATATACTTAAAAACATGTCAAACATTTAAATAAATTTTTTTATCGACATTTCGAAGCAAACTAATTACCATAACAATCTTATGTGTTGTTTATAAATCTTTGTTTACTATTAAATAGACTTATAAATTTAAATTAGTAACCTTGATTTTATTTGTAATTCTTACAATTCGAAACAAGATAATCAACATATTTATTTTCCCAAAAAATAATTACGTATATTTAATATTTATTCAATAATCAAAAAAATATTTAGAGTTTCATTTAAAATCTCGCGCCGTTATAACGTATTTAATACAATTTGGCATGATTCAAGTTAATAAACAAACGTTTGTATGATCGTTATACATGTTTGTCAACCGTCAGTAACATGTCATTATTCTAATAAGATTATTATCTAGACGTTACATGCAACCCGGAATTAGTACAAATACTATACTTAAGTAAAATCACAGACTTAAATTGAATAAAATATTTATTTCTATTTCTATATTAAAATTGTTTTAAATTAATTCAAAATACATAAATATGAAAAATGAGAATACATGTAAATTCAAGATAGCATTTTTTTATTTTATTCTTTACTTTACAAAATAAAAAAATATATTTCTTCTTCATACATATGTATATTTTTTTTATTCAATACGATAAAATTATTCTTTCTTGTAAAAAATATTTTTTGTCTTTTTTAGTATATATATATATATATATATAAGTATTGTATATTCATAAAAATATCAATTTATCATACATTCAAACGTGTTGGTATAAAAAATTAGAATTCAGTGAATCTAAAGTAATAAAAAATTCCAAAAACATTCTAATACGAAAAGTTTAAAGAAAAATAATTGTTTAAAAAAGAACATTTTTTACAAAACATACTATACTCTTTTATAACTTTCTATAATTTTTTTACATTTTTTCTTTTATTGACATAGTTAAAAATTTATAACAAGTTTATTAGGACATAATGATTTTTGTTACATTTAAAAATTTTGCATTATAGATATTTTAAATATATATAATTTTAATGGAATATATTTTTTCACATTTACAAACCATAACAATACAGTATTTTTTAAAAATAATATAGAAAATTAAATTTACCTTACTTTTTCATTTTTGAAAAATGTTTGAAAATTGAAAGAAGTTTAAACTAAAAACTATAAAATAAATCATGAAAATATTATAACAAATCACATTTCATCTATTTTTTTCTAAAAAGTAGATATTTAAAAATTCATTTAAATTTTTAACTAAATCAATATATTTTTATAAGAAACTAACATTAAATAAAATAAAAACATTTAACATTTGTATACTTTTCAAATAATATTATCGAGTGAATGACTTTCATTCTCGACTCTGTGATAAATTAAAAAAAATATGTCGTGACGTGTAAATAATAAATGTAAAAATACAAAATAGTGTGGTGAGGTATTGATCCAAAGTCTGCAACGGGTCACACATACAAACATGAAAAAAAACATGTACATGCGACCGCACGATACGGTTTTAACAATAATATCAACCACTCACTATATATGTGGTAGAGTAATTTAGAAAGCCCGTAATGCGGATCGCATTTTGATTTGTGTATGGTACTTTTTGTGTCTATAATACAGTCTCGTACGATTTTTTAATACAATTAAATATATAGATTTTTTTTGTACGCAGTACAATTTAATAGCATTAATGTATTTTAAAATATATATCATTTATTTCCATAGTAATAATATATAATTTTATAACATATTACATATTTAAAACGACAAAAAATGATTCATAAACTGTTCTTCGACAGTTCATTTCCTTAAGTTTATATTCATTTCAAAAAATATATATACAAGGCATTTTCAAAATATTTACATATTTATAAGTACAGTTAAAAATAAATTACAATTAAATTAGAGGAATTTTTTATTATAATGTACAATTTTCAATACTTTAATAAGTTACTCACTGTCAATGAAAATTTCACAAGAAATTTTCTTATTTATTTTTTTTACTTAAACATGATTATTTTTAAAAGTTTTTTTTAATATAATTTAAATGATAAATATATAAATATATATTTTTTAAAAAATATACACTAAAAAAATCCATATATATTTAAAACGTAATTTTTTATTTTAAGAGATATAATCCTTGATAAACTATTGAACTATCATTGTCCCATGAGTCGTGCCAGTATGGCAGTTACATCCAGCTCTAATTATAACGTGGGGTTAAATTGTTAATACCATATTGACAACACACTCAATATATCAATATAATATTACATTTGAGAGATGGCCTTATTTCTAGACTGATAATTAACCAGTCATGAGTTCAAATCGCTTTTAATCTGCCAATCTATCTGATGATTATCTATATTCAATTATATTTTTTATTTGAAAAAAATATTGTTAATATTTATATAAAAATGACTGGTGATAAAATCAGCAATTATTTTAAATATATTGAAATATAAAAATATAAAAAAGAATTATAGAAATTAATACATTTTTTTAGATCGACAGTATTTATTATATATCTTTATATACGAGATAAAATTTAATATATTTACTGAAAGAATCTAAAAAATCATAAAAAATATATTTCAAAATCAAATACTGAAAGTTTTGAAACATTTACGAAATGTATTAATATTTAAAATGTTTTAACGCTTGAAAAACCTGATATAAAATATTATTATATTAAAAGATTTATTCGCTCGTGTTGAAAAGTAAACATTGTACGGTTGATATCTTTAATAATAATTATAAAGATATAAAAATAAATTCCATTGAAAAAATGCTGTCGAAAACGGAATTGTATAAATATATAATTTTGTCGTGAACAACGTTTTCTGAGAAACGTTATCGTATTTCTCAGTACAGCTTAACATATCACTGTGTAATATAAATAGACGTAAAAAATATCCAGTTATAATAAAATACCGTCTACAAAAGACATTTCAGGTCAATAACTCGTGCATCTTCTTGTAAAAAGAAAATGTTCGATACAAGATTAAACAGAAATTAAAAAAAATGTTTTTATGTTTATATTATTGAAAAAATATATCAATATTTTCTGTTCTTAGTAAATAATTCTTAATTTTTTTATTCAGTCAATAATAATATTTTTGTAATTAAATACTTACTGATATCGTGTATGAAATATTAATTTGTATTCATTTATATACTTCTTCAAGAAAATTTAATTTGTAAAAATATTTATTTCTTATATTTGTGTTTAAACGAATTGAAGGTAGATCACATATTACAATATATATATATATATATATATATATATATATATATATATATATAAAATCTAATCTTCTATACTTTATCGAATATATTTTTTCAGCAAGATAAACTTTATTAAAGTTTCTGATATTATTCAACGTCAATCAGTGTCAATTAACTAACTACAAACTTTATATATGATCATCAATATAAACAATTTTCATTATACAATTAATAACTTTTATATATATATATATATATATATATATATATATATACATATATGTATATATACATACATGTGTATGTGTACAATATATAAATATTATTACCAAATGCAACTGTAAATCGATAATTTAACTTAACACGTATTTTGAACAGAATAATCGATTATTTATAATCAAAGCATTTTAAATAAACGATAAGTGTAATTATAAAAAAAGGTTCCTTTTTATCACATTATGAGCCGTATACATTAAATGCTTAACAAAACTACAAAAAGCATCGACTCAAGTAGTCACGAACTGAACTTTTCAAGTGGTAGGAAATTGATTTTTAGTGTATTTGATTGAGAGACTTTTTAATCATAAAAAAATATAAGAACAATTCGTATTTCTTTTACAACTATGCCATTTTATATTTAAAATCAATGAAAATCAACAAACGTTATGAAATTTTGTTACCATTATACTTTTTTGTGTATTGGTTTTATATATTATTTTATTACATTTCGTATTCAAATATATAAAATATATTTACATATTCACAACGTATCGTCTTGAACTTGTTTGTTGTTTTTAATGTGTGTTCTACATTGTCGAAATATTATTTCGACTGGAATGAATATGGAAAGTTGAACGAAAGTTCGTCGTTTGCATTCAACGTAAAAATTTAATGGATATTATATCAAATTCCATAATGTTCATACAAAGAGTATGTTCAACTAACTTGGAAAATAAAATCAAATCACTTCTATGTAGAAAATTTCAAAAGTTTATATATATATATATATATATATTTATATTATATATATATATATATATATATATATATATATTATTATTGTTGTAAAGTTTTCATCTTTATATTTAATCGTATTATGTACATTAAAAAAAATTATATAATACATTAATTCTTATAAATGTGCTATGAAAATAAAATCTTTCTTATAAATAATGTGAATAAAAATAAAATGAATAAATTTTCTTTTGAAAATTATAGTTAAAAATATTTTTTTACATATGATTTAATTTTTGTAATATCTTTTGTCAATTATTCTATTTTTTATATTGTTTTTTTCTATTATTAAGTTATTGCTTTTATATGTCATTAAAATGAAAAAATACAAAAACAGGAATCTAATAATGAATAATAAAATAAAATGTTTACTTATTCAATATATTAAAATGTGAATAAAAAAGAATAGCATTTATAAAATAAAAATTAAGTATTCATTTTTAATTCTGTCAATACTAACAATTATTTTTTTAAAAAAACTAAAATCATTTCCTTAAATAAACATCCAAAAATTATAAATATCAGACAGTTTCATTAAACATTTCATTTATATTCATCGTAAAGAATAGAAAACGGTGTGTTCTGTATCCCACACTCCCACCTGGAAACCGCAATGTTAACACGTCGCATTCTTTTCTCGTCTCGCTGTCACCTCGCTTTCTTCGTTTCTTTCGTCTCGTACTTCCTTCCTAAGGCAATGGAACGACGCTCAACACGTCTGTCATTTTTCCACGTCCCGGCTTGGAAAAACTTGAATAATGGCAAAGAATGTTTTTTGTACTTGAATCTTATTTGCTGAATAAGGAAAAAACTCTCACCTTTCGAATGCACTTTTTATAGTGAAATATGTATAGGTGTAGAAATGGAATGTTTTCAGCTTTAGATCATCCATTTCTCCCTTAATATTTATTTCTTTATTATGTAGTCAACATTTATTATTAATGAAAATTCTATAATGTTTAATTGATATAGAAAATTAAATTTATTATTTTACTAAATTATTATTTTTTTCTATTAAAATCGATTACTGAATTATCGTCTAATTATATTCCGCAATATTTTTTTATTTAAAATTATATTTAATATAATTCATATTGAAAATATATAAAGTAGATAATTTTCAGTTCACATTCATTAATAATTATGTATATAACTTTTAACATAATACTTTTTTTTCAATTTCGAAAAAAAATCATAATTTATAATTCATGAATTTAATTCTTTTATCATTTGGATACACTTTATTTAAACAGTAAGGTAATTTTGTTTGAATTAGTATTTAGACTTTTCAATTAAACTTGTATATATATGATTTTTTTCATTAAAAGTGAAATAGTATTTCAGTAAAATATAGAAAACAAACTGATAAAAAATAATAAGAAAAAACCCTCAATATAATGACTTAATAATTCTTAATAAAACACAATAAACCGTTTACTAACATTACTATACGTGCATGTGAATTAAATCTAAATTGTTTTATGTAAGTACAGAACGTGACCATTTGTTATTTTGATTCATTGTCTAGTAACTGTTTGTTGAAAGTTACTAGACCCGCCTTTCCTTTAAAACGATTCTCGTGCATAGTGAAAGCTTTTACTTGCACTACCTGATAGAGAAATCTCTTTGTCTATCGATTCAAACAAAGAATTTACTAGTATACTTCATAATAGTGTAATATCAAAGCGAATATTTGTCCTCGCATGCCCTGCATATCTTTCAACTACATAATTGTATTTAAATTCCTACTAAAATATTTAAAATATTTCTTTGACAGTTGCCAAAAAAACACAACAATCTAATCTAATTTATACATGTGGAATTATAATTTTTTAGATTTTTTTAATAATTGAAATGTTTTATTTTTGTGAAAAAATCTGTTTGTTTTTATTTTTCAATATTTTTTTTAAAAGATAATAATTTAACACAAATGTGAATTATCAGCAATTTGATCTGTAAATTAAAATCAATTTAAAAAAAACATTTTTTTATATTTTCAAAAATGAAATTAATAAAAGTATGGAATAAAAATTCAAATTAATAAAAAATCAATAAAAATTATATTTACTATAATCACTTCAACAATTTTTGTAATCAGGATATTCCTATTTTATTTTTAATTAAAATAATAATAATAATTAAAAATAACTAAATTCGAGTTTTGGGTATAAGGCAAGTAAATATTGAATTTATAAAATTTATTTCCTTAAATAAATTATTGTACCTATCTAACATATTTGATAAAAAATGATATCAAATAAGTGACAAATATTTTTAACTTGCAATTCACACAACTCATTCATTCATCACGAATCTTAAAATAGAACAATTTTGTTAAAACAAGCGCCGATGTAAATTTATACAGTAAATTAAACAGTGTCTGAAAATGTGTTGCCCCAGTAAGTACTTCCGGTGTACTTCATATATTTTATACTTTCAAGTAAAATATACTCGCGAAGTGTACAACGCAACATGACTATTTTCAGTAATACCACTGCAAAATATTAAATTTAATTTCGCAAGGAGAGATTTTATTGTACACATTCTACTCGAAGATTATTATGCAGCAATTGTACATATTTTTAACTGCAATGCGTGATCATTGCATTTGTCTGCAAAACGATCATTTCTGGCGTGTTTATTGTCTGTAAAAGTAAAAAGTACGAATAAAATTGAAATTATAAAGATGTGTATGGAAAAAAACTTTTTACATATATTTACAAATTAAAAGTTTAGCCTTATATATGTGATATATATATATATATATATATATATATATATATATATATATATTCATACAGTAATTGAAATTCATAATTATAATATTAATTAAAATATAAATTTATAAGTTAAATTAAGTTTATGTGTATATAAATATTCATCATATATAATTATCTTAACTAAATGTAGTAATTAATTATAAAATATCTTTGAGAAGTTTTTCAAAAAGAGAAAACGTAATGAAAAGAAATTATATGCTCCATAGATTTAATTTGAAATTATCTCGAAACCAGCACACGATTCCTCAATAATTACGTCTCTCAACCACACTGAAAGGTAGCGAACTTTTAACTTTGGCAATTAGTCATCAAAAAAAATACTTCTTAGTTTGGAAAAGTACTCGTCAAAGTTCGGAAACTAAGAGGTGTTCGTTTAAACATGATGCATAAACTTTAGGTAAACTTTTATTAGACTTTTATTATAAGGAAATTTATCAGATGAATCCCAAGTTAATAGAATATGTTAGAATAATTTTAAACATTTACTTAATTTATAAACCGATATGTAGAGTATTAAAGAATTGAATTTTGTAAATATAAATAATGGATATTTTTAAATTATTAATTAGATTTTACAAAATACGACTGACAAATTTCATTCATTTTCTGTTTTGATTTATAGTTTGTTTAAACATATTTTTTTAAATAAATTTCTTTTAATTGATTCAAATTATATACTCTTTTTGAAAAATAAAAATAAGTATTTGATTGAAAAAAGTTTGAAACAATTATATTTATATATTTTTTCAGATTAAATTCATTATAAAAGTAAATTAATTCATTTGTTAGTAATTGTGTAACATTTTTTTTTATTTATTAACATTAATTTTCTACGTAATGGCATTGTTTTAAGTTTTAAACACATTCACATACATAAATATATATTGAAAAAGTCGACTTGTGGTATAATGGTAAACATCACCGTCTGTCATTCGTTAAAAGTGCTTCGATCCCCAGTCGAAGATATAAGGCAAGCAGGACTCTTTATCCAAGATAAAGGTAACCTTCCTAAGGGAGTAAACCCTGAATAAAAATCCTCACCAAATCGACTAGTCAACATAATAAGTATAACCAAGTAACAATGAATAGAACCATTCAATGAGGCATTCGCTAAACAGTAGTTTGATATAGCTGATATATATATATATATATATATATATATATATATATATACATAAATATAGTTTTATTAATTTGTACAATAATTTCTAATTACTTGGAATTCGATATATTCGAAGTATCATAATTCAGAAAATAATTACAAGTGTCTATATTATATTCGTACTTGTATCGATTTAAGTTCGAGAGAACTATTACCAATTAAATTTATAATAACATTACAATTTGTATATTCAATTTTCTTGTAATATATTAAAACGAAATGATTTATATTTTTCATTCAGTTAATATTATTTTTTACTCATATTGATATTTTAGCTAAACATATAATAAATGCATACGTCTATATCTCAAAAAAAAATGTTATTTGAAAACAAAAAGCTAGTTGCATAAGAATAAATTAATATGAAACAAAAATTAGAAATCATAGGAAAGATTTGTAACTGAAATAATTAAATAGAATTTATTAATAGTAAAATTTATCATTACAACAAAAATAGTATATATATATATATATATATATATATATATATATATATATATATATGCAGTTAAACTATATTTTTAAAAGAAGATAAAATTATTTCACATAACACGAACGAAAATTAACTTCTTTTTAATTAAAGAATAATAATTAAATAATACATATATATTTATATTCTATTAATTATAAATTTTGTCCTTTATTCTTTATTAACATACATTTTAAAAATTCAATTTTATAAGTGAACTAATTTTTAAAACGATTTATTGTTATTTTATAATTTGATATATAATAATTGTTTCACTGATTAAAATTACATTCTTTTTAATTTTAATTATTTACCTTTGAATAATAAAAGGAAATGAAATAATTAAGAACAGATTATTTCTATTTCTGAAAACATAATACATAAATTAATTGAAAACCTTGTTTTATATTATGTGCTTATTGCCTAAAGTTATTTAATTAATTTCAAAAAGAACAAAGAATTTTTAATTTATTTTAAATTAAAAGAAATTTACGTACACAAACATATTTTTCAATCCTTTTCTTTTAATATTTATTTAACTACATATATATATATATAAAAGAAATACATTTATATGAATTAACATATATATTACTAGTCTTTATTGATGAAACACAAATAAAATCATTATTTTTTGCTAACAGTATCATTTATTCTCGAACGTTACGTTAATTTTAGTAAATGTCTCATTTCGACCGAATTGAACACAAACTTTCAGAGAAATGTAAAAGAAACTAAAATAAGTCATTTGTTATCAACAAATGGAATAATAGTTTACTCTGTCACTTTTATTTGTGTATTCTTTCATTTTGTCTGTCACTACAACATTTGTATGGGTGAAATAAGTAGAAGTAAACGTTATCTTGAAAATAAATACAGTAAAAAGATCTTATATATATTTATATGAGAAATTTATTAATTGTCTTAATGGATGTGTACGAATGAAAATAGTTTAAAAAACTAATTAAAATTTACAACTTTATATTTTTTTCTTAATTATTTTAATGAAATTATAATTTTATAATTATTAAAATTTCCACGTTACTCTGTTTAAAATTATAAAACATTTATATAAAATTAAAATTCTTTATGTATATAAAGTTAATTAATAAATTAGATTCATGTTAATAAATTTAAAATGTTGTAATTAAAAACAAACTAATTTCACAATCAATACGAACATTATAATAAATTGAAAATTCGCCCACTACTCAATTCTATATGAACATACATTGTTTTAATTCGAACATTTCAGTTCATCGGTTGGCACAGAATATATTTGTACAAAAATGGAAATTTTGCAACAATCTTGTTCACTATAACTTATCAAACATAACTGTTGTTGCAATCTAAAAAAATGACGCTATTAACAAGAGAATGGTTGTGATGGTCAAATTTCCTGTGTGTATTTGTCGTCCACTTCATTGCTAAAGGATGATCGTGGTGGAAGCGCCGAGTAATGTTGTGTTGTGCAAATGGAAAACGACCGTACTTCTCCCACAATGAAAATACCACATTGTGGTCAGCACTTTCGTTAAAAGATAACGAAAATTCTCGTATTAAACATTATTTTACACTGTGTGAATGTTTCATGTAACGGTTTAGCTATTCCCATGACCATAATACGTTACAAAAATCACAAATGTTTTATTATTTTTAATTTAAAATTGAATACACAGCTGTTATTATTTATAGCTGATAGTTTACGTATACAAGATACTAAAATTCATTATTAATCAATATATTGTATTTTTAAAATATATAAGTATTCTATATATTTTAAAAATACAATATTTACATTAAAAATAATTCTCGTACATAACACATTCTGTATCTAGAAAATCTATTTCAGTCCGTACCAACATACAATGTAGTTTATTGTGATTCCTTAACATTCACAGTTGAAGTTATTGAAAAGGATTTTCATGCTGTCGTCGTTGAAAAGTTTATTTTTAAAGATTGTACTAGTTTCGGTTTAAATATTTTTATTCTGTCTGTTGACATATATAAGAAATACAATTTATAACTGTTCTTATATCTGTCGTTTTTAAAATTATTCTGAATAAACACAATTTCAAATGAAACGAAAAAGAGACGAAATTATGTCTGCTAATATTCAGTATAGAATATAAAATGAAGTTTATTGAATGTTATATAAAATTGTATATTATTTCTATAAAACACAAATAATCGTATGATTATATGCTTATGATTATTTGTTATAATTCAGTTATAATTATTAATAAATACATTTAAATAAAACAATTTCAACATGTTTAAATTTAATTTAATGTTTGATCTTAATAGATCATTTTTTATGTCATAAAGTTCTATAATACTAACATATAATCTCTAAAAATATTTATATTTTAACATGACTCAATGAAGGATTAAGTATAATATAAGTAAATACATTGAACTAATATTAAAGCGTAGTTCAGTACTTCTGTTTGGCGAATATATTCACAGTTTCATTGATTTTATAATACCACCTGATGCAGTATGCTATATAATCCATACTCTCTGCTCGTTTTATGTTCAATTGCAACCTGTAGACAACGTAGTTATCCACATTCCTGATACAATTTCACTCAACAACCAACGGAAGCTGGATAGGCCAATAAACGATGCATTAAACTGCAAGTTATCTAGGCCAGTGCTCTTCAATAAATAATAGCTTGGACTTAGTATGAGGGTATCTATTTTCTAATCCGTTATTTATTAAAAACAGTTTTAAAATATAACGTTTTTCTTTCAATAATTATTTACAGTTTTTATATATTATTTTCTAAATTCATATACGTTTAAAAAATATATTATATATAAATTTATACTAAATAAAAATGTATTTTAATATTAACGTTTTGAAATTGTACATATCTAAAAAAATGTTTTATATTTTTAATTAGTATTAATTTTTTCTCTACATATTTTAAAAATCAGTTTATAAAATATGAATTTATATCACGTTACAATTATTTTCATTTGTCTAAACTAAAGGTTATTCAAATTAAAAAATACATAATTAACTTTTTGAAAACAGTTTTTTAATCGATTGTCATTATATTTTTCAAATAATAGATTAAATTTTTAATTTACTTGGGAATATTTTGAACATATATATATATATATATATATATATATATATATATATATATATATATATATATATCATGTTTATCAACAATAAAAAATACATTAACTCCTTAATAAATTATCTAAAACTTATTTGTAATATAATCACTTTTTAACAAATTTATTATTTTCAATTATTTAACAACCATATTAGTGCTCACGAAATAACAAAAATTTAGTATAAAATTATTTATTAAAGTTAATTTATTTTATTGTCACTGAAAGAAAATCAAATTACATATATATATATATATATATATATATATATATATATATATATATATAGCAAAAGTCAATTGCGTGCTATATCCAACTGTCGAAAACATATAATTGTACATAAATCGCTGTATATTTCTTAAATATAGAATTATATAATCGTCATTTTGAAGCAACAATGGCTTATTTTAGATGGTTGATTAGTATTTTTCATGTTAAAAAAGACTAAAATAAGAAATAGAATTAAATCATAATAGAATTTATATACGCACACACAAACACAAATAAACACACACACATATTATATATATAATTACTTTATATTGATTAGACAAAATATTTTATTTATTATTAAGGATAGTACAAAATAAAAAATGATACTGAAATCATTTGTTGAAATAAAATAATATATAAAATATAAATATAAATAATAATTGAAATTATATATTATTCTATATTTTAAATTCATGACAAGAAAATATACTCGTACAATTTAATATGACCATTCAAGTAATTCATTGTTTTTTTTATTTATATTGGATTTTTATAATAATTGATATTTAAGGGTTGTATGATTTTTTTAATGATATTCATTATTGTTTTAAGGCATATAATATTGCAAATATATATTAAATAATTAGCAAAGTTAAAAAATATTACAAAATAAAATATTTTATAAAAGTTACTAAATGTTATTTATTCCGGTGAATAAATAAATATATATTTTATTTTTATTCTATTCACTTTCTAAAAATTTGAATCGTATTACGAAATAAAAATATATTTTACATATAAATTAAAAAAATAAATGTTTATATATATATATATATATATATATATATATATATATATATATATATATATATATATATATATATAAGAAAAAGAGAGAGAAATTATAAATATGTTACTTCACTAACAGTTGAATGAAATGTGTTTAAGTTGAACAATGTTTCAAATATAATTTCGAAATTAGATTTTATTATACTCTTCAGCTAATTACTATGGTGTTAATTATTCGTTGAAAATAATTACCTTAAGAAAATTATTCTCGCCTTAATAACATTTCAGTTCTTTGACCTACACTCAAATTCATTGATTTTGAAACCAACATAGATGAATTTCAAAGCAATGAAAATTACTTAATATTATTTTATTTTATATAATTCGTTTTTATATTGTTTTATAATAAAAAATCATTACATTATTGTAAAAATGTATCAAAATTAAACATTTTTTTCTCTGCTTAAATATTTTTTATCAATTTTGTATTTATTCAAAACTAAAAATAATTTAACTATAAATAATTTAATATTTGAATTTATCCAAATATAAAACAAAGAGTACTCATAAAATTTCAACATTTTAACCAATAAAGATTTAAATACAACTGTCATTTTATGTATATAAAGTTACAGCTATATTTTTTAATAGCTCATATTGATACACAATAAAAAATTGTAATAGACGAAGATATGTATTTCAAAACTAATAATGTAATTTGCTGTATCTTCGAAGATTGTTTCTTCTGAAGCAATAAAAATGTAAAAAGTTATGTTTTTAATTATATATATATTATATATATTTTTTTATATATATATATATATTATTAAGTACTTCATAAATTTATTTTACATTATTTTTCAATATATTATGTTTCAAACTGTTACTTATCATTTATAATACAAAATATTATTATATAAAATATTACCTATATCAATATTTATATAATTCAATATCATGAACAGAAAATCTATATAGATTGTGCTTAGTTGTGATTGTATTAAAATTATGTATTTATTTATAAAATATAAACTAATAATCGAAAATGTAGAAATTTGCATATTGAGTACACTTGCGAAATTTCGTTTATAATTACGTTTTCAGCTGTTATATGTTTACGTTAGATATACATATTTGCTCGTATTCATTTCATTAATATATCTAAATGATATTTGTTGAATGAAAATAGGATTTTATTTAGGAAATATTTTATTAAATATACATTTGTACAGTTTACTTTTCTATAAATAAACATCTTATACATTTTTTCAACACTGGGTGTATTTTTTTTTATTGAATACCAGTATTTTTGTGAAAAAAAATATTTATTCGTTTATATCTCGTTGAACTTGTTTATATTTTCGTTTGCCAAAATATCACTTACATATGTCATTATTCATTTTAAAATACAGATACGAAGTAACAATTTTCATTTTCGATTACAATTTTATTTTAACTGTTCGTGTATATTCATTTGATTGATACTCGAGAAATATAAATAACGATAATCCAGTTATGAAAAGTATAAAAATAAAATGTGAAATAATGTATTTGATAAAGTATACACATTTATAATGATTCGAATATTATTAATTTAACCAACATTATTCGACGTATCTTTATTTTTGTTGATGACACGAACGTGACATAAATTCTTATCGGTAAAGATTAATTCACGTAAAACATAAGAACACGTAAAATGATAAATTGTGTTAGATACCTAATAAGTAATGAAGTTCGCTTGGGGTTAATATTTAATTAAAACTGTCGACATGGTTAATTTAATCGTATGATAAAGTGTTCAAGATGGGATAATTGTAATTTACTCGATTATATTATATCTTTTGTTTGATTATTGCTTAAAACATATGAGAAGATTCGTTTATTTATTTTCATCGATATTTAAGAGAATATTCATATTTCAAACGTTGGTTATTAATTAATAACAATTAAAATCATTCGTAATTAATGTTTGAATTTTGTGTTATAATTAAATTATATTTGATTTTTGGGTGTTTTAATACAATACACATGCTTGTTTATAGAAATATATTTCTTTCAAAAAAATATTTTATTAGTTTAAACATTTATATATATTACTCTATTTGCTAGAAGCTTCGATTTCCAAATTGTTCAAATTCAATATGAGGCAAACGGTAAACAGAAACCGTGATGCCGCTTAACGAAACAAAACAAAGAATGAATAAAGGAAAGTGTATAACTGACGGTTTTGTGTCTACGGTCGACTGGCTTAACCGTTGGATGAAGGAAAATATTGATTGTTTTAGCAAGCAGGTGCGCTCGTATAAAGTCAGCAAGTTGTGACGCAGACATAGTGCAGCAACTTATTTGCTTTGCAGGTATAATGACGAAATATACTTATTATTACACACTTATTCATCATTTCTCTATCGATAAATTAATGCATTTTCCTGAATATTACTATATTATAGTTTCAGAGCAAGAAAGCAAACTTAGGTGTTATAACTCAGTTGTTAACTTCTTTGTAATAACAGTGGTGTTGAAAAGAGTACTATTAAACGAATATACATATATAGAATAATTTGACGTCTACAAATGTATTACTGTTCTGAAACAAAGGTCTTAATAATACATTTATATAAAAAATATTAATTATTGAATTAAAATAGTATTCAATTATTAATAAAAACTAATAAAATTTATTATTAAAATTTTTTAGTTAATAAATTACAATTTTATGTATATATATATAGCCTTTTTACTTTACAATATTATATATAATAATAATAATTATATATTTTTTAAAAAAATATGTATTAACAGATTTTTTTCAATATAATATCTTCTCAATTTTATATTATGTACGAAAATAATTTCTATCAATAATTATATAAAAAAAATAATTTTATATACTAAGAAGAAAATATTTTTATCATTAAATCAGAAATATTATTCAGAG
Source organism: Neoneuromus ignobilis (assembly GCA_029203775.1). NCBI lineage: Eukaryota > Metazoa > Arthropoda > Insecta > Megaloptera > Corydalidae > Neoneuromus > Neoneuromus ignobilis. The sequence continues at coordinate 12,492,750 of CP092096.1, read as the reverse complement.
GAAATGAAAAATTATTACCTTGCAAATACAATCTTATGTGTTTTAAAATTCGTTAGATTTTCGAAAAAACGAATATATTTTCAATATGTGTACGCTTTTAATTTTTACACATTGGTGAACAAAATCGTGTTTTTTACGAAACGATGATATAAAAAATAAAATTACCTATAAAAATGACTAAAAGTGCTGCGACACAATCACGTTTCAAGTAAAGTTCGTGATGTACAAACCCAACATAAAATTCGTGTATAAGCATAAACAAAAGGTACTTATGGCTGAACCGTTGAATACTGTACGTTTCTACATTGCAAATATCACTGACAGAATGTGGGTGCTGTAAAAAATATCTCAATACTGAACGTTGACACCGTTAAGGCATATATAGAGAAAACACTGTGGTATCGTACGCTTTGCTCTGGGAAGTGAATTTTCAACATAAAAATATAATACATTTGACGAATACCATAATGCATACATAATAAGAATATACGATGGTAGTTTTCAGACACGTTTAGTAGTAGTAAATAAAGATTACTTATATATATATATATATATATATATATATATATATATATATATAAGTGTGTATGTTTATAGTACAATTTATTTAGTTTTAAAATAAATTTTATAAGTAATTATTTTTACTAATGTACACTATTATTTAAATTTCAATGCGAGATTAGTATTTTTAAAAGTATTTTTATAAAACATATTTGTTTTTCATTCATTCATACATACATATATAACCAATTTTCCTTAGTATTAAAAAATAATATTAAAATCGTATATTGAAATAATTATAAATAATAGCAATGAATAACATTTTCAACTTTGATTCAAAATTAAAACACAATATTCAGCATTAATTAAAATAATATATATACACTACCAAGAGAAAGTCTGCGCACACCTATTCTATATTTATTAATATTGCTTATAACATAAAAACACTATTATTGATAACAAATTAACTATTTTTTATTTTTTCTACAAAGTCTTGAAAGTTAACAAACATCAATAAAACCCTTTTTAAATATCAATAAAGTAAAGAAAAACTACAAAACAAACGAAATTTAAAAAAAATACGTCAGAAAAGTCTATGCACAGTTGCATTATTCTTAGAATTTTTAATTACAGAATTACAATTGGTTAAGTGATTGTTAGAAATTCAATGCAGATTGTTATTCTTAACTTTAGTTTTTGTCAAACAGGTAATACAAGTGAATATCATGGAAAATAAAATGTGTAATTTTAAAAAGAAGAAAAGAAGTATATCAGAGCGAAAAATAATAATAAAATTATAGGAAGAAGAAATTAGCTACCGAAATATTAATCAATTTTGAGAAGACAGCATTCATCAATTTATAGAGTGATAAATTTTATTAAAACAACCGATATCATAAAATCAAAGCCCCGTTGTGGCTGCCATTCAAAGTTATCTGAAAGGGAAAAACGTTATATCATAAATACAGTTAAGACTAATCCACGCTTATTCTCTTTTATAATTGCTGAAAGTGTCCAGGTCAATTTGATAAAAAAATTTGATAATACGATAAGGAAAATTCTAATAAATTCTGGGTACCGTAGTCGGATTGCAAGACAAAATCCGTTCATTTCAAGAGTGAACAGAATTAAGCAAAATGAGCGTGTAAATATGTTGGAGGACTTTTGAAAAAATATAATCGAAAGTAAATTTTATATACAATATTTGCCATAAAAGGACGAAAGTTGATTTGGTGAAAACCTAATATAGCCTTAGATAAGAAAAATCTGTTTCTCACCGTGAAACATGGTGATGGTCGAGTGATGTTATGGGTGTGTATGTTAAGTAGCGGATTGGTAATATCGAATTTATAGTCAATAATAAATAAATTCGACTATCTTGATATTTTAAACCGAAATTTAAAAGAAAATGTGGGAAAAATTTTTTTTATTTCCGACAAGACAATTATCATAAACATACGACCAAAATTGTCAAAGTTTGGGTACTCTATAATGTTCCAAAGCATTTGCATATGTTCCCACAATCTCCTGATTTAAATTCCATTGAACATTTATAAAATTTACTTTAGCACAAAATTCCTAAATTTCGAAGAAATGTCGAAAACTACCATCATCAAAAAATGGGCTAAAATTAGTTGTGAATAAACTGAAAGATTAATGCAATTTATGAAAAAAAGATTACAAATTTTAAAATGGAAAGATTACCCATTATTGTACTGAAAATAACATTTTAAGTCATTTTTTAAATTTTTAATTAGGTGTGCGTAGACTTTTTCTCACGTAATTTTTTAAAATTTCGTTTGTATTGTTGTTTTTCTTTACTTTATTGATATTTAAAAAGTATTTTGTTGATGTTTTTTAATTTTTAAGACTTTGTAGAAAAAATAAAAAATTGTTACTTTATTATCAACAATAGTGTTTTTATATTATAGGCGATATTAAAAAAAATAGAATGTGTGTGCGCAGACTTTCTCTTGGTAGTGGATATATATATATATATATATATATATAATATTAATAAACACACATAAAAACCATGATATAAAAACAAAATATTTTCATTACTAATGGAAATATTAAGCTATATATAAATTTTCTACTACCAAAATTCAACGAATATTGACTTGAGAGAAAAACGAAACCTATATACTCGGCGTCGCTTTTATTCATAACCAGTCCACATGACATAAAAATAAGATAAAGATATGTTAAAGGAGATAAGTACGTTGTGTGAATACAGACGTTGA
>CP092096.1:12287500-12487500 GCA_029203775.1 Neoneuromus ignobilis | reverse complement strand
TTATTAAATTTGAAAACTTTCAATCTAAATGTTTATAATTTAAGTCTATCACATATATTATTAACTATTATAAATGTAATAAAATTTTATCTGATACATAAAACTATAGACAAATCTAAGAAAATATTCAAATATTAATAACTTATTTCTGGAAAATCCAGCTATCTTCTGATTATAAATAGTTTATAACTATTTTAATTGAAACAACATATCGTTAAAAAAATTAATTCTATTTTCAGTATCGTTATTAAATATCAACAACGTTACTTTACAAATAATATATATATTAAGTATCACAATTTACCATTTTGAAATGTCAACTGAATATGATAGTCATTTGGAATGCAAACGAGCAGACAATATTATAACTCATTTCATGGTCTTTTGAGCACAACTAAAATGCACTTCCTAACTGAATATCATTTAAAAAGATAAATATGTTAGTGTATATATATATATATATATGTATATATATGTGAGGTATTTTAATGTCATTATTCAAAGATAAATGCAGAATATTCTATAAACCTGACAACGTGTTAATAATTGGAACATAATAAACTGAAACGGGATTTTAAAATTAACGAGTTTAAAAATAGCGTTAAAATCACTTTTAATGACGAAAATGAATACAAATAACAGAAATGAAAAATACATATTAACCCTTTATATTCCACACTTATTTACGGTTAAGCTAACAAGTCCACAGAATTCAAAATCATCTTCATCCATGTTTATGAACAAACAAACAAAATTGAATTGAAAGAATAATTAATGTTATCAAAATTTGACTTATAAATAATGTATGGACGAATTCATTGTGTGTGTTTTTTCCCAAATAACGACATTTTTAATCAATCAATCAGTATTATTGACATAAATTAATATTACAATATTGTTTATTTTAGAAATACTGTCAAGTTGTGTTACATACACCAGATGTCCATTGAAAATAGCTAGTAGACTTAAAATAGTTAAACAAATACAATTGTTTTATAGTTTGTTATTACTTGAATTTGCTGTAAAGAATATTAAGTTTAACAAAATATAATTAAATAATGTCAAAAGTTACTTTTCAATTATTAAAAAAATATTTTTTGGACATTTTATAAATATTATATTCTTTTAATTCCAAATGTATTTACTGTTATTATACTTTTATTTAATTATATATTTTTATAAAAAAAATATTGATTGTTTCATATTATTGTCTATATTAGAACGAGAAAGAAATGCCAGGTATTTTTCATTTCATTCTTTACACTAATTACACCCTAGGTAGTCTTTCTGTTACTTATTGTACGACATTAAATATAATTGCTATAATTTCTTTCAAGAAATGTCCTTAAATATGTTTAAGTAAGAACAATTTTTCATTTCATTTTATTTTTTCTAGTACAGTTATATTTATTTATTGTTAAGCTTAATTATAACGATTAATTTTTTATTCACCTCAATTTTTTATATGCAATCTTTAATTATATATCTACCTACATCGATTTTTTTATATATTTGCTCTAATAAAGGCTGTTAATATGTTTGAAGATCATTAATATTTAAAAAATAATAATTAAATAACAAATTTCAATATGTTAAAGACATTTGTGTAATTCTAATTATTTTCTTTTAAAAAAGGATAATAATAAATCGTAATAAAAATAACAGATTAACATGAAACATTTTACATTCACTTTCGAATATTTCAAATGATTATATATCTGATAAATCTTGATAATTCTGATTAATAACCTTCATACGTTGTACTAATTAACAAAAACATATTTACTTACGAATATCTGTAACGATGACTCATATTTCTCACTTAGTATTTACTACAAAAAGGTTTGACAAAAAAATCGTTTTTTTTATTCTTCAGTGTAAAATTGCGTGCAACAGTTTGTGCAAACTCGCATGAAATGATTATCAAAAATATATGATTTTCATACAGTTTAGTATACAGATGTATCATTCTTTGCATGGTCATTAATTTAAGTCTCTACAATGAAATAATATTTTATATACAATTTTTCTTTCTCTTTCTTTCTCTCTCTCTCTATATATATATATTATGATTGACAGTTAAAATTTGATAAATATATAAAATAATTAAAAAAAGAAAACTGTTGTTTTATCCACACTTTTTTACTTTTTCTATGATTCTTTTTATAATTCATATTTATGTGAAATTTAACTAATAATAAATTAAATTCAATACAATTTTATATAAAAATTCAATATATAAGAAGTTCTCAACACTTTTCTATGTACATTTGATTCTATTAACTAAATAGTATTATAGTTAATAATAAGTTTCACAATATAAATAATTGTTTTTAATAATAAAAATTATTTAAAGAATGTCATAAAACATATTTACGTTTTAAACAAAAAGAAATGAAATGTCGATTTTTTAAAAAAATGCATTAAGATCTGAAATGAAACTAAAATAAATCAATTTTATTACTCTGTTTCCAAGTACGATCAGAAGTAGAATTTAAATTTTCACATAAAATAAAAAACTTTTGCTTTACTATATTAAACTTCTCACTATATCAAATCTTTATTATTCAGAAGTATATTTGCATATATTTCAACTTCATTAAGAAAGTTCATTTATTTATTGATATTTTTAAAAAGGTTAAAATTAATTGGTTCAAATGAAAGGAATATTCTTGTCAAAAATCATTTTATATGTAAACAATTTGAAAATGTATATGAAATATTTATATATATATATATATATATATATATATATATATATATATATATATATATACAGTTAGACACAAAATTGAGCATACACTTATAAATTCTAATCGTTTATTCATATATTAACAGAATTAAATATCTTTTTTTAACAAAAAGTGCATATTTGTAATAAATGCGTATTGTCAATTATAATTTCATTAAAAAGACATAAAAATATCATTGCATTCACTCTATATTCGGTAAAGTTATAAAAAAGTTCCGAATTTATTCACACAAAATTGAGCGTACAGTAACGATAATTATAAACATTTCTTTACGATACATCCAATTAATATTTTGTAGCATAGCTTTTAGCATCTATGACTGCTTGCAGATACCATGGCATTGATTTGACTATTTTTTTTGTTACAAAACTAGGTAAATTTTGCCATATTTCTGTCAATTTTTGTACGCAATCATTTTTGTCAATGGGTTATAAGTTCTCATACGGTTTTTCAATTCTACCCACAAATTTTCAATTGAGTTACGATCTGGTGATTAGGGTGGGGTTTTTAACAATTTTGGTGTATTATATAATAGCCATTCTCTAATTATATACGAAGTATACTTCGGATCATTATCTTGTTGAAAATGATAAGTTGACGACATTCTTAATTTGCGAGCAGATGGCTTTAAATAATTTTTCAAAATTTTAAGGTACTTCATTTTATTCATGATAGATTCAAAATAACGTAAATTTACAGTATCACTGGTTCCCAGATAGCCCCATACAGCCCTATAACAATACGAATTCTACTCAGTATTTTACTGTTGATCACATGTTATTTTTTTGTTTGTTTTCTCCAAATAACTTGCCTACCATCCGATCCAAACAGATTAATTTTGGTTTCGTCTAAAAATGGCACATTGTTCAAAAATTCTGCATTATATTTAATATATTTTTTATCAAATTCTAGACGTTTTTCTCGGTTTACTTTAGAAATAATAATTTTTACGGGCAATTCGTCTATAATACCCATTGTTATATAGTACTCGACGCAATATTTCGATGGAATTTTTTTTGTTTATTCTCGAGGATACCCCCGTTTGTAATTTTGGTAAACTTTGTTTTGGGTTTATTTTCATTGATCTGATGATAAACCATTCATCATTAGGAGTGTGAATTTTTTTCTACCCCGACCTTTGTTATTTACAGGTGAATAATTTTAAACTTAGTTTAGCACTACCTGAATAAGAATGGAATGCGACAAAACAACACTTTTTATATTTTAATGAAATTATAAATATTACACAACAAACCTTCTGGTTGTAGAGCGTACCTTCATATTTATATTTAATAATTATTTTTTGAACAGTAGATTGTGACCTATGCACTATTACTCCAATGTCGTGTAATGATTTTCCTTTATAGCATAATGTTATAATAAGTTTACGCGTAGCTATATCAGTTTGCTTCTTTTTACTCTTCATTTTATAACAAATATGACAGTTTTTCAAAAAATAACGAAAAAAGTGAAGAATTAAAAAATGTTTATTATTGTTTACATTATACATAAGACCCCTATCTAATGATATTTTAAAATTCGCATAAAATCACATTCCTACTGTACATACTTTAAAAGTGTAAGCTCAATTTTGTGTGAATAAATTTTAAACTTTTTTATAATTTTACTGAATATAGAGTGAATGCGATGATATTTTTATGTATTTTTAATGAAATTATAAATTACAATAAGCATTTATTACAAATATGCACTTTTTGTTTAAAAAAAATATTTAATTCTGTTAATATATGAATAAACGATTATAATTTATGGGTGTACGCTCAATTTTGTAAGTAACTGTATATGTATGTATGTGTATGTGTATATATTTATATAAAACATTTTTGATGTCTCAAATATATTAAAATAATTTTCATAACGCGTCAAATATTGAAAATCGACGAAATGAATTATGAGTCGTTTAAATAATACTAATCGCTACTATAGCCCATTATTCAGCGTAACTATTCAACACAACACTCGTGAAAATGTGCTCTATGTACAAAATACGTCGTATGGAATGATATTTATGCGTATAAATGAAATAAAACGAGTATCAGCGTATTTCAACAAATCTGGAAAAACATTAAAATGACCCTCATCATACCTTGATGTAATTTCACTGGCATAATCATGTTAAATGTCGCATTTATCAAAGATGTTATCGTGCAATGCGGCATATTGTAGTGAAATTAAGAACGAGCAAAGTTGTAAATGACCCAGCTTTGTGATAAGTTATAATAATTACTTCGTCCGCAAATATAATATAATTGTGTCGTCAATAATTCAAAAAACATACAACAGAACTGATATTTATATACGAATTAAAATTAATATTGAATTATAACGACAAAAACTTTATTTATAATTTAAATTTAATGTATGTCATTAAAATATATAAGTAAATGTTTCACAAAACGAAACAAGTTTCATACATATTTATAACGAAAGTTTTTATTTATTTATTTGGTTTTCTTTGTAAATGAAGTATTTTCTTCTTTCTATAATATACATACTGTGTAATAAATTACTTGTTTAATATTTATTAAGTATTTGTAAAAATATTATATATGTTTTTCAAAAAATCTCGAATAACTCAAAGCTTTCTTTATCATTGATCATTTTTCATAATCTGGTATTAAATATATTCATTTGTGGTTTAACAAATTTAAAATATTTTTTAAATATAACAAATTTGGAATAAGTGCAATGCTAATTATATTAATTTTGCATATTGATGGTGTTTATTCTTTAGTTATAACAGATATAATAAAAAACAATAAACGATAATTATTGAATTATAATAACTCTCTTATCGATACTTATATCAGAATCGTTGATATTATAAAATAATTTACTTAATCTATTTAAGCATTACATATCTAATTTGTTTAATAAAATTGATGAAATAATAATTTATTTTCATACATTAAATTATTGAAATTTAATGAGAACTATTTATTTTAAAAAGATCTATTTTTTCATAATAACATATCAAGTTTTTTAATATTAAAATTATTTTCAATTCACATATGATTAGTTTAATGATCTTTTTGAATTTTATAATTATATTTACATATAAAATATTTCAGTATTTGAGAGAAAAAATAAAATCAGTAATGAAAAAATCCAGTTATATTATAACATGTATCACTGATAGTCTTTTTAGTTTTTGAGATCTTTTAGATAACAACGAGTATGTTATTCTTCAAACTTTGTTATTACTATATACAATTTCTATTATACTTGAAAGAATTTTTCTCGTGATCTCATTCAACGATAACCATTTTTTTTAGTGACAAGTACTGCAATGTGTACTAAAAACTTATAAAATATATTTATCAGAAAGCTTTTTAGTCAATTCTCTTCTTTTTCCAATGTCAACAACAATATTGGTAACATAATATTATTTATAGAAAAAAATGAATTGAAATGTTTTCATGATCTTTCTATTTAATTCAAACAAAAAAATCGGTTCTTTCATTTTTCTTATCACTTAATGTTTGTATTTCAAATTGATTTTCAAAACTAATATTACAAATAAATGTAATAACTGAATAATTATTACATATATATATATATATATTGTGAAATAGTCTAAAGATAGAAATATTTATTATTAGTATCAATTTTTATAAAATAAACAAAAAGAGATGCACTACAAAATTATGTTATAAATATATACTCTTATTCCAGCTATGTAATCGTAAGATTTACGAGCGAAATATAATTTCCTTAATGAATACAAACTGTTAATAGGTATATATGCATGGTTAAAAGGAAATTGCGCGAGAAATGAAAACACTTTAATATCCTTTTCAATGCATAGTATGTTGCGTAATTTTACAAGAGTACTACGTGAATTGTTGAACTTGAGATAAAACAGATACTTGATACTAATTGAAAAGTTTAGATTTTTTAAAAAGTACTAAATTATCTAACATTATTTATTTCTTATATAAATAATTTGATTTCTTATAATATTAAAATATTTTTTCTTTTTTCATGAATTTGTAAAAATCTGAGATTATTTAGTTATATACCGTAATTAATTCGTTTATTTATTATTATATTAATTCTATTTATTTATGTAGGTACATATTGAACTTATATAGTATAATAAAAAAAATCTCTATAATAATTTTTATTATGTGAGAATAAAAGAAAGCATTAAAAATGTACAAAATACATTTGTATAAATTAAAATCTTTATGCAAGAAATAAGCAGACATTCTTATATCGAAATGTCAAGTGAGAAATTCAATTTGTCAAATAAGTCATCGACTCGCGCAAACATCAATTCGCAACAGCGAGAGATATGCATCGTTCCGTTTTTTTTTTTTAATATCGTAGACGCTTTACCAATTCCGTGGAAAAGGTAATCTCCGATCCAATCCGTAAATGCTGTTCGATTCATCGAGTCGCATCGAAATGGAATAGAAGTTGATAACTTTGCGTGATAGATGCATACGAATCTAGTTTTCACTCTGGATCAAAAATTCTCATTAACATAAGTATCAGATAAAAATAGAGTACTCGAATTTCCTTATATAAGGTACTGGGTTTATATATTTATTGTATTCGAATTTTTTGAATATTATAATCAATATTGTAACTTTTTTTTTATATATGTCAATATACTCATTTAAAATATGTTAACCATTTTTCACATACTATATTTATATATATATATATATATATATATATATATATATATATATATATAAACTGATTTCACTTTCTGTATAAATAATTAAATTTCTGAATTCTTGAATAGGAAGGTTACTTTTGCACTCTAACCATATCATGTTTTCATTAATGAAAAATCCACATGACTGAATAAGGGTTCAACAATGATGTTTCATTTTAAAGGTGAACGTGCTGTATTTTAGCACGGAAACGACTGTTTAAAATACTAGTTTAGTGTATTTATAAATATATTTACACAAACATACACAACCGTATATATATATATATATATATATATAAATATAATATATATTTGGAATTATTACACAAACATACACAAATACATTGCAGCACACATATGTATATATATATATATATATATATATATATATATATAATAAGTCAATTAATAAAATTAGAGTGCTAGAAAGAAATAATTTAATACATATATATATGAATAAATTGAAAAAACAGTTCATGTTTGTTTACATCGACATTTCAATAACTCAGTAATGAAAACTAACAATCTCACGAGAACAATATAAAAAGGGAATGTAATATAGGAAAAAGGGATACATGAAAATGGTACTAGTAAAAAGTAGAATCGAAGTAGAATTTTCATCTGTTGATAGGTGTTAGTAAACCAACCAACAGCATACAAGATTTGAAATCCTCTCATCGCTTAGACATGCAAACTGCATCATCAAACCCCATTCCACAAGTTTCGAGCACACGTAGTAATCTTCATCCCGTAGGAACGTGGTGCGCGACAAGGATAAAGTGTAGGATTTATACTTTAATACAATACAGTGGTGGCTCGTGACCTTACACATTACGTTTTGAATTTTACTGTGAACTTGGAACAAAATAAAAATACGTACACTGTACTCTCACAGAAATGTATACTTTCTAGAGTGTTTAATTTGATTTTTCTTCAGTACGTAGTATAAGAACCAAGAATATAATATATATATATATATATATATATATATATGTATATACACATATGAATAAAAAAGACTCTAGTTTATTATTTTTCTCGTATATAAAACAATTCTATTATACAAAGTATTATAACATAAACATAGTTAAAACTTAAATCAATAGAATTCGTTAATGCATTAAATGAAATAAAAATCGTACATATAATATTATGTACAGAGAAATTTTTCATACATTTTTTATTATAACAATTAAATTAGAAATTATACAAAAATTTATAAAAAAGCACTAAATAATTTTTAAAAAAATAGTTCAACAAAATAGATTCAATTGTTCAATATTAATTAGAAAATTACACTTTTATAATTTTTGTAAAGTTCAAAGATATATGTAAAAAGTATGATATTTTACATACAATTATATTTTATTATTTAAAGAATATATATATATATATATATATATATATATATATATATATATAATATTATGAATTTATCAAAATAATATATTATATACATATACACACACACACACACATATATATATATATATATATATATATATATATATATATATATATGTATGTATGTATGTATATACCTAACATTTTTCAAATAAAGTGGTAACATTTTCAAAGTAAACCTAGCTTTAGAGTTTCATGTGAATTTTAAATCATAAGCACATAATGTTTCTATTATTTAAAAGCTCACCTGGTTGAGTCGAGGTTTAAAAATATGACGTGAAGTCTCAGAGCTGAATAACTAAACCACCAGAGAAAAGTATTCATGCATAAATGATATTCTAAAGACGATTGTCGTAAACTAGTAAATAACTATTTCTATGACTTTCTGTTAAATATTTAACGAATATAATTTGTTATTTACTACAGAGTTGCGGTAATTTTTAAAATAATATATATATATATATATACTTTTTTGAGAAGAAAACTCCACCACTGATTGCGTAGGTGGATTGAAACGTGTCGTAGTGTAAGGCGTTGTAACGCTATGTGGAGTCAAACTTATATCGTTCCATCTTGATGTAGAAACTGCGTGGTGTGATTTTGAAAACGAGTGATTGGATTCAAAACTCCGAAATGTGCTTTAACTGTTCGGTTTATTTCCTTAATTTATAGATATGATATATCTTAAAGATATCTATATTTTCATTAGAAAATGTGTTAATATTTGTTTTTTACTCAAAATAAAACAAGAATTAAAAGAACTATTTTTTGCATGTAATTATTCAATACAACATACTAAATTATTTTATTTCTTACTGTTTTTCAACGATTTAGTCTTGTTAGAAAATTTTACGAATTATAATACAAAAGTAAAACATACTCGATTTCATATAAATATTCTAAAAAAAACATTGTTTTTATATTTCGTTTACAATTCGTTAAATCAGTTTATTTAAGATCTGCTTTTCATTTAACATATAATAATAAAAAGAACTTCAACAGTAGTTAAAACCACATGGTGCGTAACAGACTGTTCATTAGTCTTCAAGCAACATAAACGCGTATTTATCTGGAATTTGACTTACTCCTTCTACCCCTTTTACTACCACAACAAATTATAGTAACTTTAGCGAATAGCTTTTAACTTAGAACAGAACTAAAACATACTAAGTGGATTCTTCTGCATATATATATATATATATATATATATATATATTTTAATAAATGTACATGACATAGTTTGTTACATATGTTCTCGTCTTATATATGTATATTATTACTTTATATATTACTTTATTCTAAATAGCTCTTACAAAGTACACTACACATACATATGTACTTATAGAAGTTTATACATATATATATATATATATATATAATCTTCTAGATATATGAGTAAATGGAACAAAAATATATGAAAATTCATCAAAATATACTGCAAAAAGCATTGGATCAATCGAAGTACTATAGAATGTTTAGGGAGAATCTTTTTTCTAATAGTGACTAGAAAGAGGCTGATGATGCTGATGATGTACATAATGTGTGCATTGAGATAGACAAATATCTGTTCATAGTGATATAATTTTTGTGTTTTTAAATTGTTTTCTTAAAAATATTTTTATCTAGTAAAACTAATGGAATTTATTATATTTAAAAGAATTAAAAAATCTATTTAACATTTATAACGTTGAAAAATTTATTTAGGGTACAATATTATTAATGTACTTATACCAAATTATTATTTTCATTTTCCAAATTCAAGAGAGTGAATAATGGTTTGTATATATATATATATATATATATATATATATATATTGTATCGTTAACAATAATAGATATCATAAATGTAAATTAGAAATATTCTAAATCACCTGTCAAATTGAATTATGAAAGTTTTTACGATTGCCATTACATATAATGAAAACTTTCTACATACACGGTAAATATGTGGTCATATTAATTTTAATTACAGTCATTAATAAACAATGTACATTGTAATATTTTAAACATTGTTTTCTACCATAAATAAATTACAAACAATGAGATTTACTTACAATACCGGATATATTTAAATAAATTGAATTTGTCTTTAATTATATTAGATTATATGGAAAATATAATTAACGAGCTTTAAATCGAATATTAATCCCTATTAATATAATTTTATTTTAGTAATTTTATTGAAAAATTGACGATATTAAAATTGTCTTATGAAATAATTTTTCTAATTTTGTATGTTTTTTATTTTGTTCGATTGTAAATTTTATAATAATATTCAATATAACAATTCATACATAATGTAATTTAACTGATCTTTTTATTACAATGCTCTTTATTTCGAACATTTTTTTGAAATATTCAATATCAGTTTTTTATAACAAGTTATATCATTCAGTTATTTGTAACACCGAATCACATTATTATATATACTTTTTTTTAATATAGATCTTTTGAAGTGATATATATATATATATATATATATATATATATATATATATTGAATTATTATTATCGTTTGCTATTATATACGAAAATGTATTGAAATTTTTCATTTCCTTTTATTGACAACTTGTTTATTGTTAGTCTTCCAACTTTTATTCAGCATGTGTATTTGTTTTCTTAATATAAGTCTTTATATTGTACATACATATATGTATATATATATATATATATATATATATATATATTGATAGACAGACAGACAAGAACATACACATTAATACATATCAACTAAAATAATTTTAAACAATATTTTGTCTAAAGATTAAAATGATTATAATGAATTTAATATTTCATACATTTATTACTTAACTATTTTTTTTAAATAAAAATCTACAACGTTTCTAAGTCTTTTACTTGTACTCTCATAAATATACTATAAAAAAGACAAAATCCCAAAATCGCATGTTTTCTTTGCCAGCTTTTGTTGAAAATGAATGGAGTACCTATGTAATCCCTGTTACAGACGTCTCCACTTTACAGAACTGTGAACAAAAAAGACCAAAAATACTGTAACAAATTCTTTACTTACGAAGAAAAGAATACAATTATATAATTCATGTTAAATAAAATTATGAAAACAAGAACAATCGTATTGTTTCACATTTTTGATAAGTAAAAATATTTCTAATTATATTTATATATATATATATATATATATATATATATATATATATATATATATATTATGTTTGCATTATTAACGTACATTTTGAGACTAAATTTTAAATAAATATACAATACATTAGAAATTATTTGATTTAAAATTCAGTAGTTTCAGTATCACAATAGTTATAAAAAATGAAATAATATCAATATATATATATATATATATATATATATATTATTTGATTCTTGAAAAAGGCATAACTTTGTTAAAACATTAAATCAAAATGTTTCGAAACTTCACTGAACTACATTTCAGCGAAATAATATACTGTTTGTGTGATTTAGTGTTCACTGAAAGTCGATTCAGCTTTTTGTAATAAGTGAATATATAAATTCAATGAATATAAATTATATATATATATATATATATATATATATATATAAATGAAAATATTATTTTGAACAACAAATCAAAATGACAGTATATAGATAACTTGTACAGAATCTGAATTGAATCGTTTTTGATTAAATATTTATTATATGTGAAATAAGATTTAGGATATTTTCAAAATAAATTTCGTTTAAATTAAAATGATTAGATATTAAAATAATGTTTTGTAATATTTCTTATAGTGATAAATAAAATACTATTTAATTTTTGCTATAAGAAGATTTTCATAAATTACATTCATAATTTAATTATTTATTATTTAATTTATAAAATCGTTAATAGTAAAATCTATATGAAATATTCAAAACAGTAATTATAACAAACACAATAATATAATGCATTTGATAAAAAAAGACATATAAATAATAACTTAAAATAGTAATTTATAATTTGAGTGTTATTATTTATTTGTTTGATAAAATCTATATTTGATGCATTTGATTAAAAAAGAAAATAAGATGTATAAAATTTAACATATACACTTATACACGCATTCATATATAAATATATATATATATATATATATATATATATATGCATAGAAAAACAATATGTATTCAAATAAGATGAAACTAAATTCTCTGAGAATTGTTTTGATCGAAATACTTATAGGAAGACTTGAATGAATTCTGTTAAATTTATATAGAAATCTTGAGTTGGCAAATTTCCATTTTTCTTCATA
Source organism: Neoneuromus ignobilis (assembly GCA_029203775.1). Taxonomy (NCBI): domain Eukaryota; kingdom Metazoa; phylum Arthropoda; class Insecta; order Megaloptera; family Corydalidae; genus Neoneuromus; species Neoneuromus ignobilis. Next base: position 12,474,412 of record CP092096.1, on the reverse strand, counting down.
CCTACACAAAAAATAGAGTTCATGTAGGTAAATTATATTTATATATAAGCATACATACATACATATATATATATATAGTAAAAATCACAATTTAAAAATTAGAAACATGTATTATGACATTTTAAAACTACATTTTTCATTTTTGCTAAATAACTTTTCATATTTTCTTAAATCAAGGAATAAATTCCCTTTTTTATTTCTAGTCAATGAATAAGTAAATAAAATAATACAAATAAATACATTGAGTGTAAATATTTTTAATGTATACTAAATAAAATTTCCATTTGTGTAAAGACAAACCAAAAAAAAAAATAACCTACAAACCCACTTTCCTAAGACTTGTGTTAAAAATTTATTTTCAATTTACAATCAAGGAAATGTGATTACAATTACTTTAATAATTGAAATAGCATATTGGAAATTTTGTAACTAATTTCAGTATGATGATTAAAAATAATTTAATTTTGTTTTATAAATAATTTTTATGTTTTATTTTACCCTATTATACTTTTCATAAATAATTAATAATTTTAAGTGAGTTGACTTTGCTCCATAGCAGCATTAATATAATAATATATGAGTATAAATAATTGGCACTGTTTTTATCTCCAAATGACTAAACGATACTTGAATGATACTGTGAAAGAAAATTTCGTAGTTGTGCTATCAATTTTGGCGCGAAATCAATGATGCATCCACGTTCTGCAGGCTCATTTCTCTCTCGCGACCGGACCAGGCTTGAATTCTTGCCGAGAATGATATATAATTCAACAGCAATCTAACGCGGTACTTCTGCAGAGACCCCTTACATGCCTGGTTCAGTTCTGATAGCCTGCTCTCAACGTTGCTGCTACCAACTCGTTCGCACTAAGGTCGTCCCCGGCGCTTCCACCAACGCTATTGCTGCCTTACATAAATAGAAAGCGTGAATCTTCTTTCAAGCATTTCAGACACACGCTTTCTGCATTTTTATAATATATCAATGCGTAATGTTTGTATCATGTAGAATTGATTTTTATTTATTGTTTGATCTTTTTATAGTACACAAACTTTAGTTCTGTGTATATATATATATATATATATATATATATATATATATATATATATATATATACTACTAAGAAAGAAAGAAAGAGAGAAAGTATAGTGAACTAAAGAAATTTGAGATCATCTGCATATTTTATTTTCGCATATATATATATATATATATATATATATATATATATATATATATATATATATATATATGTATACCTCTAAACATTTTTTTAACGTTGGTAAAATAAAATTGAATATAAAATGAACATTTTACTTCTTATTATATTAAAATTGTCTTTTTAATTATTGTATATTTCAAAATTAGTTACAGTACAATATATGTGAGTATATAAAATATGTCGTTTAATAATATTAACAAAAAAATATCTATAAAAAAATTATTAATGAAAATATTATTATCTCGTTTAGTATTTATTAAAAATTCTTTAGCATCAGTCTTATATTAACATTTATTATTTTTTACATTGATATTATTCTAACACGGCGTATCTATAGAAAAATTATTTATAATTAAAAATTTTTAAAATTTCGATCTTTCCATATATTATTTTTTATTATAATTCTTACGTTATTAACTTTTATATTTCAATTTTAATACATATTTTTGTTATAAAATAAATATTTGATGTATTTAATTACTTTTTCGAAAAAGAATGCTCGTATATATAAATGTTCTTTATGTGAATAATATATATATGTGTATAATAAATTACAAGTAAACTAGAATACGTTAAGAAAAAATCTTCGAAACATATTTTTTGTTTGAGATTTATTACCATTATAAATATTGTAGTGAAATTCGTCACTTTTAAAATTACTTTTTTAATGGCGAACGAACGTGACTTAGACAAGAACTGTATTGGAAAATAATTTATATCCTGTTATCGTATGCAGTAAGACATATTGGATAGAACTAAGAAATTGCACTTTGTATTCCGACGAATATTTAAACGATAGAAATACTTCACTCAGTGTACTATGGATAATGTATTATTTGTAAAAATCGAATTTTTATATACAATTAATTTCGGTTTATCTACTTTTAAAATAATGTATTTTTTTCTACTAAACTCTCTTGCGAAATTTAAATGTGTGTTTTATTACAAATACACATCATTTTGATAAATCGAAAAATAAAATAGTTATTTTATATATGTATATATATATATATATATATATATATATATATATATGTAATAATTTTATAAAATATAAAAATTAAACAAAATATAAATAATAAAAATGTCTCTTTCAAATTTAATATAGTAACATATATTTTAATTTCTATTTATCTATTTTTTTGATTATAGATTAAACAATTTTAAATTAATAATAATTAATTTCTTGTCACAAAATAGTTATAATATTATTAATATATGATATTAATGTACATCTTAATATAATTTGACTAAAGTAATATTCTAGATAAAATTGATTGAAAAGGATTGAAATTTTCAATCAGTATCTAAATTTTAAATAATTCCAAAAATTAAAAATGTTTACAAAAATCGATTTTAAAAATCTTTTATAATACAGATTAATATATATATATATATATATGTATACATACTTATATATAAGTTGGTAAATTTATATATACTTTAATAAATAAATCTCGTGTTGTCAAGTTTGATGCACTCGAAACCACAATGTTTTCTCTAATCAACCGAACTAATACGCCTTCATTTTGTACAACATTAAATTGAATGTAAACGTCCATTCGCACAACATTTATTTCCACTGTTGTTCGTAAAGTGGATAATAGTATAAACGCAAGTCTTTCTCTGTATAGTTACGTATCAAACACATCTGCATATGATATGTTATTATTGATTACTACAGTCACTGGGTTTTATATATTGATCTGAATAACGTACGACCTTTCAAGAAAATGTGTACGTTGAGATTTTCTTTTAAAACGATAAAAGAACAGTTTTTTAAAAATAAATAACATGTGTTTGTTCAATTGAATTCTATAGATCTTACTATATATGAAAAATATTTCGAAGATATCAGTAAATAAAAAAATTATTGGTTAATTTGTAATTAATTATTAATATATATTTTAAATGATAAATAATCGTAAAAATATATTTCTTGTTGTTTTAAGATTATTGTTCAACTTAATATCTGATATTCTTTTAACTACCTATTGATATTATTAAATTAATTATTTTTTAATAAAACTTTCGGTTATAAAATTAGTTCAATTTATGTGCCCTTTAATCTTGATAAAAATAATTTTAAAAATTCTCAGTTGTTTTATAATTAAATAAGTTAATGGTAAAGTTTCTGTTAAACTTTTTATTCTAATATAAAATCATCTCAAATAAAATATCTACAAATTAATTAAATAAGTTGTATTTAAATTAAAATTCGATTTATTTTAGACGAAATTATTTGAGCTGTAGCTCTTAATCTTCCATGTAAATTTATGTTTCATATATATATATATATATATATATATATATATATATATATATATATATATATTGTTTTTACTTATGGATTATAATTTTTGATATTGGAAACATTGGAAGAATTTTGTAAAAATTTTTAAAAACCTAATGATATTCAATAATTTTTTTGCCCAACTAGACTTATATAGGTTTTTATGATCATATATACTCGTATAAATGATGTATATGACTATTTTAATCAATTATATCATTAAGTTATTATTATTAATCAAATATTGCAACATTTTAAATTATGTTTGTATTATTAGCAACAACTTTGATATCATATATACAAAACTGGCGTGGTTTCAAACGATTGAGGCTTGTAAGTGACACTGTATGATTTAAATAACAGGACGAATTATTCATGCGATATCTGTGTACAAGCAGAGGACATGATGCTATGATATCTGTATACGCCACTGAAATTAATTTACATGGATTATTCTTAGTCCTGTTACAGTAGAGCATATGTCATGCTCGTTAAATGTTTATTTTCACTTATTTATAAATTTTATTTTGGTACTTTAGCTGCTTTTTAATTATTTTAAGTTATTTAAACAAAGAACTTTTTATATATAAAAATATTTTATATTTGTTTTGCTTTTTGTAAAAAATAAATATCGTATAAAAATTTCTATTGGTTAATATAAATTATTAGTTGATACAATTTAAATACTTTAAATTGTTTAGTATTTGAATGTTGTTATTATTTATATATAATACATTATAGAATTTCTTGAAAAAAATTGTTCTATTAATACAAATATTTTTTTAAATTTATTAAATACTTCAGTAATTCAATTAAATAAATTGATATTTATATAAAATATAATGAAAAAATAATTTATGTTAAAAAATTATATTAGTGATATCTGATATTTTTTTATTCTAAAAAATATAATAAGAATATAATTTATAAACAACTTTTTAATAGAAAATAATAAGTAAACTTACAATTTGATTGATATATTCAATTTATAATAATAAATTTTATTTACATTTAACTTAACGAAACTAAAGTTTGATTACATTTTACTAATCTGACAGACAAATCTCGAAACAATTCTTTAATTATCTCCCTTGATTTGCATTCATAGCATAAAAAAGTTAACGACACAAATCCAACAGTCGAATGAACCGAGGACGGTTAACAAACTTAACAAAAACAAGAATGGAAAAAAGAAACAAAGTATCATCATCACCTACTCTAATTTCAACTCCTGCTAGGGACGCTATTCTTTCGTTAGGTCATTCGTTGTTTTTCAAATATTACACTTCCCTGCTGTGTATTAACGAAATTAAAAAAAAATGTATGTATAGTCAAATAAATGGAACGAGTACGTATTTTCGCGTATGCTTAATTAATTTAGAAACGTTGCAGCGTATTTTTATCTCAAGAGGACAATATATGATATGCAGATCATTAAACTTTTATATATCCTCTTCGTACTTGCGAAACTTGACTATTGTTATAATAGTTACAGTAATTGATTTTTAAAGATTAAATTTAAAATACAATTTTTTTAAATCAATATATATATATATATATATATATGTATATGTATGTGTGTGTAACTTTAAAAATATAATATCCATATACTATTAACTATATAGAGATAATAATATACATTTAAATTAATAATTAATAATCATTGTTCTGCAAGGATATTCGTGTAATAAAACTAGAACAAAAATAGTAAGACAATGACAAAGAAAGTGTTTTAATAGAAAAGTTAGAATGTGTTTTTCCGTTACAGTTCGTTGGAGAGAGTACATTCCCTCGAGATTATATTCTTGTACTTCAACTATTCAACCTTCAAAGTTCTCTGCTACATGCTTAACGGATTTGTGAGCTATAAAATGTCACACAAGATTCTTATTACCAACGTATTTTTTATAGTTAAACTAGATGTAACAATAAATGTTGATGTATCATTTTCAATTAGAATTTTTACTCTGAAAAAGTGGAGATATAAAAGTATTTGAAATATATTGAATATTTCCATATACGACTAATTTTATTTTATCAGTTTTTAATATATTTTTTACAATTTTCACATAATTCTAAAAAAACTGTTTTTTTCAAAAAAAATAATGTATAATTTGTATATTATTATTTACTAATTATATTACTTATCTTATAAAATTGTTTTTTTTAATTATTATTCGATTTTTTAATTGTTTTATTTTTTAAAAACATTATATTTCTTAAAAATAACTACAAAGATAAACTATTTTTTAAAACATAACTATTAAAGTAAATTATGAGACAGTATGCTTAAAATTAAAAAAAAATTATCTGAATTTCTAAACATTAATATAAATTTAATTGACAAATTCGTCAGCATTGAATGTTAACTGAATGATAATTAATATATTTGTTATAATTTTAAACACGTTTTATTAACATTTATTTATCTTTACAGACATTCTGCGTGGTATCGAAACGATTCCAAAAGAATTATATACACCGATTCACGGCGACCAGATCTTTCTTCTGCTTCAGCCCATTTAATCCAGCGCGACGCGCTTGTATCTTCCTATCCACCAACCAATACTTCGACTACGTCGTCATGGCCACCATTTTGCTCAACTGCGTCTTCCTAGCCATGACTGAAACCGTAGAAGAGGCAGAGTAAGTCGTTACTTTTTAAAATTTAATTGTTAATGTTTGAATTATGGATACAAATCATTGCAATTCAATAATTTTTAGTAATATAACAATCAGTTAATATACACACACACACAAACATATCATCATCATTATCTTATCAGCTTATATCAACCCACTACTGACTGAAAGTTTCAATAAATATGATCATTCTTTGGTATTTGGTATATTCACCACGCTGATCGGACGGGTGGGTGAGAATTTTTTATTCAAGGTTTATTCTCTTAAGCAATTTACTTTTACTAAGGTTAAAGAACCACGACTGGTTTATATCTTCAACTAAGGTTCGAATACACACACACACACACACACACACACACATATATATATATATATATATATATATATATAAATAAATAAATATTTTGCAAAAATTCGAATTTAACAATATATACGATAGTAAATCAAATTGTTTATTCATAAAGTGCACATTTCCGACTAGTTTCATATTGTATATTGGTCATTTATTCTTAACAACGCATGATCATTAATTATGGAATAAATTTATTGCATTATACATTACTGATGTATGAAATCAACATTTACATTTTAACAAATATATAGAGAGAAGTAATAAACATTTTCCAATTTGCTTATAGTCAATTTGAATTTAATTGTGTATAATATTGTAATTAACTCGTAAATTGGTATGTAAAACAAATGTAATAATTCTGTTACAAAGCACATTACCATTCGATTACTAATTTTAAAATAAAACTTTTTAAAACCAAATTTTTTTTTCAAAAATATACCAATATTAATTTTTTTAAAAAACTTTAATTTAAACTTTATTAAATAACAAATGTCATGTTTTTATAGATAATAATATTATTCTATTTCATCTTTATCTTTATATATAACGTCTGTAGTTCTTTATTAAAAAATATTATTTTTTCGAAAAAATAAAACAAACGATATTTAGTTTTTTAATAGATACAAGAATAAATTTTCTAGAATATTTAAATATGATTCAGTAATAATTTGACTGTATTTAATTATTCGTTTTAACAAGGTAAAAATATAAAATATCTGAAATAAACCAAAGTAGAAAATATAATTAATATTATTGTGATATAATAATTATATTGAAAATAAAATATAGTATTTAATGGAATCACATACTTGTTAAATGAACCATAAATATAATAAAAACATAAATATATCATTCACATATATTTTTATGTTGAAAAACGGTAAAAAATTGCTGGTAATAAAGCTGTTGAAGCAATAACAACGTAGATAGCTTTAATCAGGCCAGATCTGTCAACACGATCGTTCCATGAGTTGCCATATGATGTTCATGATGAAGCTAAACATCATGATTCACAATTTGTAACATAAAACATGAAGCATCGTCCAATATACGTTCAGAAATTGTACAACCACTTTGGACAACCGGAAGCGAAGCTAAACACTCGACTGTCACGCAAAAAGACGACCGTCCTGATGAATTGTTCCGGTATTTGAATTGCTGGCTGTCAACATACTTTTTTGTATTTATACATTTAACATAGTTCTTAAAAAAAATACGTGACTTTTTTAATCTAAACATCTTTATTCTTATTTTAATATATAAACTGTTTATTCGAATATTTGGACATTGTAATATAAATACGACGTTTTTATTTCAAAATTCACTTATTCAATTAATGATGATTTTGATTGAAATAGATAAATGTTTCGAGTTTTATTTTATACTTTTTTAAAAAATAAATTTGAAATTATATAAAATTGAAAAATATATTTTATAATAATATAAAATATTGTTTGAAAATAAATATTTTAAAATAATTAGAAATTACAATAAAAATAACTGATATAGATCAATATTTTTAATATAATCATAAAATGATTTTTTATAAAATAAATAAATAAAAATAATAGTCATAAAAATATTAATCGTTTAACAAATATTTATTATAATACCAGTTCATAATATATAAGTAGCAAATCCTGTTAAATATATAAAAAATATTGCTAGAATTTGAAATTATATATATGGTATATAACATACCGGGGTTCGTGAAATACCTAATTTGTGAATGACATTAATAATTCAATCTATATTTCGTAGCGTCCAGTAAACTTCTCAGTGTTCATGCTATTCTCTTATTTAATATATAAAGGTTAGCAGGTCAGTACAGACACGGTTGAATGTAGAACAATATTTCTAAATTTATATTTAATATATAAAAATGTTATAATAATTTAATAAAAATATTTTTGTTTTATTCAACTTTAATGGTATAAAATAATAAAATTACTTAAAATAATTATCAAAAAAATAATAATGTCCGCAATTGAGTTTAATACATGTGTACTTTTAAACTTTTTATTGGAAATTATAAAAATCTAGATTTATTTTTATACAAATATTTAAGTAAAAAGTATAATTCCAATTTTTATAAACGATCAATAGCTGAAATTTTCTCGAACATTTTTTTATAAAAATATTATTATCTGTTCAAGAATATATATATATATATATATATATATATATATATATATATTATTTTATAATGTAATGGTTAAAATAGTTATTTTAAATTCTCAAATACGACAACATTTTTTTATTTAAGTAGATAAATTCATCTCCTTGTTTAAAATACATGTGAATATGCAGAGAATTGGCTTCACATAATACGATTTTGTTTTATCCTCTGTTTTTCACGGATGTATTTTGTATACATAATAGAAAATGCTTGTTTATTTATATAAAGCTGATGCAAATTCTTGAAAATATCGGCGAAGTTAAAAATAGCATTTTAATAATAAATTTATATTTTTATTTTTATGATTTAAAAATACATATGATTTAATTTTAACTATATACGTTTATCATATATATATATATATATATATAATATTTTAACAATTACGTAATTTATTTTAAATCAGTTTACATTTCACACATTTTAACAGTATTGTTTTCTAGACATTAAATCCAGCTGAGTATGTAAAGTACTTTAGATTGTAAATTATGTACATCTGCGATACATGGTTTGAGAGAAATAGTTAGTTGTCTGCTTTAAACAGGCAATTGGGAGAGCTGATACTTCAATAACCCATTCACTGCAGACGGTCACTCCTCCCATAGCGTATAACCCAAGTACACACAGAGTTAAAATTTCACTTTTAGCTGATATCACACGTTAAATAAAATGAATATGTTTGAAGACGTTTACTGAAATGAATATATGTTTATTTTTGAAAGGTTTGAATGGATTTTTCAAATTTTAACTATTCATTCGTTGGATAATTTTATATTCAATAATATTTTGTAAAAGATTTTGTTTATAGTAATTGTTAAAAAATATTAAATAAATTATAATTGGTTTTAATAAAATTTATAAAAATATAAATAAATAACTGATATCTATATATTTGTAAATATCTAAACAATATGGTAACATTTCTTAACAAAATCTGAACTCGAATTCATTAACTGCAATCATTTCAGAATACAATTCACTAAAAGTCTTCATAATGACACATTACCGATTGATTTATTACGAATTCGTGTATGCTTATTAGCTTCATTAAATCTCCCATATTCTCTTCTTTCCACATATTTATCTGACATGGAAAAAGTGAGTTCTGTTGAAGCATTGATTGATGACTATTTCATGGTCAGTGAACCGACGCCCGCGTCAATACGTGCGTTGTTACGACCAAAATCAAGCAGTTCGGCCTCTTCACACATTCCTCACCGACGAGAACGTAAACTTTGCACGCCTGTGGCAGCTTACTGATACATGACACTTTTTTTCATCGACAACGTCGTATATCTTTATAAACGTCACATTCGAGATACGTCGATTCAGATTTTGACGTAATCCATTGATCATAGCTGAGGTTAAGAAGCTGGTATCGTTTTGTTTCGGAACAATATATGAATTTGAACGCTTTGTTATGTGCTTTGTGTGGAAATTTGTACGTCATTATTGTATGTGATGTGAATACTGCACAATGTCTCTATTATGTTGTTTTTATTTTTTACATCAGCTTCAAAAATATTGTCAGTATTATTTTTCAATATTATTTTTCCTTTTTTTATAATTGATTATAGATTTTTATTCAATTTTTCCAAATAGAGTTGCAATTAATAATGATTAACTCAAGGAACTCTTTTTTTAAATTAATATTTTTAACAATTTAAATAATTTTGTATATATATATATATATAATAATTGATTACAATAATTTAATAAATGCAAAATAATTAATGAATCTATGTAATTAAAACTCTGAATAGTTAAAATTTTTAAGAAACTTTTAATTTTTCATTATAAGTATTGTAGAATAAATTAATAATATAAATTCGAAACTTTCCTTATAAATATAAAAAATTTAAAATAGTATAAATTACCAAAATGCTGGATTTGATACTGTAATCATTTCTCTTTGATATAAAAAATTCAATTAGTATTGAATAATCATTTATTGTTTATTTTATTTTTTGATGTCTATTTCTAAAATTTTCACAAAAATTTTATTTATCATATCTTGATAAAAATTTACAATGCAGAGTTTTGACGATGATTGATATTGAAAAATACTTAATATAAATAATAAGTCATTATTAAATAGTTTCTTAAAATCTTTTCGTATTTGTAGTGAGTAATTTATTTTCATTAAAATATAAAAAAATAATTCAATAATTTCAACAGTTATTTACATAAAATACATTTTCAATCCAAAATATTGGAACGTAAATAAAAAAATAGTAAATAAACATAAAATATAAAAATTATTAATCATTTTAAATATATATATATATATATATACCATACTAACCAAAAATTATATATCTAAGTTTCCTACGTTGAACGTGAAATTATAGTATTGGGTGTTATATAGGAACTTGAAACTACATTTTTTGAGTAAATATTAATTAATGAAAGTCAGCTGTATCACGGATACAAAATCAGCAGAAACGTTATTCATAATCTGTAAATAATGGAAAACGAGAGGGGTTATTATTAGTATCCAAACGAATGATTGATGACATAATTAACAGCTGACAGTTGGTATTGTTATCAACAAAAAATAAATTGAAGCCGTTTAATTTAACACAATGGGATTTTGTCTTGTGTATCAATAGTTCACTTTTAATAAAATTAGTATTATAAACAAACATTTCATTTAAACTCTATTGTATAAATATATATATATATATATATATATATATATATATATATATATATATAAATTACATTCAAAAATTATTTACATCAACATGTATTTTCCTATATAATCAAATTATCACTTAATTGCTTTTAATTTCAAACATTATCTCTATAAAAATAATAATTTTATAATAAATTCAGATAAATAATTTTTCTTTATTGTAAATAAACAAATATTCTTGTATTTGTACTGAAACAGCAATACAGAAATATTCCTAGCTGACGAAAAACGAAAAAAAGATAAAAAAGAAATTTGATCGTTTTTCTACAGTAGCCATGATGGGGTTACAGAGTTTCAAAGGTCAACGTCAGAATGGAGTTGGCTAGAATAAAAATGTTTCGTATTTGAAAACCAAGTAAATAGTACAGCAGTGATTTTTTTCCTCGCATATAATGACATCGTTACGAATATTGATTTACACTTATATACGTACATTATATACTTTTACACATAATCGATACCTAATGATGCCATTATTATTTTTATTGTTCACCTTCATGATTTCTGCTACAAACATTTTCGTTTTTATACGCTAATAAACATATATATATATATATATATATATATATATATATATTTGTGTGTGTGTTTGTATATTTATAATGTTTATTGATTAATCATTGAAATTATTTTTAAAACCGTTATAAATTTAAACGATGTCTTTATTGAAATATTGAACAATTGAAAATATTAAAACGAATAATATTTATTTACGTTATAAGTAAAATTTATCCTTTTTTAAATAATAACAATCGAAATTTATTTAATTTAAATAATTTATTGATACAGATAATATTTCTTTACAATAAAAATAATCCTCTTACAAACTATTGAAAAATAAATTGCAAAATTCTTATTTAAATATATATTTCGAATTTTATGAGTGGCTATTCAGAAAATAATGAAATGTATTTCAATTTATATATTTTTTAATATATAATCTAATTCAAAAAACATATATACATAATATATTTCTGATACATATAAAATTATTTATGGTTGGAGAATAAAGAATATATATACGAGGGTCGTTTGATAAGAATGGTAAATTTATTTATTGTTTAATTTAATTAAACGATTAATTTAATTACATTTTTTATTTCAGTTTTTCTTATTTTTTTACCATACTTATCAAAAGACCCTCGTATATATTATCTTTACTGTAATAGTGTTATTTTCATTTATTTAAGAATAGCATAAAATATAATATAGTTTTATTTAGATCTATTATTTAAAAATATTTAAGTATGTACTTAAATTTATGAAGTTATTTTTCACAAAATTAATTTAAAATAATATATATATATATAAAATATTTTAACAGTATTTGTAAAAAATAAATTATTTGAAATGTGTTTTAATTTTTTATTTTTTGATATATCACATAAAAAACATTACAGTGAATTCAATTAAGTTCCTTTGATATCAAAATTATTAACATTTTTATTAATATTTGCGATAAAAAAATATATTATTTTCATTTAATAAATAATAAGAAAATAAATATTTAATATTACACGATATAAATATATGTATAAAAATTTTCAAACTGTTTTAAAAAACATACATACAATGTAACTGAACGAAACGTACAATAACATTTGTAACAATACGTTCCATTTTAAAATACGTAATGTGCACTTGAAATGCATTAAAAATTTGTAACACGTCCTTATAAATATGACGATTCTTTTCTTTAACAATGTCGTGTTGACGTTGTAAAATGTGTACGCGATTATACAAATTCAGATTGTAAATTGTCTAGATTTCTACTCATAGCTGGAGGGCGATACACATTTTATACGAGCGTATATTTCAACCAAATCGGAAAAAAATATTTTCTTAAAGGGAATGGACGAATATCACAACATATACATTTATTATTGTAATAAATGTGTTATAATAATTTTGATATTCATTGAAATTATTCGTTTGAAAATAAATTAAAATAGGAACATGTCTACTTTATAAATACATCTACAATCAAACATCACACCATAAATATTAAATGTTTCGTTTTTAGTACATTTCTATAGTTAAAATGAAATTTAATAATTAATAATATTTGTATAAATTATAAATATACAAGTTGTAATTTTGTTAAAATATTTATTTAATTAAAGCGATTAATAATTGTTTATTTGACTTTTATATAACAATTGTGTATTCATAGTTTATTGGTTTCAATGTTCATTAGTTTCATATTCACTGATTTCAATTCGTGAGTGTAAAGTGAATATAATTTAAAAATACAAACATATGTTAAAGGTGTAATATTAAATTTTTTTCTTATAATGCATAACGAAAGAAATTTGTTCGCATTTTATTTTTATTTTATAAAAAAAGTAGTAAAATATTATTTTACTTATATATGCAATAAATTCTAAATTTTCTTTCAACGCCTAGATTTGAATCTATATAAACGATATTATTACTTTTTAATTTTGTCAGTATATATTTTAATGTATAGATAAATAGGTAGATAGATAGATATAAGAAAATTCAAAAGAAAATCATTAGATAGATATGATAAAGATATAAAAAATCATCAAAATTGATTTGAAGAGAAAGACAGGATTGATCGAAGTAGAAAGTTTCAAGCAGAGCTTTTATCCAGCAGTGGATAGAAAAATTCTGATAATGATGATATATATATATATAAAGAAATATTTATAAAAATTAATATAAAAAAATAAATTTACTAATGTGATATGCAAAAATTAAAAGACTTGCATTTAAATTCTGTTGCAACTTATTCTGTCATCACAGTTACGCCACCATAACAAATTGACTTTTTCTTAATACTTTTATTCGTTTACAAACAGTAACATAGTAAATTGGTACTTAAAAGTTTTTCCTTAAATTATTATTTTATGCAAATGTTGTTCAGTCGAAGTTATTTATTTCAAGATGAAATATGTGCCCCGTTAGAACTTTTGTTCAACTTTTATATAAGTACTTCAGCGGTAAATGTCCCTGTCATATTATTAATATTGTTTTCCATACTTGTTTTTTCTTATGTATTTTACTATGCCATAATTATTAATTACTTTCTAGATAATAATACTTAATTAAAAACATAAATCTATATTATATATAGTTTAATTTTTTATATAAGAAAATTCAAACTTATTTCGTCTTTATGTTTGCGACTTTAATTAATTTATGCTTAATTAAACTCTTTTTCGTTTTAATTTCTAACAAATTCATTACTTTATTTAATCATGTATTTATATACTCTTATACTCGTTTATCTATATCACTCACATTTTCTTAATAATTGATGCAACGATATATTTTTGAATATTTTATTATTATTTAATATTTAATTAATTTTATTCAATTTTAAAGTAAGTGAAATAATTTTAGAAATATGTAGTTATAAATAATTGACCATTGAATAAAAATATAGATACATTCCACTTAAACGAAATATCGATTTTGTAGACAACAAGCAATCGGCTCAATTTGTCAATGAAAATTAGTCTTACACAGTTGATGAGTTCGATTTTTACAACGTGCTGAATTTCGCGAGAGAAACACTTTTTACTTGTCTACACGATGTAAGATATTTGACATTTAACATCTTTTCGATTCGTTCGCATTTCACTTAACACGTTTTAACATGCTTCTCGACGAAAGTCTTTGAAGTTCTTACACTTAATCTCAACGGTTCTAAAGTTTTCTCTATATGTCAACTCAAATTGTCCCACATCTCGTACTTCATACACATACTATTTATAATATTTTAAAATGTTATATACTTTTCAAGCTACTTTATTTTTTTTTCTTATTCGTATATTTTCTTCATTAAATAAATATTAGTTATAGAATAAGCTTACTTTTTAACAGAAAAGTAACTTAACTCATATATAAGTAAGAAAAGATATTTATTTATTATCTCCATCATTTTTTAAAAAATATAAAATAAAATATTTCATTTAAATTTAACAGTTGAAATAATTTAACGACCTTTTTAAATTAATATATTTAAATAATTCGTATATAATATAAAATAACTATATTTACGAAAATTGCAATTGTACTATGAAATTATTGAAATAATTATTTATTGAAATAATATTATAAAAATATGTAAACTCATACACACACACACACACACACACACATATATATATATATATATATATATATATATATATATATATAATACAATCTGATTTAAAAGAAATTTCCAAACAAGGTACCAATTTCTTAAAGAATGATCGAATATATGGAATTTTCTCTATAAAAACTAATATAAGATATGCTTTACATCTGCGCGGATAATATCATATATTTTAAATGTAAATTTTCGTCAGTTGGCGAATGAAGAATCATATTAAATAAAAGACGAATATATGTTGAAAAGCTATTTATACATTATAAATATACCTGCATGAGAACATTTTTCTGATTTCCAGCAGCATAAGAAAAATATTCGATAATCAATCATTTTTATTTTCACTATCAAGATCGTTCTCAGAAATATTGTTGTATCGCAAATTATATGAACGATAAAAATCACATTTTATTCCGTTGGCTGACATTTATGTCTCAATATTTATCTTAGACATTTATATACATATATATATATATATATATATATATATATATATGTATACACTATTCTTCAATATATCTATTATTAAAGCAATACAAATATTTCAATTTAAAATAACTTCTCAAATAGTTATTTTTTCAACTATTTATAAAAAAAACATTTTTATAAAGATCAATTTTATGTTGATTATTGTCAAAATTGCAAAAATTAAAAATAATATATATATATATATATATACATATATACAGGCTACCAAGAAACAAAAAAGGCCTCCAAAAAAAACCTTATCAAAGATGAAGGATGATATTGTAAAGTATTGTGTAGGTTAGAGTCAGACAAGATTAACTGCTGACAGAAAACAATAAAAAAAATATTGGTAAAACATTTAAGAGGATTTAATAATATTTTATTAGGATTTTACCTAACAGTGGACTAATGTAGACTTTTAATATATATATATATATATATATATAAACAAATTAATATTCAACATGAATAAAATTATTCTTTCTTAAGAATATTCACAAATAGAATTTACAGTTTTATTTTGACAATCATTTATTCAGTTATAATAAATTCGAAGGTAATTATCATTGTTTAATTGCATATACTGTTTCATTTGAAAATAAATACAGTTAATTTATTATTAATTCCTCATGAAAAATTTGTTAAACATTCAATATACATTATTATTTTTATTTATATATTATTCCAAATCCGTGATAAAAACCTATCCATTAATGTATCATTAGTGTCATTCATATACCTCGTATATATATATATATATATATATATATATCAACTTTTATATTTTATACCATTAACTTGTATATAACAGTTAATTACACTTTGTTAAATTAACTGTAAAATTTAATTAATGGAAATATGCATAATGACTATTTTTAACCGAAATAATTATTAATACTTTATTATATCATAAAATTATATATTTTTGTTTATTTAATGTAGGTAATCTAAAATATGAGATTAACATTAACTGAGAATTTTTAATTTTTTCATTA
The DNA here is from genome assembly GCA_029203775.1 of Neoneuromus ignobilis. Lineage (NCBI taxonomy): Eukaryota > Metazoa > Arthropoda > Insecta > Megaloptera > Corydalidae > Neoneuromus > Neoneuromus ignobilis. Next base: position 12,457,444 of record CP092096.1, on the reverse strand, counting down.
AAGTTAAAAGTACTTATTTTCTTGTATGGAAATTCACATTTAAATCTTGGTGTAATTAAATTTTAAAACATTTTTCAAATACAAAAAAAAAAATTAATTATTCAGTAATCTTTTTTAAAAGAAATACTTTTATTTACAATAATATTTATTATTACGGTATTTGGATAATTAATCAGTTATTAAGTTAGTCAAATACTGTAAATTTTTATATTTAATGTCAGTATAAGAACTATTAATTCAACAATGTAATAAAGACTCTCGATATATAATTTGTTCCAAATTAATGTTTAAGAAATATTTTAAAATGTATACATACTGATTTGATTAAAAATTATTACTTTTATTGTTAAGAAATATGTCTTTATTAAACTATTTATAAAAATAAAAATCCAAAACAATTCTTTTTTTTAGCTGTAAACTTAGTTAAATAAAATTAAATGTAATTAAATAATATTGATTTATATTCATTTAATCATTTATCGAATCACGTACATATTATGCACAATAATTAGAAAACTTATCATAAAATCAATTCTACCTGTTTTCCTTTATCGTTCCCTATGAAATGAATGTTAAAATTAAATTGAAACCAAACGTTGAAATTTAAATTTAATTTAAACAAAATAGAATTTGCACATTCACGAAACAAACTGAAATGATTACATCTGCTTCATAACATGAATTTGGCTGCAAATGAACAAGTTTTCCGTTTAAATTCATAGTCTGATTTAATTCACGAGATTTTCAAAACATAACTCACATTCATTTGTAAGAAAATTTGTATGACATTGTGTATATTTTCTTTCGAGTTAAACGAGTATTGTTTGTGATTTGTCAAATGTTTTTATGAAAATATATTTACATATTTTGATATTTACAAATTTGTATATGTGAATATTGTAGAATTTAATTATTTATTTGTAAATATATAATTACTTTTTCCTGTTTTTCTTAAATCAGACAATTATTAATAAAAATACTCTGTAAAATTCTTATTGCAATAAATAAAAAAATATTTTTCTTTGGAAGAATGTAAATTTTTAATTGAAAATGAAATTTATAACATTTGAAATATTTAACACAATCACACAATGTCTCATTTTCTTAATTTATTATTTTAAAAGTCATTTGCAGAATTTTAAACTGTATATATATATATATATATATATATATATATATATATATATATATATATATATATATTCATAATCATGTCTTCTAGTAATAAACGACTGTAAACACTGGCAAAGAAATTTCCTAAACAATAATATAAATAACAAAAATTATTTAGGAAGAAATACGTTTACTGCGAACGAAAACAACAATAAGGAATAATTTACTTTACATAAGCTACCGTTCTTCATCTTATTTTATTCGTTATTAACATTACAATAACGTGTTATTTTACCTTCTATTTCTCACGTACAGAACTAAATATTTCTGTTAATATACGTATCGTATAATTTCACTTCTGTGGACAATTTCTGCTCGCATGCATTCATTATATAATTATATTATACATACAATCACACACACATTTATATATATATATATATATATATATATAAATAATGTGTAGTATTTATTTAGAGAATTATTTTAAATGTTTATATATCCTTTATTATAAATTCTACGACGTATATGATTTTGTTAAGAATACTGTATTTACTGTAAATAACTGAGATTATAATATTTAATTAGGGGATTGTAATTTTAATATACTCTATAATTAATAAATGAATTCTATTTTATTTTTTAATTTTTGAAATGTATTATGATATTGATTACTTATTATTGTTACAGATACATATTTCTTGCCATTTACACATGTGAGATGGTAATCAAATGCGTGGCTAAGGGCTTCATTCTCAATAAATACACTTATTTACGAAATCCATGGAATTGGCTAGACTTCGTCGTCATCACGTCTGGCTATGCGACGATCGGCATGGAAGTGGGCAATCTGGCCGGGTTGCGTACATTTCGTGTACTTCGAGCTCTTAAAACCATCTCCATACTACCAGGTAATTAAAAACTCATTTTCATATAAACTTTATACTATAACAATTATTAAAATTAAATTTTACTCTAAAGTATATTCGGAATTATATTTAATATAATTACTGGGTGAATATACGAATAATTACATTTAGTATTCTTGATGCCTTAATATGCAGATATTTATTTTAAATAAAAAAAGAAATAATTCGTTTTAAATAGTATTTTATAACATTCTTTAAAGATTTATGTTATATATCAAATATAAAATACTTTACTATTGTAATCACAGTTTGAAACTTTTTAATGTTATACGTATATATCATAACAAAAAATTAAATTAATTTGAATAATGTATATTTTTAAATTTAAGTAGACGACGTAAATATTTCTAGACTAGAATATATTTTCACTTGTCAAAAATAGTAAGTTTGAATAATGTACCTGTCGTATTTTTCTTAGTTATATCTTTGTGTTTTAGATGAAACATTTCTAAAAATACTCTTTTGTATTTATTTTCACCATTGTCTATATTTACTAGTACTGTTGTTGAAGTTATATTTCATTGTCATGTAATATAGAAAATGTTGTATTATTCTCATTTCTTTAATATGAATACAACTGTTTATTTTTTAATTTATCAAGAGAATTTAAATTCTCTAAGAAATAACACAATGATATGTTTTATTTTTAAATAAGTTCTATTAAGAAAATCAATTATAATTTTTTTAGTGATTTTAATAAGTTTAATAATATATATTTAAAACTGAATATAATGTTCAATTTTTATGCATACAGTTTAACTATTTTTTGGACACTCTGTTATATAAATTGTTAATTTACTTTAAACCCAGAAACATGTTTATTTTCTGAAACTATATCATACTAGTAAAAAAGACAAAATTACTTAATAAGTTACTATTTATTTCAATTTTAAACTAAAATAATTTTACAATGAATTCCTTTTCCGTTTTCACTAATGATTTTTATAAAATGTAATAAAAAACATTACGATATATTCTGTCAATTTTATTTGATAAAATTTAATAAAACAAATCGATACAAAAGTCAATTGAACAATTTTCAATAGTATATATTTAATCTGGAAATAGAATTATAACAAAGATTTTGCCCGAAGAACGGTTCAAAATATAATAAGAAAAAAATGCACTAGTTTGTTCGTAACACTATCAAGCGTTGTTCGAGTTAGTGACGGTTCTTCAGATTGATCGTCTCGTAAATGGGATGCTCTTTAACATTGTAGTTTCTGGGCGTTGGCCTTTATGACCTGTTACAACAAAACCGCAAGGCATCTGTCTACATTCTATGATACATGAGACTGTTTGCCTATCCAGAGAATACAGTAACGAATGTTCACTATTTCTATTGAGATGATAGTGAGATGATTGAAATTCTATTCTTCATAAAGTTAGAAAAGGTTTAATTTATGTAATGTATTATAATAGTATGAAGGTATTTGTTATCTTTCATTTATAACTGAGATCTTTTTATTCTGTTATTCTTGTTTCGAAAATAAGTATAATTTTCAATTAAAATTTGAAAAAAATTAATTTATAAAAATAAAATACGTTTTTTAAAAAAAGTATTCACGTGCTGTTTTGTGAATAATCAATGATTTATTGTTATACATTCAAAAAGTATTAAATAAAGAAATAGGTAAAGTTTTTTATATTGCTTGAAAAGCGTTTTATATGAAATAAGCCAAATTATCGAAAAAATTTTTTACTCATTAAATCTTTTTATACGATTTAATTATTTTATAGCTTACAGATCATTATATATATATATATATATATATATATATATATATATATATATATATATATATATATATATATGAATGTATGTGTATATGTACTTATTATACATGATAAATTATCACGTTTACAAATGTAGAAAGGAAACTGATAATAAATAATCATCTCAGTCATTTTATAGAAGAGCTGTAAAAACATTTCGAAATGATTAATCAAACATGATACTCGAAATTAAATATCTTATTTGACTTTTAAATTGACCTAGATTCGTTAACCAAAAATCATTTGTTTAGTATGATATGAAAACCTGATATTTAGTAACGAATAAATAGAAAAATCGTTTTTAACATATTATCAATAATCTCTGCATGATTCATTTTTAATAAATATATCTAAAGCTTCGCTCCTCTAAACTTCGCTTATTACTAAAAGCTATTCATCATTTATATCATTTATCAAATACTTTATGATAGTGATACAGTTCTCACGTTAGAGTAATTAATTATAATTATTTTGTATGAAACAGAACTTCATAGATAAACGGTTATTTATTATAAGTTTAAATTCACATGTTGAAGATATTTGAATTTATGCTTATTATTTATTTAGAATATTATTTATTATATATTATGATATTATTTTTTAAATCTTGCAAACTTTTCAATATATTTTTAATATACTTTATTTCGTATATCATCATTTTTAGTTTTTCCATTAAATATTTCATAACAATTAAATTTAATTCAGTTAAATTTTAATCCATGATTATTTTAAAACAATATAATAAATATTAGGGATCATATCCTCTTTAAAAGATAAATAAAAATATTTGGAGGGTAAAATTTTCAACACAAAACTGTAAAGGCTTATCTCAAATCAATATTTTAAAACGTATGGAGCAATTGAGGATCATTTTTCATATTGATATTTAGAATTAAATTATTTTATTCAATTAATACAATATATAAATTATGTTACACGATTAATTTAATTATATAAAATTTGTAATATTTAAATAACACAGTTTTTACTCCATACGTAAATAAAGTTATTACAATGCTTTAAATGAAGCTCTAAATAAACAACACATTCTCTTAGTTCCTCGAATAATACAAATTCCACTGACAGTACAATTTATACTTGGATAGTCGAAGTTAATTTATGTAAGATGAATGTAACTATATTTTTCACAAAAATCAACTTACATGTATAGTTGTACAAAACGTGAAAATCATGAGTAAAGTAGTAACTCGAACGTAGGCATAATAAAACTTTTCTACTTTAATACAATACATTCTTCGTAACGTCGGTACTTTTTTCTTTGTACCACTTCTTAAAATCAGCATATATGATACATTTTTAGTCTCTGTTGTTATTTCGTTTATTCTATATTCGTATTCTTATCTACGTAGTTACTATATTTATTAAACAAATAATACATTGTCTCCTGTATTAGCTGCTGCTTTTGTACTTGTTCGTTAGGAGACTGGGTCACCTGCAGAAGCAATTTGTCTTGTCATTATCTTCAGAAACGTCTACACCTCCGCTACAATAGTGATGTGTAAACGAGACGATATTTCGGTGTCATGATTTTATATCTTAGAACTAAAATTATGTTTGCTTTACTACAAAAAGTTTCAGAACATTTATTTTGTTATTTAATTATAAATTATCTATTCACATTTGAAATATATATATATATATATATATATATATATATATATATATATATATATATATATATATATATATAGTACAATATAAACAATAACCTATATCTTGTTTATTAAACTGATACACTAATCAAGTATAACTAAGTATAGTTCATTCAATGATATATTAAGTTATTTTTAATTATATGTTAATTACTTTTTCTTAATTTTAATATGAATAAATGTTAATAAGTTTATAAACTAAAGTGAATACGAAACCTTTTTAATTTTCATTATTAAAAAACTAAATATTACTTTAAAAAATATGACAGTCAGTTTCACTCATTTTCAATGAAATTAAATAGATGTGTTCACACTGAATAAAGTCCATACCTCATTATTTGACTATATCGGTGATATCATTGATTAAGAGAATAATTGATGTAATCATTTAAATTAATTATAAAACGAGAACAGTGGCGTGAAATCTATTTAGCATTATGTTCACATCAAAGTGCTACTAACAACACACATTTATATCCTATTTCATTTTATATACCCAACGATTAAACATTATGAATACATTGTAATTATTATTACATTCATTCTAATTATATTCATCTTCAAGTTATTTATTTTTCGAAAATTATAATTAGTTATGATTTTTGATTATCCAATAATAAACATTTATATATCATTTTAAATAAGTTATTAATATTTATATAATTTAAATAATTTTGTAAAAGTACATATATATATATATGATGTTCAAATTGACTATATTGTTTTCATCAATTGAACACAATAGATCTTTCAGCATTGCTTTTAAGATATCATGGCTACTTAAGCATTCTGAATAAGATTTCACACAATTTCCGCAATTTCAGATGGTAGAAATATCCTATCGTTGACCTTTATAGTCATATAACTTTCACAATCGAGATCTGAAGCAGTGAGTTGAAACATTTGGGACCTATCTATGATAATACGAACTAGCTGGAGAATGATAATTCATTTAACCTCATATAATATTACAATCTTATTTTCTTTATATATATATATATATATATATATATATATATATTATAAAAATTCTAAGAAATATACTATATAAATATTAATCTTCGGTATACATTTTTTTAATCATTCAACGCAGAAAAATATTTAATGTCATTTTTATTTGAATATTTAACCAAAAAAATTAAATCCTGTTAAAATATATTTTTACTATTTTCCTCTAAAATTTAGAAAAAAAATAGAGATACTTTGAAGAATATATCATAAAAATATATATTTTTTTATCTATATGCCTTACTTTTCATAAACATTATCCAGAAATATTTTTCGATTCTCTAGAGAAATATAGAATAATTCAAACTTTAATTCATCCGTTCATTAGACAAATTATTCATCAGAAAAATTTAAATATTCATTCTTTTTTACAGAATATATAGTAAATAAATAATATTTATAGAAATGAAATAAAAAAATAATAAAAATATATTAAATATCCATTATGTCAAATATTCTTTAGTAAAAAGAAAATACCACTTTTTCTACGTATCTGTCTGTTTAACTATGTATATATATATATATATATATATATATATATATATATATATATATATATGCGTGTTAGTGTGTATGTAAGTATATATAATCCTATTACCTGTTCCAAAAATACTACTTTTAAATAAACTACATGTTAGTTTTTGCTTTAAGAAAAAATATGTGTCGCAGAAGATTTAAAAAATTCAAATCTAATCGAGATAAAATACAGAATACTGTAGTATCTAGACAATATGTAAATATAATAGAAAATAGAATATAATATGAATTGAAATGAAACTCATCTCTGATTATTAGATACTATTCAATGGTTGTATTTGAATTCAATTTAAATGCATATCGAAACATGAACGTATATTTATTTATTTTCATTTTTCTGTATCAAATTTAACTATATACATATGTATATATATATATATATATATATATATATATATATATAAATATATATAAATAGATGGATAGATAGATATGAATATAAATATACATTTAAAAGAGGTTTTGCTCGTTTTATATTGAAATTTTATACAAATTTAATTATTTTATACATTTATTATTTGCATTAATTTCCATTGATATATTTGACACTTATTTATAACAATAATTTATAATTTATTTAAAACAAATATATTTTCAATAAAAAGCCAATTTTTTAATAAATAATAAAACTGATTCGGATAAATTATAATAGAATAGAAATGAATGCGGTCAAACCGTATGTTTAATGAATTTCACAAATGGATATTAATTAAATTTATAATTTATTATAGAAAGCTATGAATTTAAATAAATATGTAAATAAAATTCAAATGTCAAAATATATATATATTTTTAAATTTATTATTTGTGGCTACTATTGTTGTTTTTAACGAAATGACTGAAAAGGTTCAACTATTTTCTTATAAAAATAATTCTATTAAACAATATTTTTGATTTTAAAGCAATATATATTAATATAGAACAATTTATTCAGATGGAACTCTTTATTAAAATAATATATCAAAACTATTATTTAAAATTTTTTTGTTGTATAATAATTATTATTGTATAATATTCACCCTAATATTTGCGTCTATAAACTACAATACATTATTAATTATTATTTTTCAATTAAGTAATATTTCTAAATGTGTCAAATTTTTTTTAGATTTGGTCCCAAGTCAATTCTGATTTGAACAATTTTTCTGTAAATATCATCCAGTGAATACCAGTAAACAAATTGATCTATTTAAAAATATATATTTAATTTTTAGATAAAAAATGAACTAATTAATAGAATACTTTATTTAAAAATATTTTTATTGCTCTTCACACTTTATTCGTTATATTTATTGTCGATTGATATTACACATGAAGATAATGAATGGACTATTGATTATTATGATAATGAACGAATTAGCGGTTCATTTTCATATCCAATTGACTACAACATGGATAATATTGATATGCGATTATTTCCTGGATATAATATGATTGGATTAAAAATTTTTGCGTATACAACATTAATAGTGAGTTTGTTCATAGTAAGTATGGGGAAACATGTTACTCGTTTTCAATTTAATCTTTTTTTTTCTCTATAAATCGATACACATATACATACATACATACATATATATATATATATATATATATATATATATATATATATATATATATAATATTTACATACGAACGAAAATCCTCTTCTTTAAATTCTTATAAATAAAAATTAGTTTTTAATACATTTAATAACTAAGCAGTAAATAATTAATTTATATAATATAAAAAATAATCATTTATTTAATTGTATAATATCCATTATTTATGTTAAAAATTATATAAACTAAAATTAGAAATCAATGAATGAATATTTTCTAATAAAAAATTATTTCATTAGTAGATGAAAATTTAAATTTCCAAATATCTATAAAGAAGAATAATAAAATTTATTTTTTACAAACTAGTACTATCCACTATATTTATATAGAATTTTAATTGAGAACATAAATATTATTGTTTTTAAAATAAATGTAAATAGTAACCAATGCCTTTTTGATAATAGATATTTCAATATTTCTTTTTATACAAAAATAACTTTTGAAAAATGTAAAATTATATAAATTTTTACGATTGACGATTAAAAAAAATAAAATTACTAAATAATTTATAAAATAATCAATAAACAATTCATAACATATTTTTTATGTTCAAACACTTAAAAAAGTTCATAAATTTTTATATAGTCATTATTTATTCAAACTTCAAAACATCTCTTATTTTTATATATACAGAATATTATTTCTATATGTTTTTTTTTATTTTCTTTTACATTTTAGGAAACATTGGAGCCATGTTGTATCTTTTCTCTATTGATTTCAAATTTTGACTTATTAATCCGTGGCTCTGAATATTTAATGTCATCTTTTAAATTAATATTCAATTGTAAACATCAAATTTATTTATATTATATGTTGAACGTTATATGTTGGTTCACATATCAAATAACATTCAATATCTTTATATGTAAATTCATAAATAAAGCAGCTTTGAAACGAATAAAACTTCAGTATCAAAAAGTAATTACGAACACTGTAACATTGAGCAAAACGAAAAGTAAATCAAAAGTTCAATCAATTATTTTAAGAAAACTTTTACCGGATATGACACCTCAGATCGTATCAAAAATACCTCAAAAAGAAGAAACGTTGTCAGATATATGGCATTCAACATTTATACTTCCACAAACTCCTTCTGAAATCATTCAAGACGTCGCAAAAATGGTATATGATAAACAGGAAGAAACATCTAAACTAAAAACGAAAATTCCAATGCTAAAAAAGGACGTAACTGTTATAAAATTATCAGACGATTCTAGTAATTCTAGTGTTAAGTCGAGTAATACGTGCTCGAAATCAGAAAGACAAAAAAAATGTGTATCGATATCTAGTCATTCAGATAAAAGTACTATAAAAAAGAGGAAAGTATTATCACAAAATAATATATATAAAATCCAATCGAAATCTGAAAGTAAAATTAAAAAATATAAATTTTTACATAACAAAAGTGATTCGGAAACAAATTACGACAATGAAAAAGAATCGAAAAAAAAATTTAGGAAACATAGATCGAAATCATTCTATTGTGACGATGTCAATGTAAAGTCAATTTATGATAATTCTTTGAAAATTTCTAACGAAAGTAGAGCTACGTCAGTATGTTCTTCTACACCATCTTCTTCAATCCATAATACATATGGTTAAATAAAAATATATAATATATAAAGATGTATATATACATGTTTTATTTTTATTTAAAAAAATATAAAAATAATAATTTTTATTCTTAGATCTATTATTTCAGTTTATTTAACATGTGTGTAGGAAGTTAATTTGATCAAAAAATTAACGAAGGAATTATTGATTAATAAATTTAAAAATCAACGTCGTTTCATAAATAATAATAGTAGATTTTCCAATACCATTGTAATATATAATTCAATATTTTCTTAAATATATGTATAAATAAAAATTAAATTTTAAAAATTTTAAAAAAATAGTGCAACATACAGTATAGTTAGTTATATTACTGCAACATTTTTTTATGTTATTAAGCATTAATTTTTAACATACATACATGTATGTATGTATGTATACATGTATATATATATATATATATATATATATATATATACATATCAACATTTTAATTAAATTGAAATGTATGGAAAAATAACGTAAATTCGTATGCATGCATACATTACGTTAATTTTTTATTCGAGAAAAAATTATCTTAAATACTTAAATCATTCTTCTCCAATTTATATATATATATATATATATATATATATATATATATATAAAGTGTACAATATTTACACAACAATATGAATAACACTAAAGCTATATGAATAATTCAGTTTCGTCATTTTCATCTTTATCGCTTAACAACAAAACTTAAAGTAAGATTTAAATTATAAATGTAGGTGCGTACTATTTTACCGAACACTTTCTAACATTATACAACTATTCACATTAAATGTACGCTTGAGCTACTTCTTAATCTCACGTGTTCCGTGAATAAATTTCGTTCATATTTTAAATGAAGTGTCACAAACCCTACAAACTCCCTTATCTCAAGTAAGTCGGATATATAGAATGAAATTGATTTTCATGTCAACCGAATATATATTATAATTTTTTATAAAAAAAACTAAAAAATATTAATCTGAAGTGATATTTTTTCATAGTTTTTTTTAAATGACTTTTATTTTATAACATAAATTTGCTTTGATATCTCTTATATCGATAATAAATGGTATTTTATACCTGGAATGGTCTTATATACCGATATATAAGTTTGTATACAATAATCTACGGTTTTAGTGTAATTGCGTTTGAAACGATGCTTGAATAATATTTTCACACATTTCCGGAACAAATATGTACTATTTGAATACGAAACAACATCAATTTTTTACACTATTTCTGTGTGAAAACATTTAAGTTTTATATTCGAAATCGAGTTAAAATTCAGAATATGTTTTGCTTATTTTATTACTCGAACAGATGTTTTCGTCGTTACTTCGACATTGGAGAACGTTTTGTGGTAATATATTATTTCATATAAAAATAAAATCTACATTCAATACTACCTGTTATAGTTAAATTAAATATAACTTACAAATAGCATTATATACATTTTATTACAAATATATATATATATATATAAATTATTTTCAATGCACAGGTAAACAATGAGTTGTGAATTACTATTTTTTTTAAAAAATATATAAATTTTGATATGTAAAAAATATATAAATAAATATTTTTCTGAATTGTATATCTCATCAGAAATTAATTTTCTTTTCTTGTATAGGTTTGAAGACCATCATCAACGCATTGCTGCACTCGTTCAAGCAGCTCGCGGAGGTAATGACGCTGACAATCTTCTGCCTGATGGTATTTGCCCTATTCGCATTACAAGTATATATGGGGGAATTACGCAACAAGTGCGTTCTAAATATGGACGATACGAACGCCACTGAAGAAGCGTGGTCCGCGTATGTATTGTTTGATCAAATCTATTAATTATCATATCCATATATACAGAAAAATAATAGAAGTTTATCTTTTAAATTAATAAATGAATAAAAGAGAATTATTTCAAAAAAAAAATGATGTACAAATATAAGCTGAAAAATTAACTTTAATAAAATCTCATTGAAAATTCACAGTTTAAAAAAATATTTTTTGATTGTCTAAATATTGATAACAGTAATAATCCAATGAATTTTCAATTAATCTTTTAAAAATTATCAAATATTTCTCAATGAATACAAATGTAATTTTTTAATAACATTTTTCACTATTTGATAAAATAAGATAGCTTTCACATACTTTCTGATATAATTTAAAAAATAGTTTAAATTTATATATATATATATATATATATATATATATATATATATATCTTCAGTTTAGTACAAGAATTAAGTATCAAACAACAGATAAAAAACCGTCGTGTCTGAATTAATAAAGCTATAAGTTGACATAGTAACGGAAATTAAAAATTAAGTATGAAATAATATCATCAGTAACTTAAAACACATTTCCCAAATTGACAGTTTCGTGACATATTACTATATCACTGTCTCCGCTTATGAGATAAATGTAACACAAGGATATAAGATTAATGCCTAGCCAACCATTAACTAGTAGGTATATGTTTCCATGTTACAACCATCAAAACGAGCTGACAAGATGATCGTTTACAAGACTAGTTAGTTTCGGATTCTCGACTTTTACGCACAAATTATCTGATGAAATTTTTCAAATTCAATTACTTATATTGTATCTCATATTATGTTTTGTTTATTTCACAAAAGTCAATTTTGATTTTGTATCTGAGTCAGAACAACTAGTAAAGTCAAATTCGATTTTATTTACTACACATTTTTTAATAACATTTTGTAAAACAAAAAATATAATTTTAACCAAAAGTAAAATAAGTTCTGATTCACTCAGTGAGAATAATATATTAGTTCATCACAGAATTGAAAATTATATAGTTGTATTTATTATTATTTATTTTCCATTATTTATCGCTTTATGTTTTAAAAACGTAGAGTAAAACAACTCCTAATATTCTTCTATTAATAAATTCAATAAATGTTTAAATAATTTTTATTTTAATTTCTTTAAAGATGGACAAAAGAGCCCGAGAACTGGTTGTGGAATAATGACGAGTTACCAGTGATATGTGGCAATGTTACTGGTTCCCGTCATTGTCCCACAAATTATACATGCATTTGCGTCGGTCCAAACCCCAACCACGGTTACACCAACTTCGATAATTTCTTATGGTCGATGCTCACCACGTTTCAGCTTATCACATTGGATTATTGGGAGAATGTATATAACATGGTATGTATATTTATAGAATATTTTACTTGTTATAATCGTTTTGTTTATTTATAAAATGAATTTTCAAACATACAAATAAATATAAGAACATTTCTAAATATTTTAAAAACAATCATTTATAGATAAATAATTATAATTAGAAAAAACTTTTTTTTTAAAAAAAGTATTAGTGTGAAAATCAATTTCATATATCATATCTTTATTAAAACATGTATTTTATTCTGAAATTTTATTTTATAAACATATTTAATTTTTTGAATATTCTATAAAATATTTAACTTATAAATATACTTTTGATTGATTTAACATCTTTTTCAAATGTAAAACAATACAGATTATTAAGAAAAATACTGCCAATGCGAATTTCATTCATATCAATCGTTTTACACGAGATAAGATGTAATCAAAGAAAATGTCTATTAATTTATATATATATTTATATATATATATATATATATATATATATATATATATATATATATATATATATATATATATATATATATATATATACTACGAATTTTTACAACTGACTACTGATAATTTTTATCAATATTTTATATTTATTTCAGGTCCTGTCGTCGTGCGGTCCAATAAGCGTTTCTTTTTTCACGGTTGTTGTATTTTTTGGTTCATTTTATCTTATCAACTTAATGTTGGCTGTGGTAGCTTTAAGTTACGAAGAAGAAGCGGAAATTACGCAGGAAGTAAGTTGGATTTTTTCTTACTCTATATTTTTTATACCGTTTTCGTTCCATATGTGCAGTTTGGTTTTATAACATCACGTACGTTTATATTTCATTCAAATTATTTTATATTATAAAAAAGTATATAAATTAATTATTTAGATATATATATATATATATATATATATATATATATATTATTTATATAAGTGAATATTTTATTTTGATTTGTATGAAAGTTCTTTTTTAAAATAAAAATAGCGTATCAAAATCAAGAATTATTCTGTAGTTTATAACATATATAGAACTATTTTGTTGTTTAAAATGTATAACTGAAACCAAAGTAAACACAATTTATAGTAAAATACGAGTATGTTTACTTCAATTTAATGTAAGTGGTTTGCTGATATAAAAAATTTAAAATGACTGTCTTAATACATTAGTCATATATTAGAGTTGTAATTTATGTTACACTTGACATTTTTATTACTTTTTAATTATTAAAATTTTGTAGTAATTTTATATGAACCAAAAAATATTTATATATATTAAAATATTATTTTTTCTGTTTTGATAATAAAAATTATAAAAATGTATTGATTAAATATTAAAAAACTCAACTCTACTACAGAATATTATTAACAATATAAATTGACATTCGTTTTTTCTATTCCTACATTTGTTAACATACGTATTTTATTACAAAGTTATTCAGTACCATTTGTTTATACATTAATCGCTATAAAATACTACATTGTCGCAACATAGACATCGGATGTGTATATTTGTCTACAAAATACGAGAATATGTGTACATTTCCTCCATTATCGCCATAAAATCTCACTGGATTTTCAGTAATACCGTTGTTTAATGCCAACACACTTGACAGTACATAAGAATGTAAATTAGGATTGACGGTGTGACACAAAGTTCGTATACTATCAAGGATTTCTACATCGTATTGTTACATAATATCGAATCTTGAAAAAGAACAAGAAAAACGATTTTTTTTCAACTAGAACATATTTTTTCTGTGTGTCTACTTACGTATAATTTATAAAATTGTACACTATTGCCATATAACAACATGAGAAATACATTCTGTTTCAGAACAAATTTATTGAAATGTTATAAACTTCCTTGGGGATATTTGGTAGTTGGTTACCTCTATTTCAATTCTTAAGATAAAATATATGTATACTGAAAGATTTACATAAATCAATATATATATATATATATATAAATTATAAATAATAACATTTTTAATTTACTGAAATTTCCTACTTAATCTAAATTATTACAACAGTTCCAGTAAAATACTAATAAATTATAATGTTATAGCATCAAATACTTCTAGTTATTTTCTTTCTAACACATTTAATTTTAATTTTTGTATTTTTCTTCAACAAGCTTTCTATCAATCCATATATTAACTTTATATTTTTGTTAAACATTGTATTTATATTAGTAACAAAAATAGAAAGTTATTTTTTGCTATATACAAATATCAATTAATAATTTAAATATTATTACATTTTAATTGACAAATTATTAATAGTTATTAATTAAGAAATATCACATTTTTATCCTCTAATAAAATCAAATATATCTCAGTAATTAAACTATCTAATACATATTATTTTAGACATTTATTTTTAATTTTTTAAAAATATTTTTTTAGTATCCATTAAGATCATTATCCACACACATATATATCTGAGTATGTATATTAATTGTATAAAATATAAAGTTACAAAATACCCTTCGATAAATATTTTAACTAAAAAATATAATAAATACAAATATTTTCAATTTTTTCAAAAAAAGGAAGCAGTATATTTTATATAGGTATACATATAGATGCAAAGCAATAAACTAAATAGCTATTTACATTTCCCATATAACATACATTTTCCGATTTTATAATTGCAATCCGTCATAAAGTTATATTTAACGATAATTATAACACAAAGTTTGGGACTGATATTAAATGGTAAAACTTTATATGGCACTTTAGAATAACATTCATTAATGAATACTATAACGTCTCAAATTACATGACCTGGTTGAAATGAAGTTCATTCACATTCTATTGAAATGGAATAAATTGTATGCATTCAAAAATAGTTGATAATAAAATATTTTTATATCTAATTATATATCTATCTCTCGTTATATATATATATATATATATATATATATATATATATATATATATATATAATATTTACTAGACTGTTTTCATATAATAGGAAAGGCGGAAAGACCTGACTGATCATCGTGAAGATTCAACATTCAGTTTCGATCCGTCGCATATTAACGTAAAAAAGCTCGCGAAGCATAAGAAGAAAAAGATAGATTCTAGAAAAGGAGTATTGTTGGCTAGTTATTCCCGTAAGAAAACGAGACGGAGAAAAAGAGGTCGAAGTAATGCAACAGTACCTGGTAGTGGTGGCGGAAGTGGTAGTGCTGGTGGCGGTAGTGGTAGTGGAGGAGGTGGTAGTACGGGAGGCGGTAGCGATCATAGTAACACACCACCATTACAACAAAAACCATCATATTCCGTAACGCCTAGTCCTAGTCCGAGTCCTCGTCACAGTAATAGTAGTTCACAGCGACCCCAAGTTCTTCCAGTTGTACCAGGCGTAAAGAAAGTTTCGCCGCCTTCTCAACTATCGCCAAAAAAACAAGATAATGTACAACAACAACAGCAGCCGCAACAGCAACAGCAACAGCAACAACAGCCGCAGCAACAACAGCCGCAGCAACAACAGCCGCAGCAACAACAGCCGCAGCAGCAGCAACAGGCACAGCCACAGCCACAACCTCCGCCACCAAGTGCTCCACAACAAGTTTTAAAACCATCAGGAATACCTGATCATCCAATACATCCCTGTAATATGCTAGCGCCTTATCGCGGTCAACTGCATAGTAGACAAGCAAGTAGCAATGCAAGTGATGTAAACAATCAGTCATCATTAGATGATTCGGGTGTAGTTGATGATCATGAAGAGGGAGATGTAACATCTGAAGATGTATCTGCTCCAGCACCTATCCACACGAGACCATTATCGAACGTTGTTAGGGTAAGTAGGATTTATTATACAATAATTTATTTGTTAATATAGACAAATTCAATATTGGATGCGATTAAAATTAAAACTGCCATTAATATGAGTCTGTTTCAAAATGTAATCTTTTATTAAAATTTAATAAATTTTATCACATACTTTTCGTTTTATCAAAAATAAATATTTCATATTTTTTTTTATTCTAAATATATACGAGGGTCGTTTGATAAGTATGGTAAAAAAGTAAAAAAAATTAAACTGAAAAATTTAATTAAATTAATTAATCAATTCAATTAAACAATAAATAAATTTACCTTACTTATCAAACGACCCTCGTATATTATGAATTAGTAAGAGAAAATATAAAAACTCATTAAATTAGAATATATTTAATTAGAATATATGTCAGATTATAAAAATTAAATTATATATATATATATATATATATATATATATATATATATATAAATTTAATTACAAAATATCGACACTAAAACTGTTACTAAAATGTTTTCTTTCCAAATATTTACCTTTTCACCGAGCATTTACTTGGAATTCTACATTTATTGTTTCGTGCGAGAATATTACTACAAAGTATCTTGTGACCTAGAATAAACTTTTTTTATTGAAAATCGTACAAACTTAAAGTTTCAATTATTTAATTATTGATTATTAATAAAATATTGTACATAAATATATTATTCATACATATTGTTATTTTTTTATAAAAGTAAATTTTAATAAACTAGAAACAATTTAAAAATATTTGCTATTTAAGCATTAAAGATGAAATTTTTATTTTTGAGTATATATAAATATATATATATATATATATATATATATATATATATATATATATAAAGTAACCCAAAATTATTTTTCATTTTATTGATGGTTCAATATAATAAAAGTAATAAAATAAAAATGCTCTTTAATTCTTTCGTTTTAAATATTTATATATATTATTTTTAAAAACTTATATATTGTTTAATATCCGTAAAAAGTTCAAAGAAAAAAATATTAATAAAAAATTGATATGTATTTAGAATAAAAAATAGCTTTTGATTCATTTTATACATTTATTATTTTATTTAAGACTAATATTTTAATACAATTACAGTTACAAAGAATGGAAGTTACTCCAGTCACTGTGGCTCTCAGTCCTAAAGAAATAAGGGTCATCAAATGTAATGGTGTAGGTGCTTGTCGTAAGAAAAAACATAGCATGTACACAATTCCACCAGACTATCTCTCTCACATCGTAGTACTCGGTAAGTCAATATGTAAAATTATTCAAAAATCTTAATAAGAAAATATTTAGTTCTTAGCTCATTAAATATTTTTTTTATAAATTGATTTATTGCCATTTATTATAATATATTTTATATGATTTAATTAATTATTTCAAATCTTCCAAGAACCATTTCATAAATTATAAGATATTAGGATTTTAATTCATTATGTATATTTTTTTAAATTATATTATTTAAATTATTTAATTTGTATATTACAATTGGAAATGGATAAATTGATTTTTAAATAGTAAAACATATTGTAAAATTGATCTGAACAATAATTCAGATCACTTTTTATAAAATATTGTACTAAATCTTGATTATATATTAATCTACAATTTAATCGTATTACAAGCATTTATAATGGACAATGTTAGAATATTCAAAACAATAATTTATTTTCATTATATTTCAACTGACCTTTGGCAATATAAGTCTGTTTGAAACTTCAATATTCCCAGTCGAGATCCACAAATAGCGGCCGAGTTCTTGGTGGGATCACAAGATGGTTCATCATTACTAATTCATACTAATGCGTAGTGAGGGACCACATTTGATACAGAAACAGAACTAGGATCGTGTTGGGGTACAGGATTTATATGAAACGAGTGCGTTCATCTGCTATGAATTCTACTCAGACCCATTCGTATTCACCCGTCGTGTGCCTTCAAACTTTCCCAAATGTTCTCTAACTGTGTTGTTTGTCCAATTGCTATTATCCATTTCGTCACAAACGTCAGTTTCAGAGACGTACTTTATTTCACTGATACACTTGACGCCGTTTTAATTAGACAAGTTTAATTTCGTAGAAACATTTTTTGAATATTAATTATAATTACCGTCATATATTTTAGTACTTTTTATATATTTAACAATGATTGTTGAAAATATTTTTCACGTTGATATTTACATACAAATAATATTAAATTTATATAAACTTATTTTTAAAAAGTATCTTTTATATCTCTACACAAATTATAAAGAAGAATATAAACTAACGAACCAAATTATTATTTATAAAAAGCTATTAATCAGCTGTAAAAATAAAATCAGGTAATATCTTAAGATGCTGAGAATTGGGAAAACGTATCTATCATTTTTTAAACTGATTACAATTTTATTTGTGCTATAATACAAACTAACTCCAAAATATATATTTTTATATTAAAAAAATGTTATAAAGAATCTACGAATGGAAAAATAATTTAATGATGTGAAAATAATGATCGAGATATTGTAAAATTATGAAAACGAATATGAAAAGAACTATAAAAAGTAATGTCGTAAAATATAAAATGTTCGAATATGTATCTCATATTTTCATTGTATAATATAATGACCTTATATTATGTACAATGAACTAACGATATCTATTGTTAAAATTATTCTTTTTGAATTAATTTACTTTATATTCAAAATTGTACTTTTTTTCAATTATTATTACTAGAAATAAATTCTGAAATAAAATTAAGAAACATCCTTTGACAAAGAAAATATTAAAAATTTCTTTATACATAAATAAATATATTCTTTTTCATATTTTTTTATTATAATTATTTTTATCTTTAATAAATTTAAAAAACTTTTCATAAACGAATTATCTAGACATTTTATTGATTTTATTTATTATTCAAAACCAATTTTTCGCTCTTATACTAAATTTTCTTAATTATTTGTACTATATGACTATTAAATTTCAAATTATCTTTACCTCAAATAAGCTTTAAATAATGAACATTTAATTTTTTTTAAAAAAGCAAACATCAAATGTAATACTAAGGGAATATGAAGCATTTCGAATACACTTTCATTTAAATTACTTATTCATTCATTTATAAAATACGTACATTTATTTGTAATACAGACACACACACACACACACACACACACATACACACACACACATATATATATATATATATATATATATATATATATACTTTTGAATGTATTTAGTTTATTAATAATTATTGATATTTAAATAATTTCAACACAACATATACATAAAATATGAATACAGCAGTACATATCCCTCTTATATGAATACACAAGAGGAACAGGAACGAGTATCAGTTACAAACAACCTTGACCGCTATTAAAATTATGAAACATGTCCTGTACGTGGCTAACGACCATGACTCTTGTTCTAATATGTAAATTTTGGAAGTATGAGGTGTGAGAAGAATGAGCAGAAGGGTTGCTTACCCAGCACACATTGACACCTCTACATATACAAACACAACCAGTACTCTGAATTATACTCTAGTGGAGAAGACGGCAATAAATTATGTCTCTTCGCGCTAGATATTCAAACACACCTGACTCTTCTCACATTATGTTTTCCTACCAACACACAACGATGACTATTCAGTCTATTATCGTCTAGTGTTGAGCAAAATTTTCCTTTATTAACATCCATTTT
This sequence comes from Neoneuromus ignobilis, assembly GCA_029203775.1. Lineage (NCBI taxonomy): Eukaryota > Metazoa > Arthropoda > Insecta > Megaloptera > Corydalidae > Neoneuromus > Neoneuromus ignobilis. The sequence goes on along the minus strand of CP092096.1, from coordinate 12,436,572 downwards.
CTTTTCTCACGTAGTTCTTTTCAGTACGTACTACTTTTATTCATAGTTGTTTTGCAAAAATTCAGTATATATATATATATATATATATATATATATATATATATATGTGTGTGTGTGTGTGTGTGTGTGTGTGTTGCGTGTGTTTTAATTCTAGAATCATTTTCAATGGTATTCATTATTAAAGTACTCGAAATATTTTATTACGAACTCTAAAAGAGCATCAAGACAATAAAAATAATTACAGAGTTTTGTCCAATATTTTTTCAATTGTAAATCGTAAATTTTAAAATATTTGATAAATATTTTATTATTTATTAAAATATTATTTCAATTGCTGTTTTAATACGATCATAAATAAAGAACGATAATAATAAAAAATATTAAATTTGTAGATTTTGTGCCGAATAATACGTAATGTATAAAAATGAAAATATTTTAATTATACCAGTAATAATTATTATTTCAGAAAAAGTTTCTTATTTTGGTAATTGTAATATCTACAATAACAAAATGTATGGTAGTTGAAAAAAGAATAAGTATTCATATTATATATATATATATATATATATATATATATATATATATATATATATAATATGAATATATATATATATATTATACAGCATAAACAATTAAAAATATAAGAATTCATAAATCAAGAAGTACCTACTATAGTTTTGAAAAAATGCTAATGAAAATCTTATTTAAATTTTAAATCAAGTTTTTCGGTTCTAATTTTATTTTATTTTAATTTTTCATTCTCAGATGACATTCCAGACCGAAATTGTGCTGGATGTTCGAACTGTTGTGTAGATTATGCAGGCTGGCTACAATTTCAAAACGGATTATACAAGGTTGTACGGGATCCATTATTTGAATTAGCAATTACTCTATGCATCGTGCTCAATACAATTATATTGGCACTCGAACACCACGGGATGAGCGAACCGATTCGACAAGCACTTGATATTGGCAACAAGGTACATCATTATATATATATATATATATATATATATATATATATAAATATAAGAAGTGTGAATTAAGTTTTTCAATTTATTTCAGGTATTCACATCTATTTTCACATTTGAGTGTATTCTGAAGTTGATGGCTCTCAGTAAGGAATTTTTTCAATGCGGATGGAATATTTTTGATTTGATTATTGTATCAGCTAGTTTATTAGATTTAATATTCGAACTTGTTGACGGTTTGTCAGTACTCCGTGGTTTACGATTGGTGAATATTTTTTTTTAATTAACTCAATAATATAATTCAACATGTTCATTTTAATTGTATAACTATGTTATTAATTCCAGTTACGGGTGCTCAAATTAGCTCAATCGTGGACAACGATGAAAGTCCTGCTCAGCATTATTATATCAACAATTGGTGCCCTCGGAAATCTGACATTCGTATTAGTTATAGTTATTTATATATTTGCCGTCATAGGTATGCAACTATTTTCAAAAGACTACACAGCTGATAAATTTGAACCAGATCCAGTACCAAGGTATGTAAATCATTTATTTATTAAAATTATATTTTACTAGATTATTTGTTGTAAATCAGAATATTAACAACAGTTCCAAATAATATAATAGTCATTTAAATGAAAAAATCATCAAGAGAAATATTTTATAAGTATTTTTTATTTCTTAATATAATACAATATTTTAAATGTGATTTTCAGATTGAATTACATATAATTATTTAATAATTAACCATGTTAATAATGTATATTTAAAAATAAAAAAATACTTTAATAAATATTATATTTAGAAATATTTTCATTCTGATTCGTTTTTATAATATTAATATCAATGTAAAGTTTATTTTCTCGTCTAAAGGTGGAATTTCAATGATTTTTTTCATTCGTTTATGATGATTTTTCGTATATTGTGCGGTGAATGGATTGAACCACTTTGGGACTGTATGAGAGCAGAAAGATATGAGGTAAATTTATTTCATATTCTTATAACTATCTTCTACATTTTACAAATTTTGAAAAACAACTTTTTATATTTTTATTTAAACAAAACATTTTTATTATTCAAAACTTATCGTTTATTAATTCAGCTTAATTATTTGAAGTTCTTCAAAAGTTTCACTTTAATAAACTCATAATAAAAGCTTTATTTATTTTAATTTTATTATATACTAATTTGCGAAATAATATTTAAATTCTATTAAGTAAAACTACATTCATTCTATAAAATGATTCCATTTGCAATTTTAGGGTGCTGGAAGTTGTTTTGCTGTTTTTTTACCAGCACTTGTTATGGGTAATTTTATGGTTTTGAACTTGTTCTTGGCCTTGTTACTCAATAGTTTTAATTCTGAAGAACTGAAATCAAGAAAGGAGGTACGTAAATATTAAATTCTTCATGATTTTCAAAAGATTCTAAAATATCAGCCATTGTGTAACTGACGAATTCTCTCTATATTCTTTCCTATCTGTTGCTTCTCTTTGAATGATACCTAATTTTATTTAAATCATTTAATATTTATTTAATATTTTCAATTATTTTACATATTTTTATACACTTTTTTATTTTGTTTCAGATATGTTTAAGTCTATTATTATACCTGGGTAATATTTTTATTTATTTACTTCGTTTCTTTTTCCTTTCGATATTATAAAACGATCATTATTTTGAATTTCGTTCATATGATTATTTTTGTTTTGTTCTATAATTTCATTCTTATCACCATTTTAACTGTTATATCTTGGTCAATCATTTCAGGTAGATTAGATAAATGTTTTTATATTCTTTACAATCACTTGTGTGTCAAAAACATATCTTAACACATCACAATAACACGAAAACAATTATAAATACGAAAACCAAGTGTATATATTAGAGAGCTAAAGTTTAGGTCAATATAAATAAATGAATTAAAATATCATAAAATAAGTACTTACTTATATGAAATTATTTTTAAGGAATTATTTTATAAAGGAATGCTTCTTACTGTATAAAAAAGTGAATATGAAAATTATTAAGATAATTTTATTAGTTATACATAGTGCTTTTTATTAAATATAATTATTGAATCTATATTTAGTAAATATTAATTTTTTTAAATAAATATATATTTTATATTTTCATTAATTTTGATACTAGCACGTGTGTGATTTTTAAATAATGTTCTTATTGTAATAAAAATAATTAAACAATTTTCATTTTCACTTTAATATATAATAACAGAATCATTTAACTTGTAATAGTAATATAATATTTTTTCAGGCGTGCCAGAAACAGGTAAAAAACTGTTATATATAACAAAAAATTAATCACATTAATATATAATTAGGTTGCTTGCATTCGGAATACTTTTACAAATGTAGTATTTTTAAAGGCTATTTTTAGTTGTTTCAGTAGTGCAATTTAAATTTTCATATAGTATTAATTATTGGAAAGTCGTATTGTTAAGCTTACGTTAATACACGTTCATTACAGTATTATATGTACAAAATTTAAATAGGCACATGAAAAAAATTATGATTTATTGTTCATTTACATTTTATTGGCTGCTCAAATAGTATTAACAACGTTTAATGCATTTTGAATTTGCTTTTGAATAAATTGTTTTATTATATTATAATACGTCATGTACATATGTATCAACAATTTGGAATTTTTAATTTTTAATCGTTCTATTTATTATATATTAAAAAGTAACTATATATAGAACACACGAGGGGAATTTAAAAATAATATTTTTTATTTATACAATCTATACATATGATTTTTTTTATTAATATTCTAATTTTGTGTCAAAAAAATATTTTTATTAAAAATTAGTATATATATATTTATATAATAATATAAATCTTAGTAAATATAAAAAATAATTCATTTAAAATACGTTTACAATTTATAAAAATATTTTTTATTATCTTTAAAATAGTTTTATAAATTGACGATATAAAAATTTAAACGAAACATATTTTTCATTCACATATATACATACATATTTACAATTTACACAAAATGCATACACAAATATGTTATACATACATGAATTATACAATTAAGAACACATCCAATAATTTATATGATTGACCAATTTAATTAATTATCAAAAACCAACATAACATATTAATATATTGAAAATTATATTGTATTAATATTTAAAACCTAAACTTATGCTCTCTATTCAAATTTGCACTATATACACATATTAACCCTTACAACCGTCAAAAATTTTTTAAATTTTCATTTAATATATCAACTACAGAATCATCCAAATTGATTTATTAGTTATATATATATTGAGAAAAACACTGTTATGGTTTTAAGGGTTAAATATTTTCATTTTTGCAGATATTTACTAATGCTGTGAAATCTAAATAACTAATAAAGTTATTAGACTATGAATTATTCCTTACTATATATATATATATATATATATATATATATATATATATATATATATATTATATACAATGTAAATTATGTAATATATCAAAATTATCTTCAAGTTAAGAAAATATATAAGTAGTTTAGATTTTTTAATAATTATAAGTAATTTCGTATAGTAGTTAAAATCATTGTATTGTACAATTACACATTTTCCATTTACTATTTTCTCATAGTTATTTATTACGTATCTAAAGCACCAATATTTTCAATATTTATATGCACCTTTCACTTAATATATTTAATCACAACTTAATTGATAGTGTTTATATTTATATATTTTAATATAAAAAATACTAATTTTGTTAACACGTTTATGAACACGTTTTATTTTTATCATATTGACCTTTTGAATTTCAATCAATAAATGAATATGTTCGAATTTTATGTACAAATAAAATGAAAAAATAACATTTTCTTAAATGAAAATTAGTGATATCAATTTTAATATTTATAACTAAATTAAATATTCAGTATAGAATAAAATTATATTTTATTAGAGGTTAATATGAAAAAAATTCTACATGCATGCGATTTATTTAAGAAAGTACAAGTATTGAACATTTCTTTTTTTAAAAGAAATACCATAAAATATATTTCAAATAATACATTTATTAATCGCATGTGTTCAAGTTAACATTTTTTCTTTTCAAAAGCATTACTTTTAAACAAGGGCTAATCATATATATGCTTTTCAATTAAAGAGTAGTATTTAATTGATAAATTGTTCATATTTAAAATATACTAACCACAAGTATTTTTTGTTGTTGTAAAAATATAAGTTTTAAAATGTTAGTTATAAAGTATACATTACAATTAATATTTTAATGCCAGATTTTTATAAAATCAATTGGGTCTCATAAAACTTGAATATTTATAAAACATATGACATTTTAAAACTTACAAAAATAACAATCTATGTTTTCTAATAATCAATTAAAATATTTCTTTAATTAATCGAATTATATTATATTTTATTTAATAATAGTTTAAAACATAAGATCGATATTCTAAATATGAAATATATATTTCATTTCAGAAATACGAGTAAATTATCTTAATACTTTCAATGTTTTTTTTAACAAAATATATTCTTATAAAAAAACGATAAAGTCATTTATAACAGATTGTTATCTTTATATAAAAAATGTACATTTCTATATTAGAAAGCATAGAACGTAGTGTAATTAATTATCCTGCTTTCAATTAACCATGCCGTCCATACCATTTTCATATAGGACATCGGTGAACAATCGAAGTTAGCCAGAAGTTTCGAACGTATTCGAGACATCGTACGTAAAAAACGTATGGAAAAAGAAAAAACAGAGAATGAACAAAACCTTCGTCTGGAACAAATAGTTCGTGAGGTAATGCATCGTCACGGCAAAGATAAAAAGTTTTCGGCTACAATTCAAGAAATCGGCCTTCCGCGCGATAAGATATACAATCGTAGTTATCAGGAAGCTTTGAATCGTCCTATCAGCGGGAGTGACTTTAACTACGAAATCGTTACTGAAGCTAAAGAAACGCAAGTCAAACGCTATTCTACATTAATTAACGGCTTTTCTGATGAAGAAAAAACGACACGTATCGTCGGAACAGGCAATGGTAAAGAAGATAGAACACATCGGAATGGAAATAGATTAATGTTGAAATATTCGTCGGATATTGGAACAATTCAAAGTGATAGTAGAGGTAATATGTGTTTTTTTTATTTATTACAATTATATAAACACATACATACACATTAAATAGTAAATCGAATCAATTTATATGTTTAAATAATATGTTTAAAAAAGTTGTCAAATATTGCACATTTTCAACTCTTGATTAACCAAAATACTTAATATTTTTAAATTTTAAATATTTTTAATAACGAAAATTAAGTTGCAAAATATTTTAATTAACATTAATAAAAAATATATTTATATCACAAAAATTAATAGTGTTATAGTATTTAATTCATAAATACAGTTATTTCAGTTTGGGTTTGTATTTTCAGATGACACAAACACTGAAAGTATTGAGATGAGGTTATTAAACAGAGGTACATCGGCTGATACTGATCCTGAAGTATCATTCTCTCCTCCGTTAATAAATAATTTACCTGAAGACGATAAAACTGACAATTCGCAATCTAAAAATAAACCGATAAATAAAGAAGATGTTACAAATAAAACAGACGATAAACCGTGGCATACTATTGTATCATATGTAGATGAATTAACAGTCGGAGGAAGACGAAATTCAAAGGGACAATATATTGATGGTATGGGTAATTTTCCATTCGGTTTTGGTCGAATGAAGAATGCAAAAGTACCAGCTTCTTGTTTTCCACATCATTGTTATGAAAGGTAAATATTATTTTGAATAAAAACATCTAATTGAATGTAATATATTTATATAAATTTAATTTATTCATCATGTTCTGTCATTATATATATTTTTTTTATAATTACAATTTTTACAAATTCACTATTTTTAATGTTAATCAATGTTAAACGAGAGACATATCTTGTAAATCTGTTATATATATATATATATATATATATATATATATATATATATATATATATTATGTAAGCATAAAATAATATTTTATATAAAACTCATTCTAGATGTCCTTTTTGGGATAAAATAATAGCAACAAAAATGGGTCAAAGATGGACATATGCACGTACATCTGTATTATCAGTAGTCGATACTCCTGCATTTGAATGGTTTGTCCTAGTATTAATTTTCGCATCAAGTATAACGCTTTGTTTCGAAGACATACATCTTGACGAAAATCCCGATCTAAAAAGTATTTTGTATTGGACGAATCTTGGCTTCTGTGTCGTATTTATTATCGAAATGGTCTTGAAATGGATTGCACTTGGATTCTCGAAATATTTCACCAGTTTCTGGACGATACTCGATTTTGTGATTGTATTTGTAAGTTCTTACAACAAATTCAATTTAATCATTTTGTGTTGCATTTGGATGTATACCTCTATCTATTGTACTCTTATTTGTCACACTTATATGCAATCTATGTGTTTGAAGGTGAGTTCGTTCGACAGTTTTCAAGACAAGACAGATGAGGCTTTAGTATTCATTATATACTCTTTATTTTTATAAGATAGACACATACACAAAAAACATATATACATATAAATATACATACACACAAACATACATACACACACACATACATACACACACACATACACACACACACACATATATATATATATATATATATATATATATAATATCTCATTAAATTATAAAAACGATAATAAAATAAATCCATTACTTTTATATTACTCCAAAACAATTTTTAATTTTTACTTCAATAAAATAATTTTAATTATTAATAAAATATTTTTATTTCATCTTCTTAATTAATATTGCTTGTTTTATTTTAATAATACAATTTTATTTTATTTTCACTTTAATAAAAAAATATATATACACAATATTTATTCCTACAAAATAATAATTACAATATAAAAATAATGATACATATTTTTTACATTATTTCATTCTTATCGTTATCGACGATCTCTAAAACATTTGTTTGTTAATTTTAATTAAAAACGAAATTTAAACCTTTTATATATTTTCTATAAAATAATTAAAAACATAAAGTATATAACGGTAAGAAATTATGATTATATACATATTCTAGTTTACACATAAAACTTCAGCCTCATCTGTACGTATGTCTATATATATATATATATATATATATATATATATATATATATATATATATATATATATATATATATATATATATATATATATATATATATAAACATATATATATATATATATATATATATATATATATATATATATATATTATATACATACGTTGCACTGTACATTTGCACTTTATATATTTATTTTCATAAATAATATTTATATTAACTTTATTACTTCTTTTCTCATTATGCTGTTCATATTTACAATTTTAATTTAATAGTAAGCTTTCATTTATAAGTAAACTTTATTCCATAGACTTAAAGGCTACATTTATGGAATATATTTGCTTAAATATTTGTCTTTACTTTACAGTTCGAAATATTTTAATGTATTTTTGCTTTATTTATAAACTACATCATATTAATAAGAAAACATGTTTAGAATTAACAAGTATATATTATTTATTTATGCTATTTTAAAATACGCTTGCAATTCTGCATGGTTTAATAAATCATATTTAATTTGTTATCGCGCACAATAATAATATTAAAAAATATATTTGGCTACAAAAAGTTTTGTTAAATGATGTAGATAACATATGAAATCAACTTATTGATTTTTATTAATCTTCTCATTACTATGAAAATTATAATATTTCGAATTACTTTTCTAATAAATATATGTTTTTTTAAATGCTATTCTAATATAAACATATATATATATATATATATATATATATTATTGTTATTAGTTTTATCTTCATAGTAGATTTTGAACATAAAATTCTTCGATTTTTAGTGTTCATTTTTAACTTTACATGTATATATATATATATATATATATATATATATATGTGAGAATTCATTTAATTATAATAATACATCGCTATAAAATAATATATATATATATATATATATATATATATATATATATATATATATATATATATATATATATATAGTTACGTATTAAACCCTAAAAATAACAATCCAATAATTGATGTTATTTTTATTGAAAATTTAGAAATATATTAGAATTTATGCTATTATATTTAATATTAGGCTATTTTTAAAGTTGATTATATATTAAATATTTTAAAAAAATTGTAACACGTTGAAAAATTTTAGTTAATGAGGATATGCATGTTTTAAAATATTTTGCTGATTTACTTTATTAACATGATATTTAAAACATATGTATAAATATAAGAGAGAAATGTTTTAAATATATTTTTTAAATTCTTACTAAAACCATAATTGGCATGCTTTTTATATAAACGACTAAAAAATTTTCTTCGCATGAAAAACATCAGCCAAATAATTGAAGTAAAAATAAAAAATATTTAAAACAAGTGCATGAGACTCAGTAATAAATCAGCTCTTGAAAAACTAGAATAAAATATTGTTTATAAAGCAGCAGCATGCACTATTCTTATTTCTAAATTACTTCGTAGTTCTACCTCTTGTTCGACTGTTTTCTCTATGGAAATTATTATCAAAAATAGATTCTTATAATGTTTTCTGCCAATTAGGTATCGGTGTTCAGTTTACTCATTGAAGAAAATGAAAATTTAAAAGTACTACGATCATTGCGTACCTTACGTGCATTACGTCCATTGCGTGCAATCTCCAGATGGCAAGGAATGCGTATTGTTGTCAACGCACTTATGTACGCAATTCCCAGTATCTTCAATGTACTTCTTGTTTGTCTTGTATTCTGGCTTATCTTTTCAATCATGGGCGTACAATTTTTTGGAGGAAAATTCTTCAAGTGCATTGATTTCGAAGGAGAATTGTTACCAATTACGGTATGTGTGTAAATATAAAAATATTTATTTTAGATATTAATACTTTTTCATAAAAATAGTTTTATATTTTTATTATAAAAGAATCTTCCTGAATTCTTCATTATTTTATTATTATTTTTTATTATAATTCATTATTTACTCTTTTTCAATTATACTCATTTTGATTATGACTTCAACATCTTACAAGATGAAGCACATAATTTTAAAAAACAATTTTAAATTTTCTTTGTACAAATTCAACTCAGAATAAAATAATATATTCAGTTAATTATATTTTACAATTTCATCATTAATTATTCACAAAATTTTACTTCCAGGAAGTGAATGATATTATTGAATGCCATGAAAAAAACTATTCCTGGATAAATTCTAAAATCACATTCGATCATGTTGGAATTGCGTATCTTGCATTATTTCAAGTAGTAAGTATATCTGTCTATTAAATTTTCAATGTTTCTCATTATAAATTTCATCGAGCAATCACTAAAAATATTAATTTTATATCAGGCTACTTTCGAAGGTTGGATGGAAGTAATGGCAGATGCAGTAGATGCCAGAGGAGTGAATCTCCAGCCTCAGAGAGAAGCGAACTTATACGCGTATATTTATTTTGTGATATTTATTGTTTGTGGCTCATTCTTCACATTAAATCTTTTCATCGGAGTTATTATCGATAATTTTAATATGCTCAAGAAAAAGGTACGCCATTTTTAATTAAAATTTGTTTAATTTTATTCTTACACATTCGTTAAAACAATAATTACTATTTTAATCATCTTTATAGTATGAAGGTGGTGTATTAGAAATGTTCCTAACTGAAAGCCAAAAGCATTACTACACTGCAATGAAAAAATTGGGAAGGAAAAAACCACAGAAAGTCATCAAACGGCCTATAAATAATGTGCTAGCAATGTTTTATGATTTATCGAATTCCAGAAGATTTGAAATAGCTATCTTTGTTCTTATTTTTCTTAATATGTTAACTATGGGAATTGAACATTATGGTCAACCTCATGCTGTATATTTTATTTTAGAAGTCAGTAATGCCTTCTTTACTACTGTATTTGGTCTTGGTAAGTTAGCAGCAAATATAAAACAATAATACAATTATTTTTATTTCATATATTTTTATTTAACACTATAATATAAGAATAGATATTTTTTCATAATGATAAATACTGATAATGTATATAAATTTTATTTTCTTTCATTTTACAGAAGCCATAGTTAAAATAATCGGTTTAAGACATCATTATTTCACAGTACCCTGGAATATGTTTGATTTTTGGCTTGTACTGGCATCCATATTAGGTATTCTAATGGAAGATTTAATGATCGATTTTCCAGTATCTCCAACACTATTACGTGTTGTAAGAGTATTTAGAATAGGGAGAATTTTACGACTTATAAAAGTATGTATTATTTTTTAATATACGAAGAATTAGTACATGTTTTTTTCATTTTTATATATTAAAATATTTTTCTATTTATTTAGGCAGCAAAAGGGATACGCAAACTTTTATTTGCACTAATAGTATCTTTGCCTGCACTATTTAATATAGGAGCGTTGTTAGCATTAATTACGTTTATTTATGCTATTATTGGCATGTCCGTATTTGGACATGTAAAACAACAAGGAGCTTTAGATGACATGGTTAATTTTGAAACTTTTGGAAGAAGTATGCAGTTGCTTTTTAGGTAAGTGCAAAACAACAACATTCAGTTAATTAATCATTTTATTTTAATATTTTTTTTAAATAATAAATAATATTTTTTTAATTTTAAAATATTGTCGATCATGTTTGAATTGTTACTAGATTAATGACATCTGCGGGATGGAACGACGTTCTTGAATCATTAATGATTCAACCACCAGATTGCGATCCCCATTTTAATAGTCAAGCAAATGGAGATTGTGGATATCCTATTTTAGCAATAACATATTTTACAAGTTTCATTATAATAAGTTATATGATTGTTATTAACATGTACATTGCTATCATTCTTGAAAATTTCAATCAAGCGCATCAAGAAGAAGAAATTGGAATTGTTGAAGATGATCTTGAAATGTTTTACATTAGGTGGTCAAAGTAAGTATTGTGAATTTCGAAAATAATTTTGTTCAGTTACTTATAAATAAAAATGAATATTATTTCAGATATGACCCCCATGCATCTCAATTTATTAGATTTTCTCAACTGTCTGACTTTATCGCATCTTTAGACCCGCCATTAGGTATTTCAAAACCAAACACAGTAGCTCTCGTTAGCTTCAATTTACCTATTGCTAAAGGAAATAGGATCCATTGCCTTGATATTCTACACGCTTTAGTAAAACATGTATTAGGACATGTGGAAGAAACAGACACTTTCAGACAGGTACACATATAGAAAATAATTCGTTTATATATATATATATATATATATATATATATATATATATATATATATATATATATATAATGCTATTACTGATATTTGTAAATTCAATTTTATTTCATTTATTTATTTTCAGTTACAAGATCAGATGGATTTGAAATTTAAAAAACAGTTTCCGACTAGGAAGGAGTTAGAAATAGTATCCTCTACTCGGCTTTGGAAAAGACAAGACAAAGCAGCTCGTCTTATTCAGAGCACGTTTAGAGAATACTTAAGGTAACTGTATGTTTTTTTATAACTGCATTTTTATTTCAAATGATTTTTTACTAATATATACTTGATTATCCACACACTTAATTATGGATGGAAGAATCGTACTTCAATGTAAATTGAATTATCCTTATAGTACAATAACAGAACCATTAAGTAATTAAAATTGATAGCTCTTAAAATTATTCATATGATATTTTTTTATAACTGTTTTAATATTAAGACCTTGAGTATCTTTCTACAATCGAGTTCTACAGCATGTATTATTTTTAAGTAGTTGAGTTGATACTGAGTATCGATTCAATTACTTCTTTTTCATTTATATCGTAAAATAAGCTCAGCTACTTCTACATTTTATTTGTAAAAGAATTTCAACAAGATTATATTCAACAGACGTAAGCGTGAGCGTGAACGTTCGCCACTCGAAGTGGAGGACGAGACGACCCAAACGTCGTCGCCAGGTGGTGGAGGCTGGCAGGGCCGGTTGTCCGCATTCCTGCACGTACATCGTGGGAGTCGCGCCTCTTCTCGCAAGTCGTCGCGTGCCTCGGACGCGAGCGATGCAAGCGAGCTAGGAGGCGCGTGGCTCAATCTACCGCTGCTGCTGCTCTCAAGCGCCGCCGTGCCTGGAGCCGCCGAAGACTTGCAGATAGGGCGCGACCCCAACGATGTCAGCATTACTGTAAGCCAGCCGACTCCTGATGCTCAACATCCGCCTGTCACAACGCCACGCCGTCGTAGTTTTTACAACTTCTTCTTACGTCATCAAGATGCTGTCGATGATGAACTGAATGCTTCTTCTCCAACACCTTCGAAAAAGAGCGGCATGAAGACAAGTGGCACGATGCTGTCGTTGCACCCGGCAGCCACCTCTGGCTCTGATGAATCCACCACGACGAAACCCAAACGTGGCAGTCTGATCCGAAAGAAGGCGCCGCTCGAGCGAACCTCTTCGGGCGGGCTACGCGTGAGCGGAAGTGCGTTACCACTTTATCAGAGCCAGTCGGAGCCGCCGAACGGTACCGACGTAAGTATTTTAGTTACAGAGCCATCTCCGGAGGCCCCAACTATCACTGGGTCATCGAACAAACCGCCGCTCTATAGGCAACAGAGTGAATCGACTGTCGTTCACGTGTTAGTGCATAGAGAAAGTGAAGAATATAATGTTGAAGAAGATAGCTGATGCGAACACTAAACGATTTTTCATTTGAGCAATTTTTTTAAAAAATAAAGAAGACACGCTGCGATATATATATATATATATATATATATATATATATATATATATATATATATATATATGTATGTATGTATAATCTTCAGTGCGCTTAACATTTAAGCGTATTAAACAAAACAGTGAGATGTAGTGTAAAATGTTGTAGTTTATAAACAGTTCGTTTTTAGACGAATATATAGATAGCTATCGTGTTAGTTGAATTTTTATGTATTTATAAGAACAGGGTTAATTAATTTAGATACTTTTTATTTTAAAAATGTTAATGTTATATTGTAAAAATGGTAAAGTGAATTCTAAGTCAATGATGCATTCTACAACAAGAATGCTTTAATGTAAATAAGAGGTAGCTTGTAAATCATACGAATTTAAGTTCTTTATCGCATTTGATAAAAAATAAGAAAAAGAGATGAAAAAAACACCATTGCTTGTGTGTGTTTTACGCACAAGAGATTCTTGAATAGATCGTTGAAATATTCGACATAATTTAGCATTCTATAAATATTCATAATGCTTCGATATCATCTGTCAAGAATTTTATGAACAAAAATATTAAAATGCTCTGCTTTTAATAAATAAAATTCTACTTCTTTCTAAAATTAATAACTTTAAAAAAAAATAAAATGATGAATGTCAATTAAATAAAGTCATAGTTACTGCTGTATTTCATGTCAATTTTAAATAAACAAATACTCTATGTCTATAAAAATATATCTGAATAATATCGTACAATCAGTAGTTTAAAATGGCTTGTCCTGATATTTGAATTCGGTTTTTATATATTATTGAAATTATTAGTGGTCAAAACTTGTTATTAATTTTATAAATATTAAAAGATACACGTATGACTTTTTTTAAAAAAAAGATCAAAATAAACATTTATATATCAATTATATGCAAAAAAACTATACTCAAACAGTTTAAAAATAACTATTAAAAATATTATCCTTCAATAGATACATTTCATTAAAAATTATGAGTGATTTTATTAAATTAACTGAAAGTATAAATTAATAAATAATGATACAGTACTCAATATTATATAAGTTTGATATGTGTTCATACATACATGCATATATATATATATATATATATATATATATATATATATATATATATATATGTATATATATATATATATATATATATATATATATATATATATATATATATATATATATATATATATATATATATATATATATATATATATATATATATATATATGTGTATGTATGTGTGTACATACATACATACATAGTTACTCATTTTCACTTGTACACACCAAAATACAATTACGCCCATACTCATACACAATATGCATATAAATTCATACTTGCACGAACATACATATACACACGTACATACATGTATATATATATATATATATATATATATATATATATATATATACACACACACACACATACACACACACACATATAAGGCGTCCGTGTGCTCTCTCTCTCTCTTTCTCTCTCTCTCTCTTGTGTTTATATACACACACAATATTTATTAGCACGCGTTCAAACATCTAAATAAACATAAATTCTCAGACCACTAATATTAAACAAATATTTTTGTGAAAACTTAAATTCTATATCAAAAATTATATATCTATATATATATATATATATATATATATATATATATATATATATATATATATATAATTTAAGCTAATCTTTGAAAAAATAAACTTTTTTTCTGATTTTTTCATCATTGACTATATCTGTAATGGAAAAATAATAACTCTTTCTTGGACCTGACTTTTGCACATGAACATTCAATTAACAATAAATATATTTCTTCAAAGAGTATAACAAATTCTTCGCAATCAAATCATAATATGAAATTCTTAACATTTGAAATATAATAAAATGTAGATATATAATATAAAATAACTTCTATAAAACCATTGTTTTTACAAAAATATGAATTGTATATTTTCCATATTTACATAATATTGTACATTTCAAACAGGCATTGACAATATTACTGTATGACTACAATCAAAGGCCTATGTAGATGATAGTTATAATTATTACAGTTTAAATAAATTAGAAATTAATTTGCTATTTATAACAAGAGCAAATATTCAGCTATTTTATCATCAAACATCGCTTAAAATACGTTTGTTAAAATAACAAGATGTAAATATTTTTTTAATAACATAGTTCATTGAAATTGGGAAATCTGGCTTGAAATATCAATGACGCACAAATCTAATTAATTTGTCTTGTTAACTTTCATTAATATTATATACTATATGTATAATTAAAGAAATTAATAGTGTATTTTATGTTTTAATATACATATTTTATTCCATTTAATAATATAAAATTAATAACCGTGTAAACTAATTAGTTTGAATTTATAAATAAATAATTCACTTAACTCGAATGTAAACTCTAATATTTAAAAATAAAAATCGATTTTGGTTTATAAAATTACTTTTGAAAATCAAGAAAACTAAAGTAGCATTCTAATTATATACAAATTTTAAAAAGTACTCAAATTTATGTATGAAATAAAATACAAAGCAATATTAAATGTTTTTTAAAATAAAAGTTTATTATTCTCTGAAAATATTCGCTATTGAGTTAATAACATTGTATTTCACTCTGACTAATTAAAAAACTTTTGTTGTTTTCTAGTATTTTAATACTGGGATTATCAATAGTGAATAACTAAAAGGAGAATAATACAACAATGTGTATGCAAGTATGAGAGGGAATAATTTTAATTATGTTAACTGTATTTTCATTTTAAAGTTGATTTATTTATAAGATTTTTTGAAAATGAAAAATATTCATATTATCACTTTTTTCAAAATGTAAAAATTACTTTATATATATAAGTGTACAATTATAATTTGAAGTATAATATTTATTGATAATTATCAAGTAATTATATACAGATTTATTTTTAAATCAGTGTAATTGATTATGTGAAAGACTACATTGAACAATTACAATACTTTGAATAAAATATGTAAAAAGAACAATTTTTCAATTAAAAAGTAGTTCTTTTTGTAACAAATATTTCTATAAAATTTATGACATATGACTCGGCTTTTGTGATTTGAAAATAATGCAATAAGTTACAGATAGCTTAAACATTCATTAATCATTGTAAATATCTGTATCATTTGATTATTAGGATAGAACCAGTAATATTTTAACATGATCGTTGAATTTGCTAATATAGCTTATTAGAGATCATATAACATGACTGGAGAAAATTTTACTTCATTATTTTTACAGAAATGAATTTACTTATTGAAATATAATCAAAGACATGTTTATATTTGAGTCTTAAAAATATATATGTAGCCTTTTTTGCTTTTGCAATTAAGATTTAAATGATTAATATGAAATTGTTCAAAGGGAAATGACAATATTAGTATTTATATTTTTAATCACTGATAAAACTTTAGTTATTTTTTATTTATTATTGTCTTTGATTATTAAATAATATATGAAAACTATTAATTGCTGTACAAAATCCGGGGCCAGATATATCGATTTTAATTAAAATGCTTCTTGAAAAAAATATTTTGTTCAAAATTCTCTACATTACATATGGTATGTTCCAAAAGAGTGACAACGAAAAAGTAGTGTTGATTCATTTATGATTTATTTACAGATTATTAGCAATGGTATTAAATCATTGCAAGAACTGTTGTTCATACCTTAGAATGCCTTTCATTACCATTATAGACATTGTAGAAAAATAAAAATCTTGTGCATTTTGAACATGTTTGTTAAATACATATATGCACATACACATTTATGGTATATATATATATATATATATATATATATATATATATATATATATATATATATATACATACATACAAATAAACAATCATATAAATAGTTTTAATTATGTACAAAAACTGTCTGCAAATAATACATTAAATAAAAACAATATTAATTGCCAATTTATATTGATATCCTTGTTAACAACTTGCCAACTACATATATATATATATATATATATATATATATATATATATATATATATATATATATATATATATATATATATATATATATATATATATATATATATATATATATATATATATATATATATATATATATATATATATATATATATATATATATATATATATATATATATATATATATATATATATATATATATATATATATATATATATATATATATATATATATATATATATATATATATATATATATATATATATATATATATATATATATATATATATATATATATATATATATATATATATATATATATATATATATATATATATATATATATATATATATATATATATATATATATATATATATATATATATATATATATATATATATATATATATATATATATATATATATATATATATATATATATATATATATATATATATATATATATATATATATATATATATATATATATATATATATATATATATATATATATATATATATATATATATATATATATATATATATATATATATATATATATATATATATATATATATATATATATATATATATATATATATATATATATATATATATATATATATATATATATATATATATATATATATATATATATATATATATATATATATATATATATATATATATATATATATATATATATATATACATACATATTTATATATATATATATATATATATATATATATATATATATCTAGACCCAATACCTGTAAATGAAGAAATATGGAACTAAAAGTGTCAAATTTAAAGATCAATTTTAGGTGAAAATATTAATTAAAAAGCTTTGTTTTAATATACTTATTGCATTTATTTTTATATTTATTCAATCATAAATACACTACACATTTGAAAAATATTATTCTCTATGTTTATCCATTTCTCTTGAACATATGATTTTATTTTGTTGATACTCTTGTACGTTTATTCCATGAAAAATTAACAGCATAGGACTTAGGTCTTTCAGGTTTTTCAGTTTTATTTTTTTGAATATACCACTTCCATCCTTGTTTCTCACAATAAGAAATAGCATCATCTTTTGATGAAAATTCCACTTTCATATTAGAAAGTGGGTCACCACTGAAATGAAATATATACATATTAAATATTAAGATATTGATATTACATATTACATACGATGATGTCCATCCCATCAATGGATTTTCCCAACGTTCTCTTGTTTCAAAATCCATTTCCCAATGCCCAATGTTATTAGTTCCACTTTGCATTGCATTTTTTGCTGGTTGAAATATTCTCACTCGTCTACTTTTGTGTTCTTCAGGCACACCAGTTAACGGTCCAACAAGCTCCTATATACAACAAAATAAATTCTATCTACATACTTTTATTTCAGTTACTTACACACACTAATGTTACCTGTTTATTTACAGTAATATGTTCATCGAGATATTTTTGTTGAACTATTTCTTCTGGCGATAAAATAACTTTATTATCAATTTGTGGAGCTTCTTTCTGTTTTAATGCTGTATCAATATCATCACTACATTTTACTGATGATAGAGAAAAGCTTCTTATCCTTGGAGAAAAAGGTTAGACTAGTTATTAATTTTATTTTTTTCATCTGCATAAATATCAGTATTAATTATTCATTTAATAAACAACTTAAAAGATAGTTACCAGTGAAAATTTTTTTGTGCACTTCTTACACACGAACGAATCATTTTATACAACTACAATTAATGATTACTTAACTTCATATGTCAAATAAAAAAAAATGACTAGAATTCTGGTAAGGTAATTGTAAGTGAAAGTTTGTGGACTAGTCTATGTCAACTACGTGTTGAAGCTTGACAGCAAATTTTGTATATTAAAAATAAATTTTCAATATTTGTATTTTGTTTCAAAATAATTTAAGTGTAATAATGTTATTGCAAATCTATTTATATACGTCTAAGATAATTATGTTTCAACATTTCAAATTTGAAATGAATTTTTTTGCAATTATTTTGTAATCAAGGTAAGTTCTATATAAAGAAATTGCATAATATTTTTTTTATAAATGATTTTAAGCTGCTACTATATACATTATTTTATTTTCTGAAACGTATCTTAGTATAGTCATTAATTATTCAATTAATTGCTTATATATATATATATATATATATATATATATATATATATATATATATATATATATATATATAAAATGATTGTTTTAAGTTTGACCTTCAGTAAATGTCATAAAATCTAATAGTAGCCCTAATTATTTTTTTAGAAACGTTATTTATAATTTATATTCATTGATAATGTTATTTTTATAAAAGATAAAACCTGGTCAATTTTTAATGTATAGGAACATACTGCAAAATTTAATGTTTTATTGCTATATGAAACATATATATTGCATATATTATGCTTTTTTTAATATATACTTGTATATTTAGTATAAGGATATATTTATTTAATACATCTAGTAATGTCAGAACTTATAATATCACTTATAAGTAATTTTTATTTTTTTCTGTTTTACTAACATATAAATCACATTTCTTAGTAATTGCAAGAATAAATAATATTAACATTTACAAATATCATCATATTTACAAATGATCAATATATTCACCATTTAATTGTTAAGAAATTATTACTAGTATTTATTATTTTCATGATTTTAGTCATTAAGTAATATGTTAATAAGCCTATACATAAATGATATTTATTATATCTTTTTGTATATTATAAACGAAAAAAATGTTCTTAATTTCAGGCCCAGTTTCATTGCAATTATGGCAGTTTAGAAGATACATAAGCCCCATTCGGAAAGGGGCATTTTTATTAATACAGACATTTTTGTGATTTTAGTAGTCACTTAAGTACTGTGATAATTTTGAAAATAATTCATTGTGAAAAACTGTACCTGATAATATATTTAACAAAGGCCATAATATTTCTCACATAAATGCTCATTACGAGCATTAAAAAATGTATATAGAACTATTTCTGTTTTAATTTAATATAACAAATAAACAATCATATTGATTGAATTAATGTCAACCTATGATAGGTCAAAATTTTGTATGGCATTTTGTCAAATCTCGTTCTTCCTAAAAATGTTCTAAAAACAATCTGAAAATGAGTCATTCACATCAGAATATAATAGAACGTGATTGTAATCATGGGTGTAGATCAAAAATTCACAGTAACTTATTAACTTCTGTTTTAACTAAACGTGATGTAAGTGATATAGAATTGTGTGCTTATTTGTGGTGGTTATGTATTGAGTGTGGATCTACATTGGATTCAGCTGGGAGGACATGTTTACATGTTGCAGCATCAAGAGGAAGAAAAAAGCTTGTAGATTGGTTGCTTTGTAATAAAGGTGCTCTTATTAATACCAAAGATTTAGAATCTGGTTATACTGCTTTACACAGAAGTATATTTTATGGACAAATTCATGTAGCAATCAGTTTAATGAAACAAGGTGAATATTCAGTGTGTATTGTAATGCAAGAAATTATGTTATTAAAATTGATTATAAATAAAAATGTTAATATTTATGTAATTCAAATGAATGTTTATAGGTGTAAATATATATTTGATGGATCATGATGATTTGACAGCCATTGATCATGCTATGAAAGATCGTTTATCTCATGTACAGTACAATTTGACCTATCCTTGTGAAGTTTATGTATGGGGTAGTAATGATAATTATACACTTGGTTCACATACATCTAAACTTCAACCAGAGTTACTTGATAGTTTTCATAAACAAAATTTAAGTGTATCTGTTAAACAGGTAAATGTTTTGTATAAATAATATATGTATATTTAAATTGTCAGTAAATTGTAGAAATAAATCTGAATATTTCATTTTATACTTTTAATAATATTTGTTTTACAATTACAAAATTAAATTTGTTTTAGATGTGTCTACGAAAATTCCATTGTGTAATGGTTACTTCTGATGGTTCTGTTTTTACATGTGGTCATGGCCCAGGTGGCCGTCTTGGTATAGGTTCTGAAAAAACTATATTAACTCCAACACAAATTCGTTTCAGTGGATCATCTAATTTAACACCAGTATGTAAACAAGCTGCTATTGGACGAGATCATTCACTGTTTCTTATGGAGAATGGAACTGTAAATATTTATAACATATTTATTTTAATTTGTTTAATGCCTTTTTTGAAACATTTTTTTGTTTATATATATATATATTAAAAAATGTTTACTTGTAATGCAAATATATAAATGTAACTTGTTATTTTTATGAAGTTATGGACATGTGGGTTGAATACTCATCATGTATTGGGACTGTCATCAATGCCTGAAAAATTATTAACCCCGAAACAGTTACCAGAATTCAATACATTTTTAAAAGGAATTTGTGCTGCTCGTTTTCATTCTGTAGCTTGGAGTTCAAATAATGTTTTTACTTGGGGAACTAATGCAGGTCAACTTGGTCATAGAGAAAGTGAAAAAAATATTATAATTACACCAAAACAAGTATGTTCAGCTATAATTTGATAAATTTTGTTTTTACTGAAATTAGTTTTGTATCTATATAGCTATATATTATTAATTTTTATAATTATTAAAATAACTGTATTATCACTATTACTCAATTTTATTAATGTCAAATATAAAATCAGGTTTGTTTATGTTAACTTTTAAAATGAAACCATTGATTTCATATTTTAGGTTACTGCTTTATGCAGTAAAGATTGTGTTATTATAGATGTGAGTGCAAGTGATGGAGCTACGATAATTGTTACAAAACGAGGTGATATTTATGCACTTCATGAGTATCAATGTCGACGAGTAGCCTCTAGACAACTGAATGTTATTAAAATAGCAGTAATTGGAGGAAATTTAAATCTTAAACTTGATAAAAATATGATGATTGATCGAGCCACAGAAGAACTTAAAATTTTAGCATTAACAAGTACTGGAAGTGTACTGCTTTGGCAAGAATCTACTTTACAGCTTACAAGATGTATTTTTACCTTACACCGATCAATTTTTGTTACCGATGTGGCCTTAAATAAAAATAGCATATTATTAGTAACACGGGATGGAGAAGCATTTCATGGAGAAATAAAGCCAAAGAAAAAGAAAAAAAGTGATACAAATGAACAACTATCTTCAAAAAAATTTGAAAAAAAATCTGCTTTTCATCAATTTTTAGAAAAAGATGATTGTGAAATTTTGAAACTGAAACGATTACAAAATGTACATAGAGCTGTAGCAATATACAGTGATTTAAAAGGTCGAAATTTTGCAGTTTTACAAACAGAACCTAAAACTTTTGTCATTGATGTTCCAATAGAAATTTCTTCAAATATTCAACATCACATGATGACTTTACTTGAAGAATCAGATGAAATGGATACTGTACATGATGTTATTTTTAAAATTGAAGACAAATTGTTTCCTGCACATCGGTTTATAATAGCTTATAGTAGTGAACCCTTAGAATCTCTTATACATGCTATACAAGGACCAATGCGTACTGTGGAATTAATGAATATAAATGAGAAAATATTTTATCAAATACTAAAATTTGTATATACTAATACTTGTGATTTATTAAATTTAGGAGCATGTCCATCTGATTTACAAGATATGTATACCAAAGCTATAAAAGATAATTTTAAAGAGCAACAATTAGACAGTATTGATGGTAACATTTCAGCCTTTGAATATTATAAATGTAAATCTAAAATGAAACCAAAACAGAATATGAAAATACAGCACATTCGAGATCCTGTCAGGTTATTACAAGAAGCTGCTAAACGATTTGGCATTAAAGATTTGTACAACATGTTAGATCTTTTAATTTATGATAATGGATATATACGGTTTAAAGAAAAAGTTACTAAAAATATTGTAATAAAAGATGTTAAGTTTGATAGAACAATGTTTCCTGAATTATGTGATGTTTGGATCAAAGGAAAAAATGGCAATGAAATTCCAGCTCATAAATGTATTTTAGCAGGAAGATTAGATTATTTTAATAATTTGTTTGCATTAAGGTGGAATGAAGATTCAAACCGTAATATCATTTCAATGCCACTATCAAAAAATGTTCTAGAAATAGTTATTGAGTTTTTATACACAGACTATGCACCCAGTATTAATAATAGTGATGATATTGATTTGATATGCAATGTTTTAGTAATTGCTGATCAACTATTCATTGAAAGATTA
This sequence comes from Neoneuromus ignobilis, assembly GCA_029203775.1. Classification (NCBI taxonomy): domain Eukaryota; kingdom Metazoa; phylum Arthropoda; class Insecta; order Megaloptera; family Corydalidae; genus Neoneuromus; species Neoneuromus ignobilis. The sequence goes on along the minus strand of CP092096.1, from coordinate 12,412,555 downwards.
AAATCATTATGTGAAGTAGCATTAGTGACTCAAATTACTCTACGTAATATAATTGATTTAACTATTTTTTCAGATTTATATAATGCTTTGCAGTTAAAAAAGACGTGCTTTGAATTTATATGTTTAAATTTGCCCTCAATATTGGAAAGTCATTCATTGGAATCATTAAATGATGAAATTCTTGAGGATTTAAGTAAATTTTACTGTAATTTAAATACTGTAATGTCCAAACGTATCATTACTCCATATTCTGATGCTCCTAATGATGACGTTGTAAAATCTATAACTAAACTTTATGGTTTTAATGAGGATAGCAATGAATTTGATTATGAAAAGAAAAACAAACAGTGCATCACCAAAAAGAAGCACCGTATTCGTAGAATTAGTTCAAGTGAAAAAAATAGAAACGATAGTGGATGTTCGAATTCTTCAGAAAAAGATGTAAATGAAATCAGTGAAACTACTTTAAAAAATATTAATGAATCTTTTGATACAAATTCATCTTCAGATGAATGGACTAAGATATTAAACTCGCAAGAAAAACATAAAAAAGCAGTTCAAGCTCGTTTAAAAGCTAATGCAATACTTAAAGAAGAAGTATGTAATGAATTTCCAGAAAAAATAACTGTTTTAGAATCAAACATATTCAGTATGACAAATTATTCTCCAACAAAAAGTGATGCTCTTCCTTCACCTGTTGGTAGTCCAATAGATTATCATTTTCCAGAATTGAAAACTTCACCTAGAACTTATGATATTTCTGCAAAATCTCCGCCAAAACATGATAGTTTCAGAATGAAAATTCAAAAAATATCTCAAAAACAAAGGAAAAAGTTACAAACAGAAAATAATATGAAAAGTTTAACGGAACAGTTAGATTATTTAAATAATAAACAATGTAAATCATTTTGGGATACGTTAAGTGAATCAAATGATTTAAAGATTGATAGACAAGTATCATTAACAAAAAAAGAATCACCTACAGAAGCATCAAAAAATCCATGGCAAATAATAGATACCCCTTCTCCAAGTAGTACTATTGATGTGAAAACAAATTTTTCAGATATTATTGCTGATGAAAAGAAACAAAAAGAGAATTGGTGTAAAATGATTACTAAACCATTGCTTTTAACTCAGGTCAGTAGTTTTTACATAAATATATATAATTAAACATTTTGTAATTTTTATTTGGTCTTTAGACATATTTTTGTTATTGAGAAATTAGATTTTGTCTTAAGCAGCTATATTTGCAATTTATATATTTATGTTTATTTGCATATGAATTCAATTATTAATTTATTTGCTTGTAAATATATTACAGATAGAAGATAAAGCAATTGAAGATTTAAAGAGATTTTATAATGTAGAAAATAGTTTTGATGAATTTTTGACAATTGATCGTGTGAAAAATACTACAGTAATTGCTCTCCCTACTTGGGTTCACACATCAAGGAGTGTTAAATAATTATTATTATTCTTAAAAAAGTACTAAAATACATAATTTATGTACATGTATTTCAAGAACAAAATGTATGGAAGTTAAATATCTTAGATAGGTATTTAAATTTAAACTTTTAAAACTAATACACAGCTACTCTGTATTATTTGAAAATATATAATTTTACTTACATATACTCGTGTATGTATATATATATACTCCTTTTTAAATATAAATCATTTTTTTTACGGATGATTTTATTTCTGAAAAGAACCAAGAAATATATGACCTGGGAATATTTATTTTTAACACGCGTGTCTATGTATATATGAAAAATATACATATTGAAAATCAGAACAATAATTTACTTCAAAAATTTTATTTATAAAAAAACATATACAGTAAAAATGATGAAATGACTAGTGATCAAATACTTATAAAACAATTATATACAAAATTAAGTCTAAAATGAAATCCATTAATTTGTTTTTCAATAATTCTTTAATGATTGGTTAGCAACGGTCATTTTTGAGCACAGGATTCAGATCTGTAAAATATGGATGCATCATTGATTCCTCTGCAGACATTCTGAGTGTTGGATTGCAAACAAGTAAACGTTGTAATAAATCTCTACCCTTACTGGGTAATTTAGGTACAACTTGAGACCAACTCATACTTGGATGGTATATAGGAAATGGTTTATAATCAGGTAACTGAGATATGCCTGGCCAAGTTTCTTCTGTAGGTGTACCTAGCAATTTGAAAATTCGTTTCAACTGATCATCTACATCAGAACCTGGAAACAGTGGACGACCTGCATTTGCTAATTCAGCAAAAATACACCCTGCTGACCACATATCTATTGATGTTGTATACAATTTTGCTCCAAATAAAACATCAGGAGGTCGATACCATAGAGTTACAACTTCAGCTGAATAACATTTTACAGGTATGCCAAAAGCTCTTGCTAAACCAAAATCAGCTAATTTGAGTTCTCCATTTTTATTAATTAATAAGTTCTGAGGTTTTAAGTCTCGGTGAAGTACATTATGACTGTGACAAAATGCTAATCCTCGCAATAATTGATACATAAACGATTTAACTACATCCAGATCTATTTCACCATTCAAACTATCAAAATATTTTTTTAAGTCTTGATCACAGTGTTCGAAAACTAATGTTAATTTTTTATCACTATGAAGAACGTCATATAAACGAACGATATTTTTATGTTTAAGTTCTTTGAGAAGACAAATTTCACGTAATGCTGAAGAGGGGACCCCTTCGTCGTCGTCGTCCAAGCGTACTCGTTTTAATGCCACTATTTCGTGCGTTTCGCGATTTTTTGCCTTGAAAACTGTTCCATATGTTCCTTCGCCGATTTTTTCTAATTTTTCATACTTTTGCATTTTTTGACTTTTGTATGACTTAGGTTGGTTGTTTTTGACACTCTAAAGTCAACTCTCACATATCTTTTGTCTCCTTTCCACATTAATCTTTAAAGTACAGAAACTTATTTTAACGACACGACGAATCATAACATACAATACAGAAATCTAATTATTGTCTGTAAAGCTGGCTATATTTTTGACACGTGTGCTCTTAAGTTTTATAAAATTATATATATTATATTTACACAATGGCAAAATTAACAACAGTGACTACAAAATTCTACAATGAATATAAGAACCATACACCAAAAAAATTAAAAATCATCGATGCTTATTTATTTTATATCTTACTAACCGGTGCAATTCAATTTATCTACTGTTGTATCGTTGGAACTTTTCCTTTTAATTCATTTCTTAGTGGGTTTATATCGTGTGTTAGTTCATTTGTATTGGGAGGTATGTAATTTTATATTATTGTGTTATTTGAATAATATATCACTGAATGTTAACAAAATTATTTTGCAGTGTGTCTCCGATTGCAAGTCAATCCTGAAAATAAAAACCACTTCTATGGAATCAGCCCAGAGCGAGGTTTTGCTGACTTTATATTTGCACATATAGTGTTACATCTTGTTGTTATGAACTTTATTGGTTAATTGTTATACTTTTTGGTCATTCGCAAAATATGTTCCAAATAAAAGATATGTATAATGTCTATTTGAAACAAATATGAATTTGAATACATTGTAATATAAGATTAGTTGTTAAACCTAACAATTATTAAGAATAAATACAGAATTGAAAATGAAAATAATGTCAATGTAATGAATTTAATATATATAATATAATTTTGGAACTTTTTAAATAGCAATATTGTGTATTTTTAATATTTTATACTCTATATAAATTGCAGTAGAATAAATGCAAATAACTGGTACTAAACGATATCATCAAAATGAAAAACTTAATATATTTTTAATCACATATGATATTTATATATTATTTGAAATTATAATCTTTTGAATCTAGTAATAGAATTATTAAAAAATAATTTTACATGCAATTTATATAACAAATATATATTTATGTATAAATCAAAGTAATTATTTTACACCATAAATAAGCGTGGAAAGATATATATTTAGGAATAATGTAAAAAGATAGAAAGAAAACTAAATGGAATAAAAAAAAAAATAATAATAGTTATGGATGTTGTAACAAAAATGAACAATTTGAAATTGGCCAGTTATATAACAAGAAGAGAGGACCATCAATGAATAAGGGAAGTTATTGATTGGGAAAAAGGCCAAGGAAAAGACCTAAAGAGATCTCTGTTCCATGGATAGATGGAACAGAGATAGAAGAAAAATCATTAGAATGGATTGAAAGAGAAAGCCATTAGATTGGTTGAAGTAGAATATTTTGGGAGAAGCCTTAATCCAGTAACGGATAAAAAAGGCTGATGACAATAATGAAGATATATATAAATCTAATGAAAGATAATGGTTGAATTCTTGTTTCACACATTTATTCTTAAATTTTATTTGATGATATGTTTAGTATATGTGTGTCTTAATTCTGACAAAAATATTAATGTATATTTCTAAAAATTACTAGAAACTGTTAATATACATTACTACAAAAATCATACTTATTAAATTATTGCATACATTGAACATATTTTTGAATTCAAAATATAGAAATATAGTTTACTTACTACAAAACAGGTTTTGAAGATGGGAAACTGCACTAAAAGGTAAGATACTTCATTTATGTTACAAATACCTCTCTACACACATACACATACACATACATATATATATATATATATATATATATATATATATATATATATATATATATATATATATATTAAGTCATACATCTATTAGAAGTGTATATACATCTGATTTATTTTCATTCGTTTATAATAATCAGAAATTTATAGACTTTCATTATTAGCAAATTCATTATTTAAATTAAAAATCAAAGTATACATTAAGTTTGAATGAAAAAATAAATTGAGTAAAAAACTACAAACTATTTTGACTTATATTTGTTTAATATTAACATTATTTCGAAGTACAATACAAAGTTGAGAACAATATCAGTGATTGATGAATGAATATTTATTTTAAAAATCAAGTTCTGGTAAGAACTGCTGTTGAGCTACTGATGATAGCTCCATGTCGATTGGTTTGGTGTCGTCGTATAATGCAGGCGCCTCGCAAAGTATTGCAAACGTACCTACGATAGATGCAATCGTGAATATCCATAAAAATAATCGATCTAGAACCATTGCCACGAAACCCCAATCTTGATCTTCCTGAAAGAACATTTCATTGGTCGATAATTGTTATAAAATATTTTTTTTGTTTGAAAAATGCAACGTATCTTTAACTAATATATTTTCGATATAGATTTTATATTTTAATATATTTTGTACATAACAAAGTCTAGAAGAATTTTATTGCAAATTTTGATTAATATATATAAATTGAAAAATATAGATGTAAATAGAATACAATTATTTTTTGAATTGTATTTAAATTTTAATTGTAGTAGAAACATATCGATTTAAAAATCATAGGTGTTTAATAATTTTGAATAAATATTGAGAAAAAATACCGTACCGCGTTAAATTCGTCTTGTCGTTGCATATGATGTTGAATAAACATAACATTGTGAATGGCTTTTTCTAACTCGAACGGATATTTTTTCCGGACGGCGCCATCGCTAACACTTTCGTCTAAACCAGATAAGATGGACGGGAGTCCATTGTATCCACCACCACTGCTTAACAAGCCGCTCAGTCTGTAAAATAATTCAGAAATTTTGATTATTTCATATAAATTTTAGTTATATTATTCGATGTATATTTTTTTGTATTAATCATTTCACTGAATATTTTATTTGTCGTTTACTATATTCTTTATTATTCGTTATATCAATAAAATATATAATTAGTAATTACAATTAATTATAATTGTTTAGTTTTTTATAACAAACTTACAAAAAAGTTATTTTTCTAAATATGTATGATAAAAGATATAACGTTATATAGTCGAACATTTCGTGAATAGAGGTAAAAAGTTACCTGTTTGTGGCAGTAGTTGAATGAAGTCCATTACAACCGCTAGGCCTATGTCGAGATGAGTTTGATGATGAACTTGAGGAAGACATTGCCTGTGTCGAGGGCATTGAATCGATATCCCTTTTCGGTTTAAGCAGTTTGTTTGGTATTTTGTTGGCAGCCAAATCGTTGAGCAAGTCCTTGGGCACCCGCATGAGGAGTAACTTAGGAACACGTTTAATAAAGAATTTCCTCACCCATGGTGCCATTTTGTGCGTGCTCGGTTTTCGATAATGTACGTTTAAAATAATGATAGTTATTACTACTGATAAGCCGACTAGCACCATCGTAAACAAAAGATATTTGCCTAATAATGGAAGTGCAAGTGATGTAGATGGTATGATTTCTGATATGAGCAAGAAGAACATCGTTTGTGACAAGAGGATTGATATACACAGTGCGATTTTTTCACCGGAGTCTGCCGGTAGATAAAATACTAGTACCGATAAATATGAAATACCTACGCACGGCACAATTAAATTGACGGTGTAGAAGAGAGTTTTTCGTCTTAAAGTTATATTGAAAAATATATCTGTAACAAAATAAATAGTTCAGATATTTATAAATTAATGTAAAATTAATATTACTGACTTAAAAAGATGATTACATACATATATATATATATATATATATATATATATATATATATATATATATATATATATATATATATATATATATTAACATTTAATTATTTCATTTTAACATCTAAATATCATATTAATTTTAAAGTCGATTTATTTTCCAATTCCATTAATTTCAATAAATTGGCTTCTTTATATATTATTTAAATATAAAAATATTCTAATTTCATCTATGAATTTTAACTGGTTATTAATAGGATTGGAATTTTTCGATTGAGTAAATAAATACTTTTCTCCGATACTTTCGTTCGGTATGAAATAAGCGAAATTACTAACCGTTTTGTAAAACTTTATAATTCGGGGTGTACTTCAATTGAATTATCTACATTGAAAATTAATATTCAGTCATAATCGGTCTCTTGAAAGAATTACTTGTGAAATATATTTATTTAGTACTTAATGTAGTGAAAAAAAATTAGTGAAATACATTAATATTGTGTATAGATTTTCGTTAGTGTTACTCAGCATCTCAATAAGAATTAATATATATAAATAAATATAGACATTTAATAATATATTCGTTTGGACTCCGTTGTTCAATGGCTGCCATTTGGTAAGTGTTTATATACTATTAAAGAAAATTATATAATGGATTTCAATATGTTTTTGTTACAAAAATAAATTTGTCAGAATTTTATTTCAAAAAAATGTATAAATAGTGAATGATTCAATTAATTTAATATGTTCTATACATCATATATATATTTTTTGTGTAACTATTTCATATTATATATGTATATTAAATTATCTTCACCTGGATACGGTTCCGCACAGCAGGGATAATATTTTTCGTGTCTTTCGGCTGGAACACCTAATATGTCCCATTCTACGCTCGGATAATACTCCCTGAGATCAATTCCAACTTCCACTTTATCATCGCCTAGTTTTTGATTGATGTGTTTTAAATCTATCTGTAATTATACCAAAATGCCATCGAGTGAAAAATATAAATAATTTATCGCATATTTTCAAAATAATTAATAATTCACTGATTGAGACAAATTATTACAACAAAATTAATATATTAGATTTGATAAATGATTGTGGGGTTTTGATAAATGATCCTTTACGATGTTACATTTACCTGATCTCCATCATAGGTCCACGAACCAAATTTCATGAAACATGTTTGTTGGTCAAATGGAAAATATCGTACGTCAATTTCGCAAGACGATTTGAAAATAGCAGGTGGTGTCCATAATACTTTTCCTGTATGATGGAGCACCGCTTTTGTCATAGTCGTCACAACATATTCTCCATCAGCACTTTAAATAAAAATAAATGATAATTTCATTTTAATTTTCATAGCAGTTTTATTATAATTTTTTGCTATAAAAAATATTTAATTTAATTTTATTTTTTTATAACAATCATACATCAATTTAGTAGTTACATACTTGTTGTAAAGTACGATATCTGGTAACCAAATATGTTCTGATGGAACGTATAATTCCGTAACACCACCGTATTCCGCTGGATCCCATTGGAATTTATGATCTTGCCATTCCTATAAAATTTATATAATCATATATCAATGTCTGTAGTAACAGGATGAATAAACTAAAAGTTATTTAACCCTTTTATGTATAATCTAGTTTATTTGAAATATTAATACCACATATTTAGGCAGTAAGAAATTTAAAACATTTTATAATATACTTATCTATTTTCAAATAAAAAAATCTGATTTTACATTTTGTGATTGACAATTAATTATACTTATTCCATTTTATATATATATATATATATATATATATATGTATGTATATATATTCTATTAAAAAATATATAACAAATATAAAAAAAGTAATTTTGATTTAACTAAATAATTTTTAAGATCGATATATTAAATAATAAATTTTTAGTAACTATTAAAATTTAGAAAATGGTAATGTTGATAAAGTTGGTATATTCTAGTTTATAAAAATACGACTCTTAACTAAAAAAGTATTTTTAATATCATTTAAAATTATGCAGAAAACTATATTTACAAAATAAATTTGTCTCTCAATCAGATATGATTTTCAAGTGCTATATGCAAAATGCCAAGTAATGAATTTTATATTTATAAAATATATTAAAAATGAAAATTGTCGGTTTTTCACAAACATTAACTTCGTATATTATAAATGTATGAAAAATAAAAAAAATAAATTGCAAGAGATACTTTGAAAAAATATTCACTAAAAAATATTTATTTAATTCAAGTTGTTAAATTAATTAGTTTTATTATGTTATTTACTGAGACATTAGCTTTTAACGAATTTTTTTACTTAAAATAGCAACCGTGTGCTTTTTGAAATTATTGATTACATTAAATTAAGGAATCCAATATTTTAACATATTAATAGTTATTTTAATTAGTATGAAAATTTTTTTTGAATATTGTTATTGAAAATTATAACACTTACTAAAAGTTATTAATGAAAAGTTATTTAATGATTTTACAAATTTATATATATACTGTGTATAAACATTAACATTCATTTTAAAATATATATATATTTTGTGCAATTTTAAATTTTAATTATATTTAATATGAATTACGATAACGATGAAAAAATTTGTTGATACAAATATATATTCATTTCATTTAATATAATGTTATATATGTAAAATGTCTCTATTCATTATCTGTTCATTGAACTCGACTGCTTTCAGCTAAGTTCCTTATAATATAGCTGTATGTTATTTGAACTGCAGATACAGGAAAATGACCTTTAGATAGATGAAATATTTATCGTCATTATTAGGTTAACTTCTTGAATTATTAATTCAAAATTAAGATACACAGGATTAATTTAAAGAACAGTTTTAATATTCATAGGTTTAAAGAAAAAATTTAATATTTTTTTAAATATATATTATATATATGTATGTATATACTTATCTTTTATTTAAGTTATATTTATAATATTCAACGAGAAAAATATTCGAATTAAAAAAAAGTCATGAAATAATAATTAAATTGATTTAATGAAATAATGCATTTGAATGACAATTTATTTTATAAATTTGCTTATAGGATGTTCTATTAAACAATTTTAGGAATTTAGGAAAGTATTGTTTATATATTCTGATCTTGATATCAGTAACAGTTATAGTTACATCAATTTCAATTAATTATATTGAAAGCCAACCCTTTCAGTGAATTCGTACTGGAACTATGTACGGATGTTGCTTGTTAAATTTCCTCGTAAACATATTGCCAGAAATTATTTGATTTTAATTGTTACTAAGTTTATCTCTGTTACATTTTATACACAACTTTTGACTATGTTATATGAATTGTTTGTCAATACTCGACTTAAGATAATTAATTAAATTAATAATTTTAATTCCGCGTTGTAATAAGAATATCAGAAAATAAATTAAATAGAAATCAAGGATATTAAACAGTTTTATAAGTTATTAACTTTATATTGTTTAGTTACTTTAATAAATTGTTATATTAGTGTATTATATTTTATAAATATAAATGTTAACACTTAAGTGAATATCATTTCGTTTAAAATGCTTGATTAAAGTAATTAATATATATAAAATTTGTTTAAAAATAAAATCAAACAATTTAAAAATTACTACTTACATGTTCCAGCCAAACATTTGTTGTTAGAATTTGATCCTTCAGATTCTGAAAATAATGTATTAAATATATTTAAAACAGAATTATATAATTAAAGTTGATCTAAATAAATACAATAATAATTGAATTGATAGATACTAATATGAACAAAATATAAAATTAAGAAAAATTGAATTAATTTGATAGATCGTATTGTTTGTTCTAAATAAATATTTTATGATGATTGCCAATATAAAATAACACCAGTCGTTAAAGAAAATGTTATTTTAATAAGAATATATATATACATACAAATACAAAGAGGCAGATTGTACATCTCTTATAGTTTGAAACAAGGCAGTTTTTTAAAAATTAAGGATGTAAACAATCCTTGATAAATATTTTAAAGTTGTTTCTTAATTCATTTTCAAAAATTTAACAAAAAACAAAAATCTATTGAGTGTTTTAAATACAATAAACTTTTGTAAAATACAATTTTAAAAACAGCTGTATAAAATATTATATTAAATTATTTTTAATGTAATTATTATAAAAAGTTATTGTTAGTAATTTCAAATACCGAATAATATTCAAAGTGAATCAAGACATTTGCTTTATTTTACTGTCAAAGTGAAATTATAAAGTGTGTATATATAATGTAATGGTGAAAGTAAAGAAAGATAAATCTTAAATTGAAACATTTCAAATATTTGCATTTGTATATAAGTTAACATGAAATAAGAGTTTTATAATATCAAGTTATTCGATGTTTAATAAAATTATAATGCTTTCTATATATATATATATATATATATATATATATATATATATATATATATATATATATATATATAACGATCAGTAGTTAGAATTTATTCCTATCTGTTAGTACACATCTGATTATTTAAATAGTACAATGTTTTGAATTTTCGTTGCTCGTTTTATTAATATATATATATATATATATATATATATATATATATATATATATATATATGTATATATTTATATATTGATAATTATATACAGGAAATTCGCCATGTTAATTTTTATTTTATTTAAGTTGAAATTAATAAGGAAATAACATATTTCAGTTTAAGTAATCTAAATTGTATAAAAATTTAATACTTGAATTAATATGTTTCTAGTTATATTAATATTACATACGTATTTTTTAAAACTATTATATTTTTTGTGAAAAAATTAAATGTTAATTTGATTATTATAAAAATGTTTTTTAATAAATTATAACTGAAAATAATTGATACAGAAATGATTAAATTGTTTAATATATATAAATTATTATTATTAAAATTTACATTCAATGTTTAGTTATTCAAATTCATTAAGAGGAAGTAAGTAATAAAATATATTTCATGTTATTGTTCTGAAATTTATAATTCAGTATATAAATCAAATTTTAATCAATTTCATAAATGAAATTGAAATGAATTATTAAATAACATTCTCATATTACAGAAAATTCAAATAATTGGATAGATAATATTTTTTTAACTTTTTTAAGTAAATAAACTGTAAAGTTCTAATACTATTTTTATAACTTTTTTATAGAAAATGATATAAATAGAATTACTATTACGATTTTTATATTGATCTGTTACATTTATATAAGTTCTTTGATTTGTACAACTACCGGTAAATAGTAATAGTTCTTTTAATAGATGATACAATGAATAAATAAAAAGTTTTTTTTTTGATTAATGATCATTTTTTATAATAAAAATTTTATTATATATATATATATATATATATATATATATATATATATATATATATATATATATATATATATATATATATATATACATATACATATATACAAGTGTGTGTGTTTGTGCATAAGTCAATCAATTTAATAGCATAAATATGAAAATGTCTGTAAAAAATAAATAAGTTTCATAAATTTAAAGATATTTTTCTTATAATTGTTCTTGATAAAAAATGTTTTAAAATTTCGAAATGTAATTTAAAAATTAGAAAAATAAATTCTACAAATAAATTGTGTATAAAAGAAAAGTATTTATGTACATAAATAAAAAAAGATATTGTGTCAATAGTTTGTAAGGCTCTTTTAACAAAAAAATAATAAAAATACTTAGACGGTTGTATCTAAACGGATAGAACATTGAACTATTGACAAAAATGTTACGAGTTCCAATTCCGCTTTATGGCATCTGTCATCTTTTGGTAAAAATAGAACGCTTTTTTACTGCAGAAAATATTTGTACGTTTCAGTATTGAAGTTTTTGTTATTACATTAATTAGTTTTATGAAAACAGTATATATATATATAAAATTAAAAATGTTATTAATAGAATATGAACGTTTTTATATCATTATATTTAAAATAAGCGTTTTATCCTTGTTTTAAAATAACTTCGTTTTTGAGTTTGCATCAAAATTAAACTTCAAATAATAACATATTCATATATTTCAATTAATTGAATATTTAATGATATTTTAAATGTAGTTAACTATTTACTAATAATATATACGAAAATTAAATTTAAATAAAAACTATTGCCTTATAAGTTAATTATAATTTCAGAAAATTAATAGTTAGTTGTATTTGCGAAACGAAAGATTTTATTATAAATATATTAGTTTTTTAAAAAGGACAAATTTGTTTTCAAAATTTCAAAAATCTAAGAAAATAATTTGAATATTAAAAATATCTATTATGTAAAATATGTAGGAATTAAACTTGCCGGTTTACAAAAAAATAAGATTATTGTACTTTAAAAAAGATTTCATTAAGAGTTATTTATGTAAAAATTAAAACGAAATTATGTTCATAGATAAAATTATCAGTAGATTTGTAATTATAAATTCATTTTGGAAAAAGTTAAATAGAATAAATTTTATAAAAATAATGTATTTAAAATAAGTACAACAGAATGTTATAATTTATTTGCTGATTGAAAAAAAAACTAAAAATGAATCAAATATAGGAAATTAATTGATTCTTTGTATAATATATAAAAATCTGTATAATAACTGCAGTATTTTTCCGGGAATATTTCAAGCATTTTAAATAATAATAATATAACACACAGTCGATGTATAATTTAAAACGATAATTAAAATTGTGTGTTTCTTTAATATTTTATATTTAATTAATATTATATTTGTTAGTTGTTAGAATATTAATAACAAGTAGTTATATTATGAAAACAATGTGTCAAATAAACATGTCACGTACCAAATCAATGAGTTGTGATAAACGAAGTCCAAGTTTGACTAAAACTGTGTCCGTGTTATTGCTTACGGGTCGTATAAGACGATTGTAATTACTTAGAAGATCATCGTAGAGTCTTTTTGCGTCAGGATTACAATAAACCCCTTCAATAAAGAACAGTAACAGGAAAAATAACAACGACAAATTTTCTAATCTTCTAAGCCACATTATTTCACAGCTTCACACTTGTCACAATGATTTTCATTTTTAGTTTATGCCTGTTCGTTTTTCGTGTCTTATTTTAAAAATCGAACTCATACATATTTATCTATTCCCTTCGTTATACATAATATATTACCTATGTGAAAATGTCGACATTTTCGTCGATATCAATATGATATACTCGTTTTTGTATTTAATACAATATTCTTTACGTTATTAATAAAATTTTTATGTACATATTAATCATAAAAGCATCCTCAATACTCGAAAATGTGATTTGTTCGAACTCATCGTAGATATTTCACTATAAATTTCATATAAAACATGTTAAACAATCGCGTCGAACGTGTAAACTATATTTATTTACGATTTATTATTAGAATAGTAAATTTTGAAATTGTCATTTTATTTGATTTGTATGTACACATATCGTGTGTTTTCTATTTCTGTATTGTGTATTCGTTGTGTTGTTACGGGTTCATGACTCGGGCGTCGTACACATACTGAGGCGTCCCGACGCCGCCACTCCTGACGGGTTTGTCGTGGCGTATATGGATCGTAGTCATGGGCGGATCAATAGCTCGAACGCGCAGGTCTCCAGCTTCCTGAAACTGGTTAATGCTGTGTGCACAAATTATCGTTGACGAGGTAATTGATCTTGTTGTATTGCCCGATTGTAACAAAATATGTTATCGAGTCAATGAGATGTACTCGAATGTTTGTTTGTTTTTGAAAAGTTCAGAATTGGAGGACTTTGTTGAAATCGTCAACATAAAATTCATTATGTTTTTATCAATAAACTTTATGAAGTATTCTTAAGATTCCAAATTGTCTTGTACCATAAGAAATTCTATATTTTTCAAAATGTATATACGAATATATGTATATATATATATATATATATATATATATATATATATATATATATAATTTACTACTCTTGGAATAATTCATGTGCAAAGAATATGACAAAGTAGTCAATAAAATATAAACATACTTAGTCAAATTTTCTGAAATACAGAAAAGGAAATATTGTTCATAAAATAGTACGATGAAATAAAGTTTTTTGCAATAAATTTTGATACTTTGACAGAATTTTGATTTATCGAGTGTGTAGAAGTTTTTATTTACTTTAATATGATACAAATATTGACTTCTGCTCGATTTTTATATACTTGAAATAATATTTGATCATTATAATTTATTTGTTTACATATATATATATATATATATATATATATATATATATATATATATATATATATATTAACAAGAGCTATTCTCTGTTTTGTTTTCTTTAATTTTTTTATAAAATTTGCACATAATATATTTATTATATTATAGATTAAAATATTCTTCATTTCTTCAAGCAATAATTTTCAATCAATATAAAACATATATTTTGAAATATATCATTAATTATTGAATAATCTGTTAAAAAAACAATTTGGTTCGACGAGTTCAAATGAATTTGCGAGTAACACTAAATTATTAGAATAACATTTTGTATTTGTCTAACAGTAAAATGGTAGTAATCGAGGATTTTAAGTGAAATTAAAAAGTAAATTATTTAAAAATTTTACTTAGATTTCATTAATAGTTTATTATTTTTCTATTTGATTTATATTATAAAATGTATATTTAAAAATAAAATTATTTTCAAATACTTATTGGTTTTTAAGAACATACACTTTCTTTCTGTCTACTTCTGGATGAAAGTTTTTGACCATTCAATGTCTTTATTTTCTAGTTCATTTCAAGGAATTTTCTTTTATTTGTTTCATATATTCATGGGTCTCTTCCAAAACCTTTTTATATATCTAGGTCTATCTTCCATGATCATCTCCTCTATATGACAGGCTCATTTTTATTTAAAACTTCTCACTTTTTTATATCTATAACTTTTTTTTAATTCATTCCGTTTCTTTTCTTTTTATATATATATATATATATATATATATATATATATATATATATATATATATATATTGACAATTGTTGATATTATAAAATATTTGGAATATGTTGGGAAATAATATGTCAAATATTAATGTAAAATATTATAAATTACGTCTAAAATATTTATTGTTAGTTTATTTAACGACACTAATTTTTCTTATTGATAACACGAAATTTTGTATGAAATGATTATTTTTCTAATGCAAAAAATAAATTACTATTTTACTGACCTTAAAATATAATATTGTAATATTATGTAAATTATTAGTTTTTTAATGAATTCATTTATTTGAGAGAAAATAATAAATTAAAAACGTTTAAAATAATTTTTTATAAAAATGCAAAAAATAGAATTTTGAGCATTTATTTATTTATTCAAATATTTTTTGTGAATAAAAATTCATTAAAATGAACACAAAAACGAAAATAATTTGAAAAGTATTGCTTCTTGATAACTTTTAGAAATGAAAGCAAACGTGGAACATTTTGAAATGTTTTTAGTGTAGTATTGAATTGGATTAAATAAAAATATTACAATAATATAAAATATAGCAGTATATTTACATAGCTAGTTTATATGAAACAGTAATAAGCAAAGAATTCATTCTAATAGAATTTATTTTTAAATAATCGTTTGATTTTGTGTTACAGTGTTTCGATATTTTGGTTAAACCCTGAAAAAAATAATTGACAAGTGTTTTTTAAGTTTTGTTACGAAGAACTTCTCGAGAGGTATAAAAATATTACGATTTCTTAATTATAATATATTTTTTAAAACAGTATGTGAAATAGAATATAATTTGTATGAGATACATGAGTAATAAAAATATTTAGTTGGATTAGAAGCAATAAAATTAAATATAAAAAGACGTTCAAAACAAAAAAATATAGTTTATTGGAAACATGAAGGGTTTTTTATTTAATTTGAAAAAGATTTATTGAAACATTACATTGCTCCATGGAATACATGTTTACTAGTAATAAATAACAATAACGAAGTACATACATATTTATATGTGATTGAGTACCATTTGAGATATTGTCATAAAGCGATCAATTATATATTAAATTAAATATTTATCTCATCCATTCATCGTGTATATAATTAAACATTTTATAAGTTTTCTCACGTGATCCTCAATCGCTCACGATAACATTTTACTTAATTACAGAAAAGTATAATTTATTCGTAACGAAACAATCTTAAATGATTATCAGTGGCATTTAGGATTTGTTTGTATGCTTTTATATAGCATTTTCACGATTTTTTTCCGATTTTATATTTTTTGTCCAGCTGAAATTAAATCTTGGATGAATTACATGGGTAATACTTTTCTAAATTTTAACTGTATTTAGAAACTTAAAAAAAATTAATATCTAATTTACATATGTTAAGATAAATAAAGGTTTTGGTGTAAAATAAAATCATTTCTTACTCTGTGAAAAATTTTTAATTGTTTGACATAATTTATCACATGCGTTTTAAAATTACTATTTTATGTTGTTGAACTTTGTCAGATTGATTGTATATTTTCGTTATAATTTTACAAATACGATATGGCGTAGCTTTATATTATAATAAGTAATAAATAAACTATCAAAAAGTATTCTGTAAATATAACTAAAATTAATTGTTAATATTTTGAAAGGGAAATTTTATCTTAATAGCAAATTCCATTTCTGTGAATATTTTTTTTAATAAAAATGAAATAAATTTAAATTTACAATTTATTGTTAACTAAACATTTAAAAAGTATAATAATGGTTTCATTATCGGAGAAAAACTTTTTTTTAGTAAAATAAAAACAAACAACGATACAAATAGTTAGGATTTAAGATCTCAGCCAGACAGTATATAAATATTTTTTTATTATCGTACGATATTAAGTTTGTGTTATTCTTATCAGTTCACAATTCATCTGGGACCATTTTCAATAGCGCCAGTTTCTTTTTAGCTACTTTCGAGAATAATATGTCAATTGGTTTGGTGGTATCGTATAAAGATGGTGCTTGTAGAATGATAAAAGCTGTACCGAATATACAGGCAAGTGTAAAAATCCATAAAAACAGTCTGTCGAGAACCATTGCAACGTACTTCCAGTCTTCTTCGACCTATAAAAAGGAACTTGTTTGAGAAGTAAATTAATTCATTGATTATTTTTTTAACATTAATTATATCTATATTATTTTTTCAAAAATTAAGCAAATCATTTTGCATATAGAATAATATTATTTTTTTAAGACAATATATTAATATAAAATATATATTAATTAATGAAATACTAATATATAAAATAAAGGTAATAGAATAAATTATAAGATAGAATTAAATCGTTATTAAACGTGTAAGTTTATTGTGAAGTATTATTCATGTAGATAAAACAAGAATCGCAAATTTAACCTTGTTCAAATGGTTTATTTAGTACTCTGAATAAATAAATATTCTTGTTACGTACAGTGAAATTTCTTGACATAATTTCATTAATGAGAACATATATATATATATATATATATATATATATATATATATATATATATATATATATAATATACCTTGGAAATGTTTGCATAAATATTTGTATAATTGGTTATCGTTTACGAAAATGTATTTTTGTTGTATATGATAATAAGGAAAGTAAGAAAATTATAAAAATATAAATTCAAAAATGTGATTATTTAAATTAATTGGATTATTTTTTCGTTCGTGGAACATAATCGTTGATATAAAAAATTAAAAGAGAGAGACAGAGAAATAAATCGTTTATCGAGAGATAGAAGTAAAATAAATATACAAAACTTACGTTTTCAAAAGAATCCTTGTTTTTCACATGCTGTGCAATAAATCTCGAATCTTCTATTGTTTTCTCCATCTCGTGTACACCGAGCTTTTCGAACACAGGACTCACGTCGCTCGTTCCATCCATTGTAGTCGTTCGACAACTAGGACTATATAGCTCCTCATCACCTCCAGATATTGGTAACGATGGAAACGGCGGTTCTCCGAAACAAGGGCCCATTCCACCAGCTGCTGCTACATCGAACCTCGAAGGTGTGATATCATAATTATCGTACCCTTTATATTTATCAAGACTCATAGGTATAACATCAGTCAATACACCACCGTCTTGTTCTTTGTTTTCTTCCTCTTCGTCTTCTTTTTTTGGTCTTTCGATATAAAGAAATTTCGGAAGAATTTCGATAAAAAAATATTTCACCCACGGAGCTAGTTTATGTGTGACGGGCGATCGGAAGTTTACATTCAGAACTACAATCGTAACGACTACAGATAAAGTTACAAGAACCATAGTGAATAAGAGATATTTTCCAAGAAGTGGTACTGTGAGTGATGTCGGAGGAATGATTTCGGCTAATAGTAAAAAGAATACAGTCAGAGAGAGAAGAATCGAAATACAGAGTGATACTTTTTCGCCAGAATCTGATGGTAGATAGAACACTAAGACTGAAAGAAATGAAATACCAACACAAGGAATGATTAAGTTCACTGTATAAAAAAGTGTCTTTCGACGTAATGTTATATTGAATATTATGTCTGGGTACGGTTCTTCACAGCAGCTGTAAAATTTTTCATTTCTCACTGCAGGGACACGCATGATGTCCCATTCTACGGATATGTAATAATCTTGTAAATCGATTCCCATATCTATGTTATCCGAATCTGGACTTTGGGATAAGTGACGGAGATCTACCTAGAATATTTCAGTTGAATATTTACAGAGAATTTTTCAGTTAGATTTCTTTAATTATTCATAATTAATTAAATGAAAAAATTTAAAATATTCCATACAGATTTCAATCGGAATTCATATTTAAAATAAATATGAAATAATATATCATTTCGTCGAGTTGTAATAAAAAAGTTTTATTGGTTAGCAACAAATATTTTACATGAGGATTAAATGTTAACAAATGATAATATTAATATCGAATATCTTTTTCAAACATGAATTTACTTCAATCGTTTTGATGGATATTCTTGGAAATTGAAAGAATTAAAATAATACTGACCATATAACCATCGTATGTCCACGATCCGAATTTCATAAAACATGTTTGTTCATCAAATGGAAAATATTCGACGTCAATTTCACAAAATGACTTATAAATGGCAGGAGGTTTCCAAATTACTTTGCCTGTATGATGTAGAATAGCTTTTGTCATAATGGTCACTTCGTAATTGCCGTCTGCGCTGTAATTATGTAATAAGAATTGATTAACGGCCGTTTTTATTAAACGTCTAATTAATGGCGTAGTTTCGGTTTCATGATTATTCTTCATGTACAGGAAATATAAAAAAATACTTAATTTTTTTTTATTTATTCAACTAAAACACTTGCTAGAAATTTTATTCAACCATACGTTTGATTCTTTTTAAAAAAATGAAAAAGGTCTTTTTTATCCATAAATATAAATAATAAAGTGTTATAAATATTTTTTTAAATATTTATTAAATACGTACAATGTGATTATAAGGTAAAATATATTGACAGTCTCTTAGAAATTCATCAAGTTCTTAACAGAATCTAATGGAGAATATATATTCTCTTCATCCGGAAATAATTTAAGCTCGGATATAGAGTGTATAAAATTATATAAACGATATTACCGTCAGCTTGTAACGTCTTGATTATTGCTTCCTATATACTTGCAGGGGATTATATTATAGATATGGAGGCAGTAAGAGAGTGTTGCTGTTGCTAAGAATAGTTATTGATTATAAATTAAAGCCTGTTTTATTAAAACATTAATTCAGAATTCTGTTTATAGACGATGCATTGAAAATATTTCAAATAGATTTTGTGTACTATGTAAAATTATGTTTACTTATAATTTTAATAATAATGAAAGTAAAATTTTGTGAAAATTTTTGTCAAATATATTTTTCTTTTCTATCTATGAGAGGTCTAGTAAAAATCAAAAATTATTACTTCCTAAGCAGAAATATTTGTTATATATATATATTGAAAATAACTTTTTACATATGTTATCAGAAAAAATAAATTATTACTGAAAAGTTTGAACCAGTAAATAAAATAAAATTGATCAGACGAGAAACAGAATATCTGCTATTGAATATTTTTTGAAAAAGATAACTTGTTATAAATATTGTACGAAAAAGTGATCATATGTAGTTTTCTTCAAATATAACGATTTATAACGACATACATTTGTTGTAAATAAACGGATGATAGATATTTTATTCTGTGATATGATTGAAAAGCACTCATATCTTTTAAATGCATGAATGTATATCGTGTACTTGTTCATACTTCTATCTATCGATAAGTTTACATATACTCGTACATCGACAAACATATATTTCAATGTAATCGTATACTTTTCTACTTACTTATTGTATAAAACGATGTCCGGAAGCCATATGTGTTCAGAAGGCACGTGTAGAGTTTCCACACCACCGTAATCGTCTGGATTCCACTTCAACTTGTAATCGTTCCACTCCTTGATATATACCATATATAAGAGTATATATATATATATATATATATATATATATATATATATATATATATAAACGAGAAAAAAAACTATGATATATATTCCGTTTGCGCAAGATAAAATGCACTTACCTGTTCTACCCAAACATTTGTTGTCATGATTTGATTTTTCAAATTCTAAAAGTAAAAAATTAAAATAAGTGGAATATAAATTTATTTTTCTTTAAATTTATATTTATATTATTATCCTACAATAACTTTTACGTATATTTCAGAAAATTATTAAATTTATGACTATAAATTGAATATAACAATTAGTACTCATATGAAAATAAACATAAACTAAACAGATATAAATAAAATTTTAAATATAATTAAATTATTATTTTATCTTGCTCTTATGATTAAACATTTATATATAAAATCAATAAAATTATTGCTTATTTATTAAAATAATTTTTAGTAAAAAGTGTATAATATATTTTTAATAATTATTTCTTTCTTTTTAGTATGAACTAAATTTATAAAATTTAATCCAATTTCAAGTAGTTATAAATTGAAATGTAAGTATATGTAGACATATTTATTTATTTTTTATGTTTAATATTTATAATTTTTACTTATTATCTAAATAAACATATTTTATTTTGATTGGGTAATAATTTTAGTTTTAAAAATAATTACTACAGATTACAAATATTAACTTAAAAAAATTAATACACTTTATTGATAAATAAAAAAAATCAATGTTTAAATTTAAATCAACTTTTAAATTTATTATAATTTCAGTGTTAAAAGAAATTCGAAACGCATACAGATTACATTGCCTTAAACATAAAAAGACAATTCTTTTTTTGGATCGTGTTCTTGTAAAATCAACGTTAGTTTTCTAACAATCGAATCACATAAACGTCGAACGTAAAACAAACTGGAAGTAGAATGGGTCGACAATCTTTGTAATGTTTACTTTGCAAAAAATGTTTCTCTGCAAGTTACCAGCACGTTTTTTATTCATTTTGCAAATTAATTCTTTTTTATTTTTCGTGACAGCATCTTTCACCATTTCGAGTTTAATTTTATATTGATTATTTGATTTTTTGTAATGTTTTCATAAACGAATTTAATTTTTAATTATAATATTTATTCAATGTAATTAAAAATATTTTGGGAAAATAAAACATATATTGGAAAATATATTTGTTTTGTTATTTTGATTAAATTTATGTTATTTGTTTTAATATTAAATGATTGAAAATCTATTATATAAAATGAAAAAATATAGTTCACATTCATTACTTGAACAAAATGACTTCATATTTACAAAAAAATGTATATGTACATGTGCCAAAATTTTTAAGTGACTAGTTTACAAAAAAAATGTTAGAAAATATATAAAGCTGGAAGATCGAGGTTAATAGTGCTATTAACCTTGACCCTGAACTGAACACTTTCAGCTAACAGCACAATTTTTCCCTCTATAAAGTGTTGACAAGTTGAGGGATAAAGTGGAGATTCTTAATAATAGTATAGAGAGAAAGTTGAAAACGTTGTACTTGACGGGGATGTAATTAGATTTGAAGCAATCAAGTTGAAGAGAGGTCATTGATATTGTTATAGATGTATACAGGGAAAAGATTGAATTTCTAGAATAAAGTTTTGTATTCTGATAAATTTAAAGTAAGTATAACAAATATATTTAATAATAATATTGGGGAGAAAATTAAGAAATAAATATTTATAGTGAAATTTAATATAACAACAATAGTTATTTATCATTTAGGGGAATATAGAATTGCATTATTTAAATACATATTACTTTGAGACACAGTTTTCATATTTTAAATATTTATTAATATCTAATGATGTATATTTAAAGAAGGTAATAATTAAGATGAAAAAGAATTTTACATTACTTTATATAGAATATAAAATAAATATGTATTTCTATTTGTTCATAATATTGTAAAAAGTAAATTTGTGTTATAAAAATAAATCAGAAATTTTGCAATTAAATATTGTTTATTTATCACTGGTAGTTTTTATGTTGATTTTTGCAATGCAATTTATAAATAATTTGCGAAAAACATGTATAAAAGATTTCATATAGTAATGCAGTACTCATATTGATCATAAAGTTCATGTACTTCTTGGACAAACTTCAAAAAATTTTCATTTTTGACATGCAATAACAATAAATTATAAATTTATCATTATTGCGGCGAAAATTTTCAATTGAACAAATTGGTACTTAGTTGCATATCTACTGTAGCAATATTAATTTTCATATATAATGTCACCATATTTGTAGTGGGAGTCAAAAACAGGACTCTACTAAACCGATGTTAATTATGTATAATTATTGAAATACTGGAGTCGGTATAAAAGGTTCCTGTAACCAACTACATGTCATTTCACCTCCACCATCGTCAATTTAACGGCTAGGCGGACCCTCCACCATCGGTCGTGTACCCGGGTCGAGTATTTTGCAATTATTGAGGTCCCTGTTGCAAATATCCAAATTTTAACACTTAAGCAATGTACTAAGAACTCAAACGTATCAATTGGTACAAAAAAAAATAAAACATGAAATTAATTTTTGATATACCCGTATACTCATATTATTGTTATTGTTAATAATAAATTCATAATTTATTATTGCCAATGAAAAATGAAGATTTTTAAAACTTTCGAGGAGTATATGAATTGTATGATTAATATGGATTACCGCATTCCTGTATAGTATCATACATACAATATTCAAACATTTCCTATGTCCACATCGACGATATGCAAGAAAAAAATATATCGTTTTAAACAATAAATGTAATGCCTTTTCAAATGGCTTAAACGAATAATAATTATCTCTAATAGTTTACTTGTAATAAATTAAAATCGAGCTAAATGTTATAATCGATCAATTGAAAATTTCGCTACGAGTAACTCAAAATAAATCAAAAAAATATTTCTGATAGTAAACACTACGCTCTCTGAATAGTTATGCATAATTAAAATTCGTTTAATAGACACGTTTTTAATTCCTATAAAAATTTGACATTCTTTACATATGTTTTACATATGATTATTATTGTTTCACAGTAGATATGCAACTGAGTGTCAATATATTTAATTGAGAATTTTCGCCGCAATAATGATAAATTTATATTTATTGTTATTGCATGTCAAAAATGGAAATTTTTTGAAGTTTGTCCAAGAAGTACATGAACTTTATAATCAATATGGATATTGCATTACTATATGGGATTATACGTAAATATTTCAAATATTTTAAGGTCCTCGCCGACTAAATTCGAGAAACAAAATGTACCGTTTTAAATAGTAAATTTAATGCCCTTTTGAATGTCATAAACGAAAATTAATTATTTCCAATAGTTTACCAGCAATAAATTAAATATCATGTGTTAATGTTATAATTGTTCAATTGAAAAATTCGTCAAAGTCGTACGAGTAGCTCAAAATAAATAAAAAAAATATTTCTGATAGTATATATTACGTTCTTGAAGATCGTGTAGTTTTCAAATCTGTATCACAAATAGTTTTTGCGCAACTTGGTCGAAATATATACAAAAATAATTGTATGAGGTGCAGTTACTATTGCATACATACGACTATACTGTTAATATTGATCATGTACTTCCAAGACAAAGTGCTAGAAATCTTATTTTTTTATTGGCAATAACAATAAGTTATGAATTTATTATTGGCAATAATAAATTATGAGTATACGAGTAAATAAAAAATGAATTTGATGTTTTATATTTTTGGCATCAATTGATGCATTTGAGTCCCTAGTACACAGCTTAAGTGTTAAAATTTGTATATTTGCAACAGGGGCCTCTATAATTACAAAATACTGGACTGATGGTGTAGGGTCAGCCTATCCGTAAAATTGACGATGGTGGTGGTGAAATGACATGTAGTTGGTTACAGGAACCTTTTATACTGATTCCATTATTTCAATAATTATACATAATTAATGTCTGTTTAATAGAGTCTTGTTTTTGACTCCCACTACAAATATGTTAACATTATATATGAATATTATTGCTAGAGAAGGTATGGAACTTAGTATCAATATATTCAATTGAGAATTTTTGCTGCAATAATGATAAATTCATAATTTATTGTTATTGCATGTCAAAAATGAAAATTTTTTGAAGTTTTTCCGAAAAGTACATGAACTTTGTAATCAATATGGTATACTGTGTTCTTATGTAGGTTTATGCATACATATTTTAATTTTTAGGGCCACACCAACGATATTCTAAAAACAAAATGTATAATTTTAAATAATAAATTTAACGCCCTTTTTAATGACATAGACAAAAATTAATTATCTGTAATAATTTATTCGTAATAAATTAAATATCATACGTTAATGTTAAAATTGGTCAATTAAAAAATTCGCTAAGGTCATACGAGTAGCTCAAAATGAATCAAAAAATTAGTTCTAAGAGTACCATTACTAAGAGTAATATTACTCTCTTGAAGTTCGCTCAGTTTGCACATTTCTATCTTAAATAGTTTTTGCGTAATTTTGTCAAAATATATATAGGAATAATTGTATGACATATGCACGTACTATCACAAACACATGACTATACTGTTAATAGTGGGGAAACGACGTCTCTGACCGGAGAGAGTGCAACTGATGTGCGTCAACCGATTTTGGCTGGCTCCCCGCTCGTTCATAATTGAAGTCGTATGTTATAATAATGCAATGTACGCCATACTGTAAAACATTTTTTTAAAATAATTTAAAGTTTTTTATATGTATTTTTGTCTATATTACTATTAATAATGAATAAAAAATATAATTTTGCACATAAAAAAGAGTGTGTCATTATCGTCATATTTTTTAATATAGGCTATGTTAAATCATTTTCATTATCTAAGAGTCGCAGAACGTGTTTCTGTTAATGTAAGTACATCCTTTTTCATTTATTCATTACTGCGCCTCTCATTGAAGCCACGCGTTCTGTCAGCCAAACAAGCTACTGGGTAGTTGCGTATCCTTCTTAGAACTCAAACTGCTCGTCGATCATGATCCCGCAAGTGAAAACAATATCAAGTACCCTCCTGAACAGGGTTCTTTCGACCACCTTGCTCAGGTTGGAAAGAAGCGAGATGAGACGGTAGTTCACGGCAAACCGCAACGGCTTGCCAATCTTCGGAATTACGATTATTTTGCCAAGTTTTCAGTTTCAGGGGAAATACTTTGTCAGAATGATCGCATTAGAAATGATTGTCAAAAGGACAATCCTGCACGCAGTAAGACGTTTCAATGCAAACGTTGTTGTTTTTGGCACTCTTCATTCAAATCTCTTCTAATTTGCAAATGGCCGCTGTGACGTCATCGGGGGCCATTATGAAAGGGGAGTGGCCAGTTGGCATGGCAACACACATAATTAATATTTTATATATATATATATATATATATATATATAATTTGCAAATGGCCGCTGTGACGTCATCAGGGGGCCATTATGAAAGGGGAGTGGCCAGTAGGCATGGCAACACACGCAATATTTTATACATATATATATAAGTTATATGAAACACATGCAACTTTCCTAAGATTGTTCCCACGGGAACAGTATACATAATCCATGCGTTAATTGTTGACGAATAATTCCGTTAGGAATTATTTAGACCTATAAAAAACGCGACAATCAATTTTTGATTGTCAATAAAATATCGTTATAATGAGAACTAGAGGTTTCTTTGTTACTTGTTACACTGGGTAACATCAGTTCTAATCTGAATGTTGTAAGAACAACATACAATTCTAGCCATGAGATTGTAACAACGACAGATAGAGCTCCTCGAGCCACAGTTATTGACTGATGGATTGATGATTGCCCAGTATATTGTTGAACGCTGTTGATTGATTGAAAAAAATAAAAATGTCTTATTTTAATTATTGTGATTTCAATTATTTGAAATAAAACTTATATATATATATATATATATATATATATATATATATATATAAGTTTTATTTCAAATAATTGAAATCGCAATAATTAAAATAAGACATTTTTATTTATATATATATATATATATATATATATATATATATATATATATATATATATATTGCAAATGGCCGCTGTGACGTTATCAGGAGGCAAGAGGTAAGGGGCGTGGCCAGTCGGCATGGTAACATATGCATATATCATATATCTTGTAAAAAATAACTGTCGATATGGTCAGCGTGGTGAATATGACCAAATACCAATGAATGGATATGTTGTGGCTTTCGTCCAGTATATATATATATATATATATATATATATATATATATATATATGTACAATGGCTTCAAAAAAAAAAAAAAATTAAACTGATTCTAATACTAAATTTTACACGTTTTCGAGCTAAATTATTTAAATTTCTTTAATTATTGTTGTATCAAAGTATAAAGTTAAAAATGTTGTATTTGATGGGGGTGTAATTGGATGTAAAGGGGATGTAATTAGACATTAAAGATGAGAAGAGGTCATTGATATTGTTATGAATGTATATAGGGTAAACGATTGAATTTGCATCTATATTCGTTTATCTGTTGTATTACAAAAAATAAACAATAGTACATTTACTTGCGTTATAAAAATAAATAAGAAATTTTGCAATTAAATATTGTATTCATCACTCCTAGTTCTTACGTTGATTTTTGCAATGTTATTTATAATATATTATGTGAAAAAAAAATAAACTTATAATTCCATTAGGACTTCAGTATTCATATTGATCAAAAAGTTCATGTACTTCTTGGACAAACTTCAAAAAATTTTCATTTTTGACTTGCAATAACAATAAATTATGAATTTATCATTATTGCAGCGAAAATTTTTAATTGAACTTATTGGTAGTAAGTTACATACCTCCTGTAGCAATAATATTTATACATGAACAATGTCAACATATTTGTAGTGGGAGTCAAAAACAAGACTCTATTAAACCGACATCAATTATGTATAACGATTGAAATATTAGAATCAGTATAAAAGGTTCCTGTAACCAACTACACGTCATTTCACCACCACCATCGTTAATTTTACAGCTAGGCTGACCCTACACCATCGGCCGCGAGACCGGTCGAGTATTTTGTAATTATTGAGGTCCCTGTTGCAAATATCCAAATGTTAACACTTCAGTAATATACTAGCATCTAAAAGGCATCAATTGGTACAAAAAAATTCAATAATATATATATTTTTTGGATATACATGTATACTCATCATTTATTGTTATTCTTAATAACAAAATAATAATTTAATGTTATTGCCGATGAAAAATGAAAATTTTTAGAACTTTTTCCGAGAAGTATATTAACTTTATGATTAATATGGATTATTGCGATCCTGTATAGGATCTTGCATACATATTTAAAACATTTTTTAAGGTAC
Organism: Neoneuromus ignobilis; assembly: GCA_029203775.1. Classification (NCBI taxonomy): domain Eukaryota; kingdom Metazoa; phylum Arthropoda; class Insecta; order Megaloptera; family Corydalidae; genus Neoneuromus; species Neoneuromus ignobilis. The sequence goes on along the minus strand of CP092096.1, from coordinate 12,384,100 downwards.
ACACCGACGATATTTGATAAACAGAATGTACCCTTTTAAACAATAAATTTAAATCTCTTTCGAATGGCACGAACGATAATTAATTATCGTTAATAGTTTACCCGCAATAAATTTAATATCGTGCCTTAATGTTATAATTGGTCAAATGAAAAATTCTCCAAGGTCATATGAGTAGCTCAAAATAAATTAAAAAATTAATTCTAAGAGTGAAAATTACACTGCTGAAGATCGCTTAGTTTTCAAATCTTTATCTCAAATAATTTTTGCGCAACTTTGACAAAATATATATAGGAATAATTGTATGGCGTGCATGTACTATTACAAACACATAACTATACTGTTAATTGTGGGGAAACGACGTTTCTGGCCGGAGAGAATGCAATTGGTATGCGCCGGACCGATTTTCGTTGGCTCCCCGCTAGTTTGGTAATTATAGTCGTGTGTTACAATCATGAATTTTATGTCATATTGTAGAACAATTTTTTTTTATTTTTTTTTTGTTTAAATTGCTATTAATAATGAATAAAAAAAATAATTTTGCACCTTATAAACAGAACGTATGATTATCGGTAGTATTATACTAATAAAGGCTATATTAATTACTTCAAATAAATAAATGAAACAGATTTGATGATAAAAATTAATTACCTATAAAATAGAACGACTGTAAAAATTTGTTAAATTAAAAAAAATATTTAAGACTAATTGATGATATTTAAAAAACGAATTAAATTTAATCTATAGATAATTTTACGCCCTTTCAAATGACATAAAAAAATTATATATTTTCAATTATATGTTAAAAATATTGCAAATTCCTCGCACATGTATAATCATCTGTATTAAAACATAAGTTAAATTAAAAAAATGGCCAGGATCATACGAATAGAGCGTTATTTTTTTAAAAAAATATTTTCGATAAAAATAATATCCTCTTTTGAATGGCTTAGACGAAAGTTAAATTTGTCTGAAGTTTTTTTGATATCGTGCAAAAATTGCGCTCGTACATAAACACGAATTTTCAAACGAATCGAATTCAATTATTTTCCATAATCGTACTGATTTTATTTAAGGAACGAAATAAATCATATCTTATTAAATATAATGAACCATAATTCTGTATCTTATCAGTTTTCCAACAACATTACAAAATCTGCATCTGTGATATAAATATAAATGTGAATTTTTTTCAAATACAATTGGTCTTGTCACTCGTTTTACTTACATTGCTATTTGCATCATTATTTAGTTATAACTTGCAAAAAAACAACTTTTTATAATAAGCGAAAAATTCATTTGATGGTGGTGGCGCATCGGCTCATTATGGAGACGATGGTGGAGGGTTAGTCTCGTTATACGCCAACATTTTTTTTTCGATTTTATTCATTTTTTCAAAGCCTGATTCAGTTGTAGTAGTGAATGATTATACAAGGAGGTATTTGATGGCTTGGTATATCCAGCATCCATTATTTTATTATATATCATATTTGTGTTAAAATGTGGTATTTACATTTATATATATATATATATATATATATATATATATATATATATATATATTGTATTTAACAGAATGTACTTTATGGTATTTTAAGAAAAAAAATAGTGTTTGTTTTCAACATTTACAACCGGCTATTTATTTCTACTGTGACGTTTATCTGCACTGTATATTTTCAGTAATTACTGGACGTAACTGAACACAACTTGTGTAAATCTCAACGTTTTGCTTCACATTAGACATTTTCACGAGCGGCAAAGAGGGAACTTTTTCATTATGTTTATAGCATTCTAGAAAGAAGTGAAGGTTTGGCTTATTTATTTTGATTACGTTCGCATTATTCAAACTTTTTTTGTTGAAAAGGATGTAAATTTAACTTAAATTTACATTACACTATGTAATTAATTATTAGGAATTTACGGGTCTTTACAATTAATTTATTCAGTTGATTAATAGGAATTGTTTATATTTTCTTTGTAGTAAATAAAAACTTTATTTGAAAAATAACGAACGATAATTTTAATTGTCTAGCATAAGTTTATAACTTATTTAATGTTATCAATTGTTTAAATATTAAATCCAAATATTTCTTTTCAACTCTTCACTAATTAATTATCTAGATGTTAAAGACACAGATGCTAAATCGTAGAATGAAATTATCCTCAAATAACACACATCTGTTCCGAACGTCTAATGAAAATATTATTTTACGATCAATTTAACATATTACATTTGTAAATGCGATTCTAGTTAATAACTACTTTATATGCATGTTTCACGCAATGCGGTAATTGCGTTTTAAATTGTTGATTTTTCATTTGTATTTTGATTGCTTTATTAGTGGACGCGAAATCTGAATAATTTCAATTTCAAATTTTATCGGTCAGTGTAGCTAACTATGTATAATGTGAAGCTTGTCAGTTAGATGATCGTTTACGAAATGAATGTTTTGCAAATTTTGTATTTTAATATTTTGATTAAAAAATGTAATGGGTTCTAAATTAAAACATGTTTTTGTGAAATATGGTTTCAAAAATGATAAAATGATTGTAATTTAGGTAGATACATTCATTATTTATTTATCATTTATGTTATAGTATGATTTAAATGATAATATTGTACTGAAATATTTTTGTTAATAAACTTTTTTATCAGTATTAGTATCTATATTTTAAAATGAATCAGTGATTGATTCAGGTTGCGATATTGCGGAAAATATATATCTTAAAAAATATTTGACAGTGAAAAAAAATATATTTTTTAATAATTTACATGATGAAATTAGTAATTTATCGATTGTGATTAATAAATTTCCCTATTTTTTAAAAAACAAACAATATAAAAATACTATTTTTAGATTATTATCAATAAACACGTACTATTAATTTTAATTAGATTAATTACTTACCACGTCGATGAGCTGGGAAAGACGTAATCCCATTTTCACTGTCAGTCGATCTGAATTGTTGCCCACTGGTCTAATTAGTCTGTTATAATTACTTAGCAAATCATCATAGAGACGTTTAGCGTCGGGATTCGCATAACAAATATTTATGAATGCTATGGTACTTATCAAGCAATAAAATAATATCGTGTGTAATTTGAAATGTTTCTTCATTGTTTCCTCACGATGCGTCTCTTATACTGAAAATAAAGAAAATATTGATTGTGATAAATATATAAAGATTATTTATCTATCTGTTTATATACATTTTTATATATCTATAAACATTTATATCAGTTGGTAAAATATTGTGTATATATTTGTGTGTGTAAATTTCTGGTTTACATATATTATTGAAATTCCCAAATAATAACAGTTAATAATTTATAGCACAATACGTAGTTATTTCGAACATAAGTCGTAAAAAACAGCTACGTATAATATATGTTGTACCATAAACAAATGTTGTAAAAATTGTAAGAGCCTATAAAAACCTCCATTCATAAAACTTTACAGTAAAAATTAATAAAATATGTGAATAAGTTTATTAATGTACGAAATTGAAATGTATTATATTTTTTTAAAAAATAGATTAAAATTATATATTGAAAATTAATTACCTGATCATTATAATAATTATTGATCTTAATGGAAATTTTAATGTTGTATTTCTAGTAATTATTATTTTTTAAAAAAATCTTATGTTAGTGAGAATTTTCATCAGTTCTTTAAAATTTAAATTGTAAATATGTTACCTATTTCCTTAGTAATGATTTAATAGGAAAATTATTTTATAATTTTATAAATAATATAAGATTTTTTTTGAAATTAGTAAAGACCTTATTGTTAATAATTTAAATTTGTTGATGCAACAGGTAATTAAATGTTTTAATTGACTTATTTCTTATATTATTTATACATGTTTTAATTCCCTATTTTGTATTATTGACATAAATTTATATAAAAATTGACAAGGAAACTTGAATATTTGTCGACAATTCTCGATTCACGCGATATGTGTTATTTCGTAGATGCAGTTACCTTACAAAATCGACTTTTTCACTTAAGTTGACAAAGGCATGTCTTTTCTAAGAGGGTATAGCATCCTTTGTCACTTCCGGTGACTGGCCAGATTCAACCAGACACAATGTCACTGACAGTCGAGTGATTGATCGTATAACATCCATCAAGTATTTTTTCGAGATTTTGCGACTTAAATTCTTTTCGTATCTAGATGAACGACACGAATTAAAATTGTATTGTATATATAGTATTTCTTCTATTGTTAGATATGTACGATTCTCAGTTTTTTTATGAATATGTCAGCTTTCAGTTAAATGAATTTCTTTATATAGAAACCATTACACGGATATTTTTGATGATAAAAAATTGTAAAAATATTTTTATTTATCTGTTCATCGATTCATTCATTCATTTATCTATTTGTGTGTATATATATATATATATATATATATATATAAACAATTTTCATTATCAGCCCCTTTCAATTCACTGCTGAATGAAGACCTTTTCCAAAATTTTCTACTTCGATAGATTCAATACTTTCTTCTTCCAGTCCACTCCGATGAATTTCCTTATCTCTTTGACCCATATATGTATATATAAGATAGATATAAGTATTACTTATTTTATCAAAATATTTTTTGTAACAATTGTTAAAATTTCATTTTATTATTATTGTTTTATAAAATTATTATTGGAATGTTCCACGTAAAAAATAAAAAATAATAAATCAACGAATAAAAAATTTCATTTAATTGTAAGAACTTTTATTTTATATAAAATATCAAAAAGCTAAGACTAGTAAAAACTTGATAGATATTAAAGAAAACTATATGCTTAATAATACTGCAATTTAAATGAATATTTATGATCTTTTTTAAATGATAAATATATGTTAAATGATATGGGTAAGTCAGAAAATAAATAATTTCATAGTTCTATTTTTTCCAAAGAAAATAAATATTTGCCTTAAAGAATATATAAATATTAATCAAATTGATAAAATATTCATCATGCAGCTTTCAGAATAAAATTTATATAAATTTTATATATACGTTTTATGCTATGGAAATATAGTTTACTTTTCTTGTATGTTTTTATAAAGTTCTAAAATTGTATTGAAGTGCATGAATACAGAAAATGTAAAAAGAATTTAATCAAAAGAATGGTAAAGGGTAGGAAATAAATATATTAATAGTTTGGAGCTTAAAATAGATTTGAAACATTTCACGATGCGCAGAAAGTTTAAAAATAGATCAAAATTTACATTTTAACTCTTTTAAATTAAATTTCTTTTCAGCTATATGAATTATGTGGTTAAAGTTATAAGAAAAATATTAAATAATGGAAAAAGAGTTTTAAACAAACTTTTAAACCTATTTTTATTATATATATATATATATATATATGAAATAATATATTTTTCTCTTTATGTTTATACAATCCAATTATTAGATTCGTTCGTGTGTACTTAATGACATTTTGAGTTATCTATATGCAATAGTTTTTAATTGAGTCATATTTTATTTGTCTAACAAAAATAAATTTTAAATAAAATATTATGAATATGATACAAATTGAATTTTGTAAATATGAACCTACAGGGTATTAATTAAAAAGAATCCATTTGTTAACACTGTTACAATGAATTGTTAGTTTTTATTGTTGTTGTATACAATCGATATTGACTATAATTAAAACAGCTCTGTTTAATTAGCGATCGGTTTAATGTAATTCTGGCACCTTTTCAGGTTTGTCAATGTTCATATGAATGGATATTATATATATGTGACATATCTGTTAAGCATTGATATGAATATGCAGATAATTGAGTATTGTTAGTTAGACCGTTTGTACAATAGACTATACTTGTTAGTATTGTATTGTGAATGAATATTAACAACTGGAAGAAAATTATTTGTCCTCTATTTAGTTTTATTGAAATTTAGTTAGATTTCAGAGATCATTAAATTAATAAAATTTAATTCCTAAATGTAAAACCAAGGTGCATTTTGATATATTTCTAAAAGTAATTTATGTTTTTATATTAGATTCATGTACTTAATTTTTAATACACAAATTGAAAGTGTGATGAGCAGATGGAATAAAATAGTTTTAATAAAAAAAATAAGTTAAGATGAGTTATAAAAATCGTTCTAATTTTATTTATATTTAATATATTTAAGTGTATTTTCGGTTTGTTTTTTCAAATCGATTTTAAATGAAGCAATTTTAAATAAATAATAATATTTTTGTAAATTTTGCCAAATTTAAACACTTAAAAAATCATAGTGTAATTATAAACGTTTTATTATGGAAAAAAATATTCAAATAATTTATATATGTTCCAATATATATATATATATATATATATATATATATATATATATATATATATATATATATATGTTCCATAATTCGTATATGTTCCAAAAAACACTAATCACTGAAATGTAATCTTTAATAATAATCGAATATATTATCTTTAATAATATATTCGATATATTTTATACATTATTATGTGAAGTAATCTGATTGTTACAAATACGAAAATCTATACATTCAATTTCGAGACTACGTGTTGCCGTTAAAGTAATAATAGCTGATCGTATCGAGGGAAATAAGGGTTATCTTTCATCTGAAGATATATATAATATTATAAAAGGATGATGGAACCCAACCAGGAGCTCAACGCTTTTTTGTATTCTGTAGACATTGTATACGTGCGTGCTTTTTTACACGCTAATGGGTTATTTGTTTGCTCTATTATAACCTGTAGTGATGTGCTTCAGAAAACTTGAAAGAAAACAGTCTCCTTTGAAATATAATATACATCATTTTACTAAAAATGTAATTATAAGATATATAAATGGATAATAACATAATTTATAACTAGATGAATTTTTACATATATATATATATATATATATATATATATATAAAGTTATTTTTATATATAATGAAAGATTTAACTTTAAATAAATATAATTATGTTTAATCAAATATTATCTTTTTTCTCGAATAAGCAAGTCATAGTAATGTGAAATTTTTGTTTATAAAATAGAGTATAGATAAATTTTGAATCATATATATATATATATATATATATATATATATATATATATATATATATATATATATATGTATATGTAATTCAATGTTCAAGTAATTGCTTTTCTTAATGAGAAACAATCTGTATTCGAGTTTCTAACTTTGACACATACGTCAGCAGTTAAACATGACAGGTATTTAAATACAACTATTTATAGTATTTATGTATATATATATATATATATATATATATATATATATATATATATATATATATATATATATATATATGTTTGTTCAGTTATTTGTTTTAAGTTGTTATGAACATAGTAGACAAAATTAAAATTATTGAAAAATTATTCTAAGGAAAATATATTTATTCATATAAATTTAAATATCTACTAATGTGAATATATAAGGTGGCTTAAATGAGATTGAAAGATAGTAAATTCTACTAAGTAAGAAAATGTATCTCTAAATCTTTCATTTTTATTTGAACCACAGCACATATATATATATATATATATATATATATATATATATATATATATATATATATATATATATATATATATATATATATATATATATATATATATATATATATATATATATATATATATATATATATATATATATATATATGTATAAACAAAGAGATTTTACAAATGATTTTTTAATACATAAAATATAAACTTATTAAAAGGTTATAGCAACTGTCTGTTTAAAAGATATTAAAATTAATAAATATAGTAGTAAATTCAGTTATTTGGCTCTTATTGTCTATTTATTTATCGTAATTTATATATATATATATATATATATATATATATATATATATACGTATATATGTACCTAAATATATTTATAATAATAATAGGGAATAATTGATAATTAATTTTTGAAAAAAATAATTAAGATATTTATATTTGTCACAATATATGATTTTTATTTGATTTGAATTGAATATTAAATTTACATATATATATATATATATATATATATATATATATATATATATATATATATATAAACAAAGAGATATTTACGAATGATTTTTTTAATACACAAAATATAAACTTATTAAAAGGTTATAGCAACTGTCTGTTTAAAAGATATTAAAATTGATAAATATAGTAGTAAATTCAGTTATTTGGCTCTTATTGTCTATTTATTTATCATTATTTGTATACATATACATATATATATGTACCTAAATATATTTATATAATAATAGGGAATAATTGATAAATAATTCTTGAAAAAAATAATTAATTAAGATATTTATATTTGTCAAAATATTTTATTTGATTTGAATTGAATATTTTATATATATATATATATATATATATATATATATATATATATATAAATAACACTATTCATTATTGAAATTGAAATGTCACAGATTTAATTATAATTATTTTCAAGGAAAAAATAATTAATTTTTATTATATGATCAGCATATTTTTTAAAATTAAAAGATATTTTTCATATATGAAATTAATTGTATATGTGGCAATCATATGTTATGGAAAATATTGAAATATAGCTATAATGGGTTTAATGAAAAATGTAATGATAAACATACTCTATTTGCTGTCATATGTGTAATTACATTAATTATTTCATAAATACTGCATTGCTGCTATTGAAAATAATAAATCTGTTTATAAATATACATATATATATATATATATATATATATATATATATATACACATATGTGTGTTTATGAATATAAATTTATATAAAAATATGTTATTGATTCCTGAAAAATAATCGATATTTATTATGAATTTTTAAATAATGTTTCTATCTATTTGATATTTTATATATATATATATATATATATATATATATATATATATATATGTGTGTGTGTGTGTGTATGTCTGTATTAGTATATATATATATTCGTATATAAAATTATTGAAAATGTATATATATATAAATATGTGTATGAATATGTCGAGTGTTCTGTTTGAATAGTATTAATTTCATATCTCTGTTTTATGAACTGTACACAAAAGTTAAAAATAACATATATTGTGTACTTACCTAAGTTTATGTTTATTCATGCAAATAGCACTGTTCACGTACTGATTGATTCATTTCACTTCGGTGTTAATGTCACTTGTCAGTAATATCTTGCCGGATATAACCAACCGAGTAATAGCAGTGGTGGCCAATCCGACTGAGACTATGTACACTGTATACTACACAGTAGTTGATACGAAGCCACACCGCAGTGATACACACACACACACTGCTGGATCAGGGTGGCTGTGCTGCTCCAGTCAGCGTCTGCATCGTGGGGAGAAAGCACAGAGTTCTCGTTTGACGTTGTACTGGGCTTTGGAGCTTTTCGTTATCGAGTTATACGAAACTTGATATACGTACGAATATTAATATTGCATATTCTTTGTCTCATGGGTTATGTATTTTTTTGTAAATTATTAATTTAATAGTTTTTACTGTACATAAACTTAATTTTGGATTTGTGTTTTATATTTATGATATTGAATATAAACATCCATGTATGTTTTTCTCTTTCACTCTTTATTTAAATATGTGTGTATGTAAATTTGTATGTGTATATAAGTTTGAGAAATAATTTAATATAAATATTTATTTAGTCTTAAACAAAAAATAATTAATGATAATAAATACTTTTAGTAGTAAATAAATATAAACAGATTTCTCTTTTTATACTATTATATAAGTTGGATCAAATGAGACTTAGGAATAGTAAAAAATAGAAAATAATCGTAAGAAAGTAAGTGTATTTTAAAATCCTTCAGTTTAATTTGGGACTCTCTGTAGTAATTATATATTATTTTATATTTTACAATGGCTCGTTAAATTTGTTAGAGTACTACATTATAAATGTAGATTTCGTTATCGAGTGAGGATAGCATAGTTATTGAAATTCGCACTAGCGAATAAGGAAAATATTAAGTGATTATTGCATATTTTTAAAATATTATGATGTCGAGAGTGAGTGATTCATTTACGTTAAAATAAATTTGTTATAAATAGCAAAATTAAAATAATCTAATTTTACATTCTTCACAATTTGCTTCTTTAATCCAAATGGTTGATGTGTATGTAATATTAAAATTATTAATGATAACTTAGTTAATTATATTTTCAAAATTGATAGAAGTACTTAAGCATGTGCGTTTAGATCAGTTAAAGACATTTTAGAATGAGATAACTGTTACTCTATGATCTGGACCGGGCCCTTCTGACGCATATTTCGGCGCTGGAAGCTTGCGTCGCGCAACACCGTGGCGTCTGTGCGCACGCAGCCTTGCACTCCGGGGCGGCGGCGGAATCAATCTCGCGCCAACTGCTCGCTCGCCGGCCGGAACCGATTTTGTACGAGTTGTACCGAAAGGCCACTGTCAATACTTACTGATACGTATGGGCGGATCATGGTTATAAAAGGCATTCATTCACTCACGGAGATAAGTTCCGTATCGGATTTTGAATATTTATTACATAGGGTCGAAATACTTCACTACAACTGTAACAAACAGGCACTAACCAAACAGAGTAGTACTCGTTAAAAATGTGTCGAAACAAAATTCAACTCTAATTCAAAATTTGATTCATAAATAGATTCGAATTTTGAATGAAAAAACAGATAGGAAATTATATATATATATAATGAATTTGTCTTTTATCTTTTATTAATGTTTTATTCTTTATTTACATTTATTTTTCTTTATACTTTATGTAATAAAATGGAACCAAATGAATAGAGGTGAAGAGTATAATAAAACAATGAGATGGTGAGAGTATTCTTAATGAACATAAAACAACAGGTTACTAAAACGGTTTAACAACTTCTTTTCTGCTTAATAATAAAAGGAAGGAAAATGGTTATATATTAAGCAATTTGTTGACACAATTAACAAATATAATGGAAATCTACTTTTATACTATTTATTATTTTATGAAAAAGTAAAAATTATTTTATTATCGAAAAGAAAATAAATTATTTTTTAAAAATTATGGAAAAAATGAAAACAATTTTTACACGATAAACTTGAATATGAACGATAAAAAAAATGATAGGAAATTCTATAATATCTGAATATTAATACCTAGTAACGCCCTTTGTATACATTTTTTCTATTTTTCATTGATTGTACTTACGTAAACAAAGTTACAGTTTGATATTGTGTTCTTGTTTGAAACTATTTAAAGTATTAATAATTATATTCAAAAGATTTATAAATGTTTGAAGTTTACAATTAATTCAGTTTAACGATGCGTAAAAGAAGTTACTGAAATATTAAATATGACATGAATAACCCTTTGATTACTCTGTTGAATAATTATTTACAGTTCAAGTAAAATATTGTAAGACATAATTCTCGTAAAATGATTGTAGATTTTCTTTCAAAACAATTTTATTCTAATATTGTAAAAATACGAAAAAAGAATGAATTCATAAAAAATATCTTTAAAAGTTTCATAAATTGAGAAAAGAAATTTTAAAAATTATTCTCATTGTTGTTAATGTATGATAGTTTTTCGTAACAATTTGTATTAAATATTAAGTAGAGTAACTTAAATCGTTTTTTAAATTATTCACCATAAAGCCAATTGAATTGCTGAATTAAATCTTAATTATTATGTATTATTAAAAAATGACAAAATTTTGAAATCAATTTAAAGTTTAGTTACTCTTAGTTTTAAATAATTTCATTCATGATAATTACAAATGAAATTTTTTTTAAGTAATGTTTTGTTAATGAGTTGCTAATAAATTTAATATTTAATAAATTAATATATATATATATATATATATATATATATATATATATGTACATATTATAAAGAATACATACAAATACTTTGTTCCAGTTGTATGCATTCATATTCTTCTTTGTAAATCCTTATACATCAATTGACAAAAAAGTAAAGGGCATTTTTTAACGTGACAATGACCATTTGTGTATTTGCGGAACAATTTCCGAAAATCATGATATATGTTAAAGGAATGGTTTGTTGAAAGTTCAAATGGAGATCAATTTTTATCTACAAACCAAACATCAGAGCTAAGTGGTCTATAAACTTTAGCATGCTCCATTGATATAGAAAGAAATATAGCCAAGTTTATAAGATTGTGATGTTTTCTAAGTAGATTTAAAAATCTTATATCATATATATATATATATATATATATATATATATATGTGTGTGTGTGTGTGTGTGTGTACAATTTTTATTTATAATAATTAATATTAATTGATATTCGAATTTGAATAATCACCAAGAGCGAGTCCTAGTAATGAATAAGGACATTCAGAAAACAAATTTGCACAGTTATTTTGTTCATGTCCCATTTTATGTGCCCAACTGTATAAGTGGTGTTCATTTGGTTCATCATCGGTAATTTTTTTCAGAGGAAATCTATAAAAATATAAATATTTGTTAATTTCTCAAAAAATTCAAATATATAATCTATATTAAAAATTGATTTGTTGAAAAATATAATTTTTGATATATACAAATATTTTATATGAAACGAGTATAGAGTATAGTTATTAAATAGTAGTAGATAATAACTTGTTTCAAACTGTCGACACAAGAATTAATATTTGATATATTTTAATATTTGTAAAATGCAAAATCGTAATTGAATATTTCCAATTAACTTATGTCAATATATAAACCGAAATCACGATTAAATTCACGATTCACACAATATAAATCTAATATATTCATGTAAAACATTGATTGAGTTATCTATTCTGTTTACCTAAATATAATTCTCAGTAGTTCTTCCACAAGGCTGCTTCCTTTCACGAATCTTTGCGCCGCTTCGCACAGAGTTCGGTACAAACACGTTCTACCGTCGAATCCCATGCTATTGAACATAATTGAATTAAAACTTGTTTTGATTAAAATAAATGTATTTGAAAGTTAGAGAAATAAACGTGCAGGGAAAACACTTCAGAGACCGCAGTTTGTGGCATTTAAATGCTAATGATTTTCTTAATAGGTATACGATTTGGATAAAGTTATGTGAAAACAGAGTTGTTTATTTAACATTTTATCTCTTTATATGTATTTCTCTGTAAAGTCCAATAAATGTATGCGAATTTGGTTCGGTATTTATTTATCAAGTTAAGTGTTTGCATTTCGTAGTAGTTTATGTAATTTAAAAGCTAATGGTATGTATCTATTTGTTTATCTACAATATTTATATTCAATTTGCATATAGTATAGAAAGATTGATAATATTAAATTTAGAATAAATAACGTTAATGTAATTAAAAAAAATATAATTTATGTTAAGCTTACGCATCCATAGCCACTTCAAGTTTTTCGTATAAATCGCGTCTACGTCGTCTCATAAGTACTTCATTAGGTCTAGTAAAAGCACGAATAGCGTCAGATCTTGAATCGTTTGGTAGATCGTACGACAAACTCCAATTAACTCCTTCTGTGAATATTTGATTTGGAATAATAATCTGTGTTGTTAGGCATAAAGCGATCTGTTGAGATTTAATACATATTAATTGTATTAATTTTTATAAATACTAATTTCATTAAAATTATATTTTGTTGATATACTTTGTGATTTAATTATTTAGGTCATAAAATACAAGTATTATTTTTAAAATTTCATTTTAGTAAAATCTGTTTTTAAGATTTATTATATTTGAAAAATATATCGCTTTTATATATTTTTATTAGAAAAATTAGAAACTACTTGTTTAGGTCTTGTGTCATTATTTTTGTAATGAAATTTTAGTAATAGAGTATATTTTTTTATTTTAAATCATATTCTTTTTTATTATTTTAAAATATTGGTTGTTGTTCAAGTAAATTTTGAACTGTTTTCTATATGATTTATTTTTTATAATTATACTATAAAATTTTATCAATTTTGTAAGAAAAGTATTTAATAAAATTATTATTGTTAAAGAGTTGTAATTAGATGCATATTTTAAATTAATTTAAAAATCATTTTAATTTTCACTAGATAAAATTTAACATTTGTTTCTTTATTAATTTTTCTCATTAATAAAATATCTATAATTAATAATACCAAATTTTATATTTTAATAAAATAAAGTAGTTAGAAAAATAATCCACTTTTATATAAAAATAATTAATGAAAAACTAAATCGAATTGAAAGATATGATATAAAACTAAAAAGATATAATGACTAGAACAAAATTGTACTAAGTATAGTAACAATTTTATGATTAGATGAAAAGGAGCTACTTGAAAAGCTAGTAAGCAAAAAAGTGTACACAGTTTCACTGAACAAACAAACTTACAGAAAAGCTGGCGCCTTCGGGAAACACAACATATCTTTTTCGACGTGAAAGCTTAACATTCGCATTTTTTTCTAACGATGTTGACACTGTATTGACATCATTGAGACAGACACATAACCATAAAAGTGATATAAAATACGTCTTCATTTCTATAAACTGATTTTCACAAACGATAATAGAGCTTGATGTATTTTTAGTGTTTCGTCGATATATCTGTATGTTAACTGTACATTAGTTACATGAAAATCCGAGATTCGTATTCAGTATTGAACGAATGCAGAGATTGTTTATTTAACAATTAGCTTATACGTTCAAATCGATCAACGTCAATTTGTAAATTGGATGTAATTGAGCGAGTAATTTTTGCCAAGTGTTAATTTTAACAATTACTTTTATATCATTGTATATATATATATATATATATATATATATATATATATATATAATACAATATAACATAACATTACAACTATTACAAGAATAAATATTGATATGTTTTTATATAAAGTATTATTAGAAGACTCTAATAATATTGGATAAAATAATTTTTATTTCTTAATTTTAAAAGTTATATCTAGAAAAATCATTAAATTTCTATTCATAGGTTAAAAACTAGTAATTGAAACTATTCAAACATTTCTGGAATATAGATTATTATTTTTTACCAATCGTGTTTATATAAATAATCAAGTTTACATATTCAATATCACTACAGTTTGATATGTTAAGAATTGTTAATAAAAAATATAAACTCAACACAGAAATAACTGTAACAAATTAACGAGATTTATATCTTATTTAATTCAATACATATTATTTTAGAACTGAGTTCATCTTTCACTAAGCACTGCTACTTTTAATCTATCTAAAGTGTATTGTTAACAGAATAAAATGACTTTTATATAATAAAATATAGTACCGAAATATTTCATTGACGAATATTTGTTTAGTTCAAATTTTAAACTTGACGAAATTCTTAAAAGTTTTTTATTTAAATATGCAAAAATTGTTTTCAATACTTCTTTCTACATTGTGTGTGATTTTTTGTGTAACTACTGCAGATACACTGGTTTTGAATTCAAGCCAAGAACTGACGTCATTGTCTCATTCAAGTACCAAAATATTGTCGCGACGAAAAAGATATCTTGTTTTTCCAGAGGGTAGTTCATTTCAAGTCGGTCAGTATTTAAATTGTTTTCTTTTTGTTTTTAGTATTTATGAATGCAATAAATCTATTTAATTTTTTTTTCTTATAAACTAAAATAGATTGGAAATTGTGTTAACTTTTTTAAATTAAATATATTTATTATCACCCCATCAACCCAATACTATAATTTACACGATATTTTATTTTAAGTATTTTAATTACGTATCGAATAAATATTTTTTAATGTTTTATTGTAAGTTGGTTATATCAATTAAAAAAAATATTTCTTTCGACAAAAAATATTTCAGGATAAAAATATATTTAGTTTATAGTTAGAGTTACAATATCTTTATTTAATAAAACAAGACTAATCTTATGAAAAATTTATATGAAATATTTTAAATAACTTTTAAGTATTTATTTATAATATTTTTCTCTAGTTTATTGTCTTACTGTACCACTTCCTGAAGTCGTAGAAATTTTCGCTTTGGGTTTAACAGCGAGCTTGGCATGGCAATTACCCGAAAAGCCATATCATTTAATTAAACAAGATGAAATGAATCGACGTCACGATATCAAAAAGAAACTGCAAGCTACAGCGCAATCCAAAAAGAATACATACAAAACGACTGTTTATAAAGTGAATCCGTATAACGAACCTATATATCAGACGAACATACCAGGACCAGTTTATTATCAAGTTCCTCCCCAAGCTGTGACTTTTTTAAAACCAGTGACTTTACAAGAATCGATGCATTATTATCAAAAGCCAATGTATCAACAGACACCGGCTGTTTATTATAAAAAACCTGAACAAGTGTTTGTTAATATTCCTAGTCAAAATGAACAGTTGTATAGAGATTCGCAATATTACAATCAGTATGAAAAATATAATCATAAAATGCATCATATTAGTAGGAGAGATTTGTATTCAAAGCTAGAAAAATTATTTAATACGTAAGTAAGAAAATAATATTTATTTATTGTAGGTTATTATTTATTAGTAGTGCTTTTATAGTAATATTTGTGTCTTAATGAATAACTATAATTAAGAAGAGTTCATATATGTGACAGAAAAATTGACATTTTTATTTATTTATAAAATACTACTTTTATAATAATCAAATGGAGACATAGATACAGACACAAACACATACCCACACATATAGATAGATAGATGGATAGATACGTATTATATTTAATATCTTGAAAAGCGACGCCTTCGAAGGTAATAACTTCTACGAGGAAAAAATTAAACGTTTCTTATTATTTTAAACGAAGTCGAATCCATTTCTGTAAGCCTCAGCATCTTTTCTAAGAAAAACAATCTTTTCAATCTTAACAAAGAAATGAATATCTCATTCGGTTGTGAGTCTTTGTTACATTGTCATTGGGTTACGCATTTTTTTTTTGTTTGCAATAACATCAATTTGAAGATGTTACTATAAAGAGAACTATAAAAAGGAACTTTTATGAAAGGAACGAAAAAAAATGTATAAAATGATGTTATGATAAGTCATGAAAAATCACACTTTATCTATTTTCAAAAAGAAAATATAAGAACGAATTTTTCATAATATCTCTTCCCTTATATTTATACGTTTATAAAGAAAAAATTGTTTAAAAATATTAATGAATATACAAACATGTTTTAGCTACAAGCATTGTCATATCTGTATAAAATACAATTTTTATTTATTTTGTCTTTGTTTGATTCTCAAGATTTGACTTTTTATTTTTATATAAAAACATACATACACACACACAAATATATATATATATATATATATATATACACATATATGTGCGTATGAAAAAAATTTAAACGTTTTATATAGATTCAAATTTAATAATACATACGTGCAAGCGAAACTTCTATTTTATATTAGATCGTTGAAACTTCTACCTAAGTAAAATACTCTAGAATGTATTCATTTTTTTATTGTAACATGATTTTTTTATTTGTTCGTGTGTATGTTTGAAGCGTAGAGTGGTTTTCTTTTATTTACTTATGTAAAATTCATATGTCACATACTTTGGGGACAAATATTTGCCATGGAAAAGGACATGTATGTTATGAAAGTCCTGAAATATTTACACATGGACATACAAGCGATAAAACTGTGTATTATATAGAAATACTAAAAAATGAATATTCGTTTGTAAGGAATGAAAAAAGTGTTTTAGTTTCGTATATATATATATATATATATATATATATATATATATATATATATATATGTATATGTAATAAAAATATATTAATTTTTTTCTATTAAAATAAAAATAAATTTAACATGTGGAATATATAACGGTAAATTCAATTTTGTATAATTTTTTTTACATACACACACACATATGTATATAATAATATTTTTCTAAAAATACAAAAATTCGTTTATAGGTTTCTCTTAAATTTTCTATTTTAACTGATTCAAAATCTAAATTTTATATATATATATATATATATATATATATATGGGTGTGTGTGTATAAAATAAACATTTAAAAAGTGACATCATTTCAATTTTATTAGAAGACAATTCAGCTGGTAGAAAATGTTTTTCAATACATTGATATTCAATTTGTGAATGTGTGATACGTTTGAGAAGAAAATACGAGTGGAAGTTTGAAAACTCTAGTATAAACAAATAACCACGATATGTACTCAAAGCAAAGTTTTCAAAAAGTTCGCACTCTTTTTTCGTGTATATTATGTGAAGAATACATTTTTTAGATTACGCAAAGATGGAAGAGCGTGTATTTTGAAAGCTTTATGTGAGATCAGTCAATCGTCAAAAGAGAATGTTGGAAGTTTTACAGAAGAACTTATGCGCGCAGTTTTCACGTAAGTATAAGTTAAGAATTCACGAACATTTTCAAAAGTTTAAAAGCTTTCAGTAAGGGCATTGTATGTATTTTTCAAATGTCAATTTATATATTAGGATAAAAAATACAGCGAAATGATAAAACAAGAACTTATATACACATTATATATACAATATATATATATATATATATATATATATATATATATGTGTAAATATATGCAATTTTTATATTCTATAATATTAATAAAATTATTTTATTTTTAGGTATATTTCATAAAATAGTTAAAATATATATTTATCAAAAACCATATAAACATTTTAAAAAATCATTTATTGATATTTCTTAAAAAGTCAATTTATAATTATTCTTGAAACTGAGCAAAAAGCTTTAACTATATTTTTTATAATATTTTTAAATATTTTTTTACCAAATACTTTATTCAGAATTATTATTAAGTGTTAACAAGACATATTAATGTTAAATAATTTGTTTCTTATATTATTTTTACGTCAATTAAATTTTTTGATATTTAAAAAAATAATACATAATCGTTATTTTTCTATTAATATAATTTTTAGTTGGCGTACTGATCATAACGAACCTGATAATCATCATTATCGAGAATATGACAAAGCAACACAACATACAGCAAATTGTGATGAGATTTATCCATCATGTTCAGCTTCAGTTTGGAATGGATTTCTTCATTAACACTTGTACACTATAATATATATATATATATATGCGTACTAACATTTCTGAATATAATTAATACATATATATTTATTTAATAATATACACAATATATACAACACAATTTGCAACATATAAAATTTCATAAATATATTTTGTTGAAAATATTGAAATAATGCTTAAAATAAATGAATACGTTACGTTAAAGTTTTGTTTTCGTTAACATATTTAATACATCGATCTCACATTCAGGAAAAAAATAATCACAGTGTCCTCGATATAACTTTCCCAGTTTTTCAGCAGCTTTGTACTGCGTATCTTTATAATTGTACGATAAATCAACTGTCGTTGATGGCCTAAAACATTTTTTTTAGATGAAATTCAAACAATTTTTACAGCAGTTGTCAAACAAATACTAAAAATACTTTGTTTATATATGTGTTATTTAAATTCATTTATAATATATTTGTTTAATTTTATATATATTGATAAACTATTGAAAATAATATTTTACAAGTAGAGCTTTTGTGAAAATATAAATGTTTCTAAATAATAGGATATTCAATTTATTTGGTTATTTTATGTATTTCTTGATTACTTAAATTTAATAAAAAATGAATATAAAATATAATAGATTTTATTTAAAATATTAGTGTTTAGTATCAAGATTATTATTTAAATATAAAATATTTTTGAATACTTTTCTATTCTACCAGATTATATATTTTTTTTATAAAAAATGTTATTTCATATTTGATGTTATTTTTTGTTTATAAGCGAGTAGGGTTTTATTTATTTTATTTGAAGAAATTTACTTTTTATTTAATTTTGGTATATTTTTTAAATATCTTATATATATATATTTATATATATATATATATATATATATATATATATATATATATATATATATATATATGTGTATGTATACACAAAATCTATTTTAATAACCGAAATGAATTATTTAAAAAAATGAAATAACAATATTATTATTTATTTCATATTGTCAATGTATTTAGGATTTTATAATTTTTTTTACTTACGTGAAAATTATATGTAAAAGTTCTTCAAAAAGTGAAAGATTACGATCAAATGGAATAAAAGCTGTGTCACAAATTGCTTTTAGTATACATGCTTTACCATCAATTCCATAACTGTATAATAAAATTTAAATAAATTATTTATATCTATAATAGAATATCAAATATATATATATATATATATATATATATATATATATATACAATACGTTTTAAAAAATATTGCCAATGTTTTAATATTTATAAAGTATTTTCATAGTTACTATTTAGCAATTTCAGTTAAAGCCAAATATATATCAAATCGTGTGGTTGATCTTTTTTTTCGTTCATTAGGTATTTCCGCTATGTGATATCTTGTATAATCTGATGCATTTCGTGGTAAAAAATAATTAAATTTGAAAACATTGCCCAATGTAATACTTTCTTGATTTGAAACAACAGGAAATCCAGCACCAACTACAAACTAAAAGTATTTTATATATTGAGTAAATTTTGAATCTGATTCTAAGTATGAACCATAAAAAAATGTCATTTGTTTAAAATATATACAATAATATAAAATATTTTTTTAGAAATTAAAAATAATATTTCTAAGTAAATAATTATTGAAATATTTCTAATTTTAATAAAAAAAATTAATTCGTACCTGGACTTTAGATGTATCTTTCGGGTATACTAGAGCTCTTTTTTCTCTTCGAATATTATCATTTTTAACACTCAGCGTGCATTGAATACTAATTGTATGTATAATTATACAAATATTGTATAATGAGATCGTTGCAAATTTCACCATGTTTATTTCGCCATATTTCATCGGGATGTTTAACAAATGTACAATATATATACAGTTTATTTGCTGTATAAGCTTCATTTATATCAATTAGTTAATTATTTACGTTGAAAGGTTTGAATTGATATTAATTAATAGCACATTAGTGATAACCAATGAAGCGAGTATTGATTATCGATGTAAATATTAAAAGTGGACTGGGTTATTTGTTTTTAATTTATAATATAAATTTATAAATATTTATATTGCAAATATCAATTATTAATGAAAGAAATTATTTGAAAATATTGTTTTGTTTACAATTAATATACTTTATAAATACGAAAATAATAAACGTGTGGTAGTTTTTTATAACAAAATTAATTAAAGAATAATAAGAAATATTTTACGTGAAAAATTAATGTTTAATAATTATTAATTAGTATTTATAAAATTTTGTAAACATTTCTAAGTAATTAATCTTGCATTCATGAAAAAGAACTTTACAATTTGCTTTATGACGACCTAACTTTTCAGCAGCTAAATATTCTCTATCTCCATTAGATGATATAAATTCTTTTGTAGTTGATGGACTGAAAAATATTTTTTTAATCAATATATTATCAAGATTCTTATTTATAAAAACAAGATAAATATTGCTTTTGAATTCGTTTATACTGTAATATTAAAAAGTAATAACATTTTAAAATATTAATTACATTTGTAGATTTTAAGAAATGGGATAAAAAATTCGTTTAAATTGTAAATACATTTCAATATTTATTTAAATTTGAATACTTCAAAATAAATTCGTTTGCACATTTTAAAAATAAAATTTATATATATATATATATATATATATGTATATATATTGTGAACTTACGTAAAAAGTACGTGTAGAATTTCCTCAATAATTCCCCCATGAATTGCAAACGGCGTTTCAGCCGATTCGCAAATTGTTCGCAATACACAAGCTTTTCCACCAAGGCCCATTCTAGAAACAAACAATTATGCTCTAATTAATTTTCATTTTTGTGTTGTTACGTTTCCATTAAAATTAAAAACAATTATTGTTTATGAAAGTATTGTTTTTCTGCTGATATGTCAATGGCGTTGGATTTAATAAAGGGCTTTCCAAGAATTTAATTTACATGAAGGTAATTAGGTTTCATATTGAAGTTGATTTTTGTATTATGTACTTGTATTTAATTATGAATTTCAGTTAAAATAAACTTTTTGTGATGTTTAATTAATTTTTTTATATGATCTTTTTGCTCGAATAAATTTCAATTAGATAAAATATTAAAGTACAAAGACTAGTTAAAGCAATACGAAATTAGTTGTGAACGATGATATATGAATATTTATAATTCATGTTTTTCGTATAAATAAATAAAAATGTATGCTTATACAAAAAATACTTTATTAAAATATATAATAAATAAAGTTAAATATTAAAATTTATATATAAAGGCGTTTATGTTATTTATATTTTCATATACTTTATATGGTAAAAATTGTCAGTTTGGTAAAAGTAAAAAATTTAAATAAATTATTTTAATTATTGATACTAATGTAATAAAATTAATAAAATAATCATTATTTTAATTTTTACTATTAAATAATTAATTAATAAAAATAACATATTCTTATACAATAAATTAAAGTAAAAAAATATTAATATTAGAAATTATAATTATTTAACAGTATCAACTTTTAACTTCTGTATCTCAAAGATTTAATGTTTTTTTAAGAAGTAAATAATTCATATATTGTTTAAAAATATTTTGTTAAAACTTTTGGCTGAAACATCGAAAATAAAATATCTTTCCATTCGATTCAATGAAAGTATTTTTATGGTACATAAAAAAGGAAATGGATAAAATAATGAGTACGTACAATTCTGCAGCTAATGACATCACAGAATATATATTCCATCGTGTATTGTTCAATGCTTGTCTCTTTTTACGACTTACAGTGGTGTACTCGGGCATTGTAAAAATTGTACTGTTTGTGGGTAATGCATATACACATTCAAGTTGAGGACCTATGGATACACTGTACTGAGATTGAATTGGTAAACTGAGAGCCATGTCGAGCTGAAATAATTAAATTTATTATAAAATAGATGTATATGTGAAGAATATTAGATGTTTTTTTTTAAATCTTAAAATTAATAAATATTATTCATATATAAATACGTTTATTGGATAATTAAATTATATATTTAAAAGAATAAATAAAACATATATTAAAACCATTAATTAATTTATAAAGATGATTCTAAAAGTACGTTTTATTCGTATTTTTCCTAGAAATTCTTTTAAAGTTATTCAGTTTTTGTTAAAATTATATATTAATGTTTTATAACATACATATTGAGGAAGAAAACAGTAAGATAATTAATTTAATGGAGAATGTCCATGCATATTTAATTAGGAGTATTTTTATGAATAAAATATTACTTCAAAGTCAAATTTGTATACATATTTAATAAAGTATTCGTCGAACAAGTAATATAATATGTACGATTAAAAGTCACAACTTTGATGTAACGAATTCGTACACGAATAACATTTCGGTGACCCCAACTTTCGAGTACGTTAAATTACGTTTAACGCTCACAGATATTAAATTTTCATGATGTTTCAAACCTCTTAAACAGTCTACAAAGCTTTTTAATTTGTTTATTTGAGTAATCTTTTTAATTAAATAGTTTGGCTACTCTGTACATTAATATTTGAACAGTCGTTAAGAATGTAACTATTAATTAATTGTAGATATAATCAATAATGGCTATTTATTAGAAAACTTTTTTAACCATTGTGTAAAAGAAAAGAATAAGAGAATGACTTATATCATTGATAAAAAATGTCTGATAGTGAAATTAATTATACTTGTTTATTTACTTTTATAAATTAAAAATCTCGAATGAAATATTTTTAGTTTTGAATTAATAAAAACTAAATATATCAATACCTTTTTTTGTCTATTTTATATATATGTATATATAAAAAAATAAAAATAATATAAAAAAATGTAAAATATATATAGTATTAAATATAAATTACTCACTTACTTCAATAGTATTACCACCATCAGGCCAAACAAGAGCTCTTTTTTGTCTAATTTTTTCTACGTCTGTATCGAATTTCATCAGTTGTGATACTTTTATGTTCAAGAATAAAAATAAAAAAACAATCACATGCTTGAATTCACTTTGTATGAACATTTTTTTGTACGACATTTAAAAACTATCTTCTCATCGAGACATACATAATGTATATAATTCGAAATGTGTGTGTATACGTATATTAAAAAGAGGAATGATTTTATCTTTTACTAATATTATTTTTAATAAGATTGAAAAACATACATGTTTGTATTTTGATTATAACTTAGCATGTGTAATATGCATGGAAAATAAGAATTTCAGTTATGATTGGTTTCCATTATATACGATATAGCAAAAGGAAATATGTAATTCTGCTCTAATATATATATATATATATATATATATATATATATATATATATATATATATATATATATGTAACATGTTTTTCTAATAAAAACATATTTTCTTTTATAATTCTATTTTATATTTTTTCATTTATTTATTTTAAATATAAAGTAGTAATTTAAATAAATAAATAATATAGAAATAAAAATATAATGCTATATTTAATTATAAATAAAGAAAAGCATAAAATACTGAAATCAAAACAATATCAATATAATAATATACAATAAAAGAAGAGTGAAAATACTGAAGTTATGTTTTCCTAAACAAATAATAAATTGAAATAATCCAACAAATACCATAATATATACTGCAAATGAATAATGTAAATTTTAAGGTTAACGACTTGAGATTTCTTTGGTGATATATTAACATATACAGTTAATTCAACAAAAAGATTATAACTCTTACTATTTACTCTTATTTATTCTGTTTGTTCAGTGTGGCTTGTACGTCATTGTTAATTAGTAAATATGTCGGTGCGAATAACAAACGTTGTATTTGAACTAGTTATTATAATTCCATTTAGAAATTATAGGAATTATCACAATTAATTTTTTGAATTATTTCAAAAATAATTATTATCAAAATTCTGAATTAATATTTTTCTTGAGAATATGAAAATAATATAATATGATAATAATCGGTTTTAATGAAAATGATTAATTTGTAGGGTAAATAAAATACATGGTGACTCAGATATAACTGAAGGGTTTAGATATATATTTACTTGTTTTCTATCATTTACTATTCTTTACTATCCTTCAATCTTATTCAGACCACCCTATATGACCAACTAATGAATTTCGGTAAGTATAAAGAGCAGTTTTATTTAATTTTAGTTTATACTGATTACTTAAGAAAACTTTGAATTGATATATTTGGTCTATAAATATATTTTAAATTAGGTTCTAACATGTTATAAGCTGAGAGTAAAGTGAATATACTGACAAGTTTTTATTAAGAAATATTTTTTTTAATTGTATAAAGCATGTATTTTCATTCGTTTTAATTAGATTTAAAACAAACTTGAACTTGGGTTAATTATAATATATTATATGAATATATATTTATTTATTCATTATACTAATATATATATATATATATATATATATATATATATATATTGTATATTTTTCCATAATAGAATTTTTGTGTGTTCATAATATCATAAAATCTAGAGTAATTTTAACGTTTCATATTTTATATATATTTTAACAAAAGGCAGAGTCGAGTAACATATAAAAAATCATGTCTTTAATAAATAATTTTTTAATATTGTTATTTATTATTATTATATTTTATACGCCTAAAAATAGATGCGAAGAAAATAATACAAAATGTTCAAAAGATAAAATTTTACACAGAGGAAAACGATATTTTATAATGCCGAAAGGGAGTTCTTTTGTGGTAAGGTTTTAGATATTGCTGTTATTAATTGATGTATTCTTAATTTTAAAAGATTTTTGAATGAGGTATACTGTATATATATATATATATATATATGTATATATATATATATATATATATACAGTAAAATTACAAATTGAAATCAGATAATATTTAATTTAATAAGTAAGATTATATAACAAAAAAAAACATAGTTTTTTAAATATAAAATTTTAATCTTACACGTATATATATATATATATACATATGTGTGTGTATGTGTAGATGAGTGTATCGTTAACAAGAAATTTCATGTTTCGACGACCGAGATCATGGAATTCTCTAATGGAAGCGGATATAATTTACTCATTGCCTACAATAAAAGAAATTCAAGAACATCGACTTTATTATCGACTAAAGAAATATCATAAGAAGTACCAACATTTACGCCAAAGAAGGGAAATATATTCACAAATTGAAAGTCTTATTGATTGGTAATAATATATATATATATATATATATATATATATATATATATATATAAGCTTATTCTGATATCAAAATTAAAAAATTACAATTGAAGGTTGGGTTATGATGGGGAAACATGTATGAAAAGAATATTGTGTGAAGTGAAAGAAATTGAAATAAAGAAATATAAGACATTATCAGAAGAACTTTTATCAATAATGTTTACGTGAGTTATAAAATTATATATTTTTTATTTTATTAATTATGGATGAGTTGCAGTAAATAGATACTCGTATTCATGTACATGAATTATTAATGTTGGCATATATGTTATTGAGAAATAATTTTCTGATTAAATTCAAGATGAAACGTATTATAAATTATTGATTTTTCTATCTATTAATATTCTTTGATCAGAATTTTCATTCGTAGTTAATTCATTTAATAATATTTCTAGACTACTTCATTTTCAATTTTTTAAATAAGAGACATTTTTCAATTTTAGATTTTTGTTTATTTCAGATTACCAAAAGAAAATATAACACTCAGCGATAATATGTATTTTAATGAAAATATGTGTTCTAATGATCATTTAAACCGTTGTAATATTTCTATTTTAGATTTATTTTTAAATAGTTGATTTTCAAACTATAATTTATATAAATAAATATGTTTTATTTTGATTATTTCATATCAGAAAATACTAAACTGATCAGTTTTATGGAATACTATTTTACGATATAAAATTATATATATATATATATATATATATATATATATATATACATATATATATGTATAAATAATATCTTCATTACTCATTATATTTTGGTACAGTTAATTAATTATTCAAGTAATTTCCTCAAAATCTGTTCTGAAATAAAATCATTTTTCATACATGTGGCAATGTACATACATATATTCGCACTCAAATATACACTGTTTGTGTGTATGTACATACTAAATATTTTTCTAACATTAAAAATTGATTCAAAAGAGGTTTTAAATAATTTGTGAAAAAAATATGAAAAACAGATATTTTAAAATGTAATTAACTGAAAGTAGTGTAGAAATGTAAATAAGTTTTTATTAAAAAATAATAAAAATTTGATATTTAAAAATATGATGGTATTTATTCTTTTCATGTTTCTTGAATTTTTAAAATTATGTAAGTATAAAATAAAAATAGAGTTGAATTTAATATTTAATTGTAGATAAAATTTCATTTTATGGAAAAAATATTTTCATCTTTTATAATTAGATCTTAAAACAAACTTGTACTTTCGTTAATTATAATAGATTGTACGAATATGTTTGTTTGTTCATTATACTAAATTATATTTACATATATCATCTATGTATCTTTAAAAATAAATAGTTTTTCTGTGTACATAGTATATTGAGAACAAGAATACATTTTACGTTTTTAATATTTTGTATATATTTTAACAAAGGCACAGTTGAGTGAAAAATAACAAAAATATGTGTTTAATTAATAAATTTTTAATAACATTATATATTATTAATTTATTTTGCATATCTATCAATAAATGTGAAGAAATTAATACCAAATGTTCAAAAGATAAAATTTTACACAGAGATAAACGATATTTTATATTGCCGAAAGGAAGTTCTTTTGTGGTAAGATTTAAATATGCTAATAATTGATTTATTTTTAGTTTTAAAAGATGTAACAATTCACAATATATATATATATATATATATATATATATATATATATATATATATATATATATATATTGTAGAATTACAAGCGGATATCAGAAAATCTTAAATTTAATCAACAAGATTTGTTTTAAATATTATTAATTTTTTGTATATGGTTCAGACGTTTTTAACACACAAAATTTTAATTTTAATTTATATATATATATATATATATATATATATATATATATATATATATATATATATAGATGAGTGTAGCGTTAACAAGAAATTTCATGTTCCGTCGACCGAGACCATGGAATTCTCTTATGGAAGGGGATATAATTTACTCATTGCCTACAATAAAAGAAATTCAAGAACATCGACTTTATTATCGTCTAAGGAAATATCATAAGAAATACCAACATTTACGCCAAAGAAGGGAAATATATTCACAGATTGAAAGTCTTATTGATTGGTAAGAGTTTATATATAAGCTTATTCTGATATTGAAATTAAAAAAAATCACAATTGAAGGTTGGGTTACGATGGAGACACATGTATGAAAAGAATATTGTGTGAAGTGAAAGAAATTGAAATAAAGAAAGATAAGACATTAGCAGAAGAACTTTTATCAATAATGTTTACGTGAGTTATATAGAAATTCATATATTATTTATTTAATTATTTATTGATGAGTTTTAGGAAATATCTATTCATATATATGAATTATTTATGTTAGCATTTATATTTCTGAAAAATCATTTGGCGATTCAATTTAAGTGGAAACGTGTTATAAATTGATTTTATTTCTGTTAATATTCTTCAATCAGTATTTTCACTCATAGTTAATTCATTTGATAAATATTTCTAAACTGTTTTATTTTAATTTTTGTAACAACGGTGAAATATTTTGAATTTTTGATATTTAGATTTTTGTTTATTTCAGATTACCGAACGAAAATTTAACACTCAGCAATAATACATATTTAAGTGAAAATATGTGTTCAAGTGATCACTTAAATCGTTGTAATATTTCTATTTTAGATTTATTTTTAAATAGTTGATCTTAATAATTATAATACATACATATAATTGTAGTTTATTTTCATTATTACAAATTAATAAATACTAAATTTAATAGTTGTGTAGAATATTATTATACAATATTAAAATTATGCACATTTGCACACACACACACATATATATATATATATATTTATATATATATATATATATATATATATATATATATATTTAGGATAAAATATTGAAACATTATAAAATTATTGCAATCTACTTTTATAAAATTTATAGATGTTTTATTAAAGTAATTACATTCGTTAAAATTTCACAATACAAATATAAACTAAAAAATCTATAGTAAATAAAACCACCTATATACTCGTATGATACAATTTTAGAGCTAAAAATTTTGAGATATTATTTTTTATAAACTAATTAAAAAAAATAATTTCTGTTTTATTTAGAATATCAAAAATGGCCTTTGCATATCTAATAAGTAACTCAAATAATGTATTTTATAAAATACACTTAATTATAAATAACATTTAAGCTATTTGAAAAAAAATCTTAAAAATATATATTTGAGCACAAAGATCACATGTTACTTATTTTAAATTTTTTAGAATTTTACAGAGTATTTTTATTGCTGAAGTCGTTTAGTATGGAATTCACATTCGTCTTTGTAATAATCACACTTGCTTTGTATAAAATTTAAGATACGATTATTTTCTTTAGAAGACCTGAAATAAATAATTTTAAAAAAACTTTAAATCTGAAATTAGTTTTTCTATTTATACGTATTTTAAAAATATATATAACTTAATTAGAAGTTACTTACTTCATTACATAGTTACTTAACTGACATAGAAATCCACAGTGATCTATTTCGTTCATTATATTTTGACATAGTATATTAATTATACAAGTAATTCCTTCAAAACCTGGCCTGAAATAAAATCAATTTACATATGTGTTGTAATACACATACATATATATATATATATATATATATATATATATATATATATATATATATATATATATATATACTAAATACTTTTCCAACGATAAAAAATGATTTAAAAAAGTAATAAAATGTTACACGTAAAAAACATAAAAACCCAGAATGTTATCGAATAAAAAAGTGAATAAAATATATATTCGCATTTAATTAAAGAAATAATTTATACGTAAAATAAATTTGGCAATATTTTAACTGTAATAGAATTGAATTAATAAACGTAAGAAAATATATAACTTAGAACTAAGTTTTAAATACTTACAGTCTTAATACTTTGTCAAAAAGATCATTAACGTTGCGTTTAAGCAAAAAATGGAGCTCGTATCTTCGTAATGTTTTAGTTGGTAAAGGATAAAATATTTTCATTCCAAAACCGTGGGCGATTCTACCACTGCCTGGTATTATATCATATTTCATTTTACAAGTCACCTGAAAAATTTATATTAGTCAATTTTTTAAAAAAATATAGGATTCGCTTTGGTAATAAATTTATATTTACTAAGTATAATATAAAAAATACTTTTAGTTATGTACTTTATTCAAAATTTTCATTATTTAGTATAAAGTTGTTAATTAAATAATATTTGTTTAAAACATATTTCATCTGAATAATATTTTGATTAATTAATATTGACATTTTTATTAAAAATTACATACATTTCAAAATAAATTTATATTGTAAAAGAATATGTTAAAAGTAGATAAATGTTCGACGAGATTTGATAAAGAAAGACACTTACGTATGATCTCATATTTTCAGTAAAAATTAAATGTCGTTTTTGTCGTTTTATATTATCTGCTTGAATCAACATAATTTTATTCAATATGAAAGCACATAAAATCAAATTAATCATAAAATATTCCAAATTCATATCTCTGCCAACTTTCAATAAGAATTGTTATTCATAACTGGTCTATTTTGAAGAACAGTCCGTTAATTAGTAAGTTTTTGTATTTATTAAATTATTTTTAATGAATGATCTTTGTTAATTAGATGCGCTTTGCGGAATTAACGGATAAGTAAAATTATGTATATATTGTTATTTAGTGGTTTTAAGTTGTTTAAAAAGTAACTGGATAAAATCTATTAGTTTTATTAGAGGTGTAGTTTTTTTCTAAATGAATATTATATAAAAATTATATGCAGTAAGTTATATTATATTGTTTATTTATTATTTTTAAAAAAATATATAAAAGAAAAATAAATTTGAAGTAAATAGAAATGAAATTTATTTAAAATTACATTTTTTATTTTGATATTTATTTTTTAATGTGTGGTAATATGTTAAGAAATTAATAATGTGTAACTTTTTTTTTCATATACTTCTTGAAAAAAGGGTAGTTGTTAAATATAATATTAAATCAAATAAGTAATAAAATTTGAATATAAAAATGATTGTAATTAATTGAATTATGTATTTCATTCTAATGTTACGCCACTGTAGGTAGAAAATAATTTGTTATCATTGTTGATGTTTTGAGAATAAATTATTAACTTAATATTTTGTATCATCTAAGTAATTGTGCACACAAGTGATACAGTTAACATTTTATTTTAAATCCGTATCGTTACTAAATATCAGAAAAATAATGTTTTATGGAATTGTATATTTACATAAAATTTTAATGTAAGAATATTAATGACAATTTAACGGCAGTTTTGAATATAAACTTGTTTCATCAAATTTTATGTGCATAGAAACATCTGTTTGTAATTTTTGAATCAACTGAAATGAACATTGTATTTAAATGTCAATATAAGAATCATGTTTAAATTTAATATATTTGTAATATTCGTTTTGTTATTTTCGTATGTAGTTGAACACGAGGCAAATAAAACGTATGTTTATCGAGATTTGAGAAATATTTTAATACGAAAAAAACGATATCTATATTTTCCAGAAGGAAGTACTGTTGTAGTGAGTTGAAATTATTTCGGTATTTAATTTATATTGTTTAAAATATGTACTCATACTGATTTATTGTTATTTGAAATGAAATATTTGTTTTCATTTGTGTATCAAATTCTTTTATAATAACAATCGTAATATGTCTATGTAAAATGTGCAAAAAATTCGTTCTAGCTATACGTATTAAAATATATTTCAAAAATTTAATTAAGTTACTAATCATTTTCATTCTGATATCATTGTTCATCATATACAATGTTATAAAATAATCGTGTATTTTTAGTTTACTGCTTCGTTTTTAACAACAATGATGACAACAATTCCAAAAGGTTGGAATGTAATTGGAGAATGTGATGGTATTTTTGAAATACCTAATTATCAAGACATTTTAAAATATACGAAAAAGGGACAAAAATATAGTCATAAACAACGAAGAGAAATATATTCACAGTTTGAAGAATTATTTGAATCGTATGTTTTTTATATTTTATTCAATTGAAAGTAAATTTAAGATATCTGTTTTTAAATTTTTCAAATAATTTAAATTTGTAAAATTGAAATTAGAAATTTATTGATAGATATAAAATGATGTAAATAATAGTGTAAATAATTATTTGTTAGATTAGGATTGGATGGAACGGCATGTATACAAAGAATTATGTGTGAAGTTCAACATTTGGCAACGTTTGGGGAAAATAGGCTTTCTGTGAAACTTTTATCTACAATTTTTACGTTTGTATTATTATTAATATATATTTTTGTATATATATATATATATATACCTACATAAATATGTAAAAAAATGTTATTTTTTGATAAATTATATAATATAAAATTAGTTGAAATTTTTAGAAGTTATTAGGATTAATTATAATTTTGATAGAATAATAACTTGACTAAATTCTAGTCATTTTGTTTATGTTTTAGGAAATTTCTTTATATTTTTATAATTTTTTTAGGTTACCAGAAACTGAAAACGATATAAATCCTTATATACAAAGAGGTGTCTGTGAATCTGATATTTATGAGAGATGTGAAATATCAATTTTAAATTTTTTTAATACCTAATTTTTTAATAAAAATTTTCAGTTTTATTATACTAGTTATATTGAAAAGTAGTATAATTTTTAAAATAGTTTATGTCGATGTTAAATTCATTTTTTTAAAATAATATATATTTCATATTTAGTAAAGTATTTATTTGTACTAGTTAATTATAATTGTGATGTATTTCTTAAAAAGATATTTGGAATTTTTTTACGATTTTTTTTATTTTTATAGTAATTAAAATGTAAAAACGTAAAAACGTCAAAAAGAACTATTATTAAAAATGAATTTTTTTGAGTGATAAATATATTTTTATATAATAGTTTATTATTTTTATATGAATCATTTTGAGAAAATTGTATTAATATTATCCTGTTGAAATATATATAACTGTATTGAAATATCTGATATAATAAACATTTAGTGCACTGATACCACCCTTTTATTATTCATTGAACTTTATTTGTTATTATAAATTGAATAAATGTTTATTAATATTTTTTAATTTTATTATGAACGTGAAATAATGCCTGTTTTGTATAGAATGAGTATTATAATTTATTAGAGTAAAAAACAAAATACAATTATCTTATGTATAAAATGAATGATTGAAAAAGCAAAATATTTTGTATACACAATTAAGTTTTGTACTATTTTTATTAAATTCATTATATTTAAAAATTAGACTTCAATTATCATTTTTTTTATAAAAAAAATTATTAAAATTACATATTGGTAATTTTCCTTAATCATTGACTCGATATTATTTTTTACATAGCTTTTAAAAAAATCTTTTTTGATTTCATATATATATATATATATATATATATATATATATATATACATTATGTGTGTGTATGCATGTATCAATAATAATTCTATTGAAAATAATTACAAATGAAGAGACATATATTTTTTAACTAGAGAGGAATACTAATTATGTAAAATATATTTTTCTTAAAATATTGACATATTATTTTCTGTTTAAAAATATTTTTTATTTGACTAACTAATATAAATCTGTAAATCGAGAGAGATGTAAATTTATTTGGCATCGTTCGATATATGTATCACATTTTTCAAACAAATCGTCAATAATTGCAGTTTTTCCTGCATATCTGCAAAAATATATAATTGTTATTATCAATTCCATATATATATATATATATAATTAAAATTAAAATATTTTATCAATTAAATTACATACCTTAATGCATAATTAAACATTTGACATAGAAACCCACACTCTTTGTAATCATTTCTTAAATATAAGCATACTTGTTTTAAAACACAATAGAATTCGTTTATACCAGTACTAAAATAAATGTTATATGTATGTATATATATATATATATATATATATATATATATATATATATATATATAAATGTGCATATATTTAAATACATTGATTGAGCTGATATTTTCAAAGTTCACCTTTCAAGAAAATCTTCCAAGTAAGGAGCAACATCTCTTGTAAATCTTAAATGTTCTGTATAAATGGACCGATTTGGCGTATCCCATGCAACTTTGAAACCAACAGCATGAGCTAAAATAGGATTATTTGGAAATAGACCGTCTTTGATATTGATACGTAGCTGTAAAAGTTTTAAATACATATATATATATATATATATATATATATATATATTAGATTCGTTTAAACATTGTGAATATTTTTGAAGTTTAATGCAGATAAAATCTCTTTTCAGAAAAGATACTGTTCGATAATTTAATGAAACATCATTAAAAATAATTATTTTATGTTTTGAAATTGAAAATATATTCAAACAAATAATTGATGAAATTCTTATTAGCAAAAATATTATCATAAATAAAATTCTATAAGGTACATAAGAATTGCAATTAAATTTATTATACATATATCATCATCAATCAGCTTAAATTAATCCACTACTTTTAATTTAATTAATGTTACCCAATTATTGATATTTGGTCAAACTACGCTGACTAGGTGTGTAATATATATATATATATATATATATATATATATATATATATATAATAAATTCGTTACTATATCTTGTCAAATGTAATTATTTTATTATATTATTTTTCTTTTGTTATCAAATCACAGTACGTGTTTTTTAATTTCACATCTTAAAAAATCACATTAATACTTACAAAAACTTTGCTATTTTCTCGGTACACCCACAATTCTCGTTTCTGTTTGATTTTCTTGGTATCTCCACAATACATAATAATTAAATAGATAATAATTAAATGTTTGATAATTCTTAACATATTTCTTATTAAACGTCTTTGACATTTCGTATTATTTGACTTATTATTATGTCTTGAATCGAATAAAAGCAACTGTATTATATTCAAAAGAAATGTCGTTGGTGTGAATATTTAAATTTGTTATTAAGTTTTATACACACAAGTGATATATGTAATAGTTTTTTAATACTATTTTACCGTAAAATTTTTGTTGATCTTTCCATTAGATGCTGTTTAATGTATCGAGTGTTGTATATTTGTATGATTATTGTTTGTCAATCAAATATTTTAAAATTCATATGATTCGTGTTAAATTAAAAGATAAATATTAATACAGTGTCGTAGAAATATGTTAAAGTGAAAAAAAGATTTATAGGAATATATAACAAAGAAGACAGTAAAAATATTAATACTTTGAATTTTGATCAAAAAATATAAATAAATATTTTATATTTATTTGAAACGTGTAAGATAATATATAGTATTTAAAAATAATTCATATTATTTATTGATACTTAAAAAAGCTTTATTACAAATACCAAAAAAACTTATTCTATAGCCTCATGAAAAATCTATAATATAAAAACAATTATTACTAAGTATCTTAAAATTAAAATGGTTTTGTTATATTTAAAATTAAACATTTTACTATAATGAAAATATTAATAATTAAAATTAATTTTGCTTATAACTTGTTGTTTAGTAAATTTCTATTTTATTTTCGTGTAAAAAGGTGGTAATAGTTAAAAATAGGATAATATACAGAATTGTGAAAATATGATTACTAGTGTTGTAAATTTTTATTTGTAAGAAAAATGTTTATCTGGAACCAATTTCTCATCTTTTATCTACTTTTAAAATTCAATTTAAAGTAATCACACTTTATAACAATTCTGCATGATAAACAAATATGAGTACAATCAATTTAGTTGACATAGAGATTTTATAATAAAATTAAAACATTTTTTTTTATAAAAGTCAATATCTTAAATTGTAAAATAAGTATAGAAAATACGATAAATTCTTTATAACTATAAATCTTATTTAAATAAATGTAAAATATTCCTATAAATAATATTAAAATTTATATTTAAAAAAAGTGTTATTATGATTAATATATTGATATATTTACAAGTCATTTAATTAATAAAAAAAATAGCCTGCAAATTGTATCTGGACTAGAGTGGTTATTTGTGTTAAATTCAATCATTCAGTCTTCTTTTGCGTAACAAATATTGTTAATATATCCAAAATCGATGAAATTTTCTTTTCGGTCGGTTATCTTTTTTTCTTGGTTCTTTTTGAGAATATTTTCATATCTGGGATTTATATTAGTTGTATTATTTATTTAATTAATATAATAGTAAAATGTTGTAATGATGTTTCTCTTGAAGTAAGTTGAAAAGATGATTTTGTATTAATATTGAAGTTAATAGATCTTTACTAATGAAAATTACAGAATGAAAAAAGCGTTAATTATTGTTAAACTGAAAATGACTGGATTTAAATATAGATCATTTAAAATAATTATTATAAGATTATCAATAAATCTCAATTATTATTGATTTTTAATGTAAAAAGAAAATATTTAAATATCACTTAATATAAAATATCAAAATGAAACGAAAATAAATATTTTAATTGTAACATTTTCAAAAAAGTATATATATTTGAGCGTTGTTTAAAAAATATATAATAATTAGAGAGCATGTATAATTGC
Organism: Neoneuromus ignobilis; assembly: GCA_029203775.1. Classification (NCBI taxonomy): domain Eukaryota; kingdom Metazoa; phylum Arthropoda; class Insecta; order Megaloptera; family Corydalidae; genus Neoneuromus; species Neoneuromus ignobilis. The sequence goes on along the minus strand of CP092096.1, from coordinate 12,347,276 downwards.
AAAATTCAATAAGGGGTGTAGAAGTGAAAGTAATAATATAACATGAAATTAAGTCATATAGTTTCATTTTCTACTTCAGTGGCGTTGATTTTTTTATTTTTTCAGTAGATGTTAAAAGTTGTTAAAATCGATATTAAATAGAATGATTTAGGGAAACGGATAAAAAATATAAAAATATTTTAGCAAAATAATTTTTGTAATTTAATAAACAAATATTTTAATATTAAATCCTTCCATTATTGATTTAATAATCAGTTAATTTATTTTGTGAGATAATTCCTTAAATTATGATGAATAAACGATTTACCAAGCAGGTAGAATTTTTTAAAAAATGAACGTAAAATCAACAGAAATATATATTACTAAATTGGATAATTTGGAATTTAAATTCAAAATAAAAATATAATACTTTTGTATAGAAGATATTTCATAATATATATATATATATATATATATATATATATATATATATATATATATATATATATATATATATGGTAGTAATAACTTTCCAATTGGTTTGGCACTTTGAATAAATTAAACTTTAACTAAGGAACTGGAAGATATATAATTGATTATTAATCGCTTATTATGCTATTATAGATTTACATTTGAATGATTATTTCAACTTCTGTATGATATATTAATGGATTTATTTCTCAATATCGTTGTTAAATGAATTATAACTTGCGACTTTTCTTGTTTCATTTAAATTATTCAAAATGATTACTTAACTAACTGATAACTGTTTACAAAAAAGAAATAGGGATAGTCAGTATTTGTATAATTATATAAAAATCGAAATTCGTGTAAACAATAAATGATTATTGAATATTTTGATAGTTACGTTTAAAAAAATATTATTTTTTTTAATATAAATGTTAAATCGATTAAATGATTTTATTCTAAATGAATTAGTATTATATATATATATATATATACATACATATGGAAGAAAGAGACAACGAATTAGATTAATTTTATGTACATTTACTAACAATTTATGAAATAGCTCAATATAAAAGTTGCAGATTAATAATAATTTTAATAAATATAATTTCATTAGCAGTTTAGTTTAAAGTCAAATTATCTTATTTCAAATTTATCAAAATTTGTAGAACAAATAAAAATAAAAAAAATATGAATTCTGGAGATCGATTTTAAATATTTTTTATTTGATAATTTGTATATTGAATGTGCGTTAATTTTGAAGTTTCTGATTAGTACTGTTAGTAGATACACATTTGACTAACTTTACGATACTATTTATAATGATGTGTATATGATATTAATTGAAATTCATCGAAACACTGATAATCAGGGAAAATATTTTGTTATTACACAATCATCTCTCTTCGGAACAGATGGGAAGTTTACGACACGGTTCTTTTTCTTTCGGTTTACTTGCCATATCGCAATGTTTGTCTGGTAAAGCCATCTGTCTCCCATCAACGCACATGACAGATCGACGTCGATGCACAACTTGTCCCTGTAACAAATTTTAACCTTCCAATTGATGTAACTATTCAATAACTTTTTCAAGTATAGCAATTCAATATGATAAATGATTTCAGTTGGTGTGCGCGTGTGCTAGTATTGATTTATATCTGACATTTACAAGATTGTTTTAAAATTGTTCAGTTTTTCTTTAATAAGAAATAATCGTAATCTTTTTTGTAAATAAAAATAAACGATTTACCTTACGACCACATGTAACCGGACACGATTGCCACGGGCCAACCCACCAATGTGTAGGACAGGGTTCTGTACCGCAAGTACGGATATCGATTGCTGGTCGTTCGTCTTCTGCACAAGCATTTTCATTACGCGGAGCAGCTTCGCCAGTACGTGAATGTACACAAAGTGGTGTACGTTGCTGCATACCTCCACCGCAAGTTGCAGAACACGCGTTCCATTCGGTAAGTATCCATTCATACCAAACACTTGTGTGTTCTGTCCGTCGTGCTACTGTGTATTCGAATCGTATGCCTGGGTTTCGACTCTTACCACGTGAAATCATCTATAAAGTTTCATATTTTTAATTTTAAAAACAGTATTTGTAATAGATATCGTGTTTTTTTTTTAAATGTGTGACGGTTGAATAGTTCTAGTTTAGAATTAATTTAAATATAATATTTTTTGAACATCTTTAAATTATTAAAAAATCATAACAAAGATTCATAAATTATATATCAGTACATAATTATAAAAAAATATTTTTTTATATTCCAAAAAACATAATAAATCAATTAAATAATTTCGACGTGATAATTTTCTAAAAAAATAATAATTGATATACTTACATAAACTAGAATATCATCTTTCAGTGGACCAGGAATTTTCACTTTTTCCAATTCATTGTCTCTTTCATATAAAGCTTCAGTTCCGCCTACCTTGTATTCTCCAGCGATTGTTATTTGCCTACAAAAAGATATAATTTTGATATTATTAAAAAAATATATTTTTTATTTATGTAGAGTTAATAAGATAAAAATATATAAAATAATATTTTTTTTAATAAATATAAAACGTATGGTCACAATATGAAAAAATATTTAATAGTAAATAATAACTTTATATTACTTGTATTTTTAATAAATTATTTTCATTATAAACTGAATACTGATTATTGAAAAAAATCGGTTTGAAAATATTCAAAATAAATATAGATTATTACTCTAGCGCATTAGTAAACCACACTAACCAGTTACCATTCAAATAAAATGCGTGTGTTTTAGCGTTTCCTATTCCAAGATAATTTTTCGAATGATCCACTTCTTCAATTTTGACATTTCGCGAACCAGCTGGTATAATCACAACTTCTTTATATCCAGATCCTGTTGATTGTTTTGTATACGTTCCTTTTACAGAATTACATTCTTTTCCTTCACCTTGACAAACACCACAACGATCTTCTTTAGCATCTGAATCTACAATCCAATCACAACCAACTTTCTGAAATAAAATAATTCGTACAATTAATCAATTGAATTTTATTCTACTTTGACGTTTTTAAATTATTTAAATTTTATATTTATTTTGTATCTCAAAATAATCACGTTTCTTTAATGAAAATAATTGTGTTTATTAGATACAGTATTCAGTTACGAAATTTCATAAAGTGAAAACTGTTAGTAGAGAATTTAATTAAGTATTAAATAGACTTACTCGACAAATCCCAGATATACATATATCTCTAGTTCCGACGTTACAAGGCGTGCCATCCAATGCATAGTCTCCCCATGGAACAATAACCGTATCATCTTCGTCAGTACAGTAAAGTTCACATGGCTCAGCTAAAAATTAAATTGAAATAAATTTCTTCGCTTATTTTTAATTCGCTTATTTTTGTTATATATTTAATTATTAATCTATCAAAAATATTTAATGAAAAAATTGTTGTTTGTGTTTAAAACAAGATGAAAAACTTGTTATTAAATTGAAAGAAATTAAATAACTATATTGATAATAAAAGTATTGTTTATAAAATTGATTGTTGAGTATTAATTATTTTAATAATAATTATAAAACGTGAAATATATTTCGATTTTCGATTGATTCTAATTGTAATTTCACCTTGTTCAAAATATGGTAACCATATGTATTTTTTTCCATGAAACGTTTGATTATTGAAACTCGAACATTGTACGGCTCTGAAACTCGGTTCACCTTCTGGACACGGAAATGTATTACACATTCGGTACCGTCGACGTTCGCCGACACAGTATTTACCACCTGAAGAAGGCTCAGGATGGTCACATTTTCGTTCTTGTATCGATACGCCTGCACCACACGTTCGTGAACATTCACTCCAATCACTCCAATTACCCCAATCGCCATCGATCGCCGGAAACTTTTCCGTAATTGGTACGCATTGTTGATTTTGACACCACTGGAAATTAATTTGTTCAGTAAAATATTCTATTACGATTTATTTACATTCGTTTATTTGTAAAAATGATTGTTAATAAATTTCACAATTAAAAATATGTATAAAAGATAATTGTTTTTAATACATTTATTTTTAGTAAAATAGAAATAACTGTATTTAATAAGGAAACAAATATGTTAATAATATTTTTTTTAGATTAGTTGATAGTATTATTTTTAATTTTAAACGTACAAAAAACAAAGCTTACTTTTAATATTTATTCTTAAAAATATTTATATTTGATGAGGATAAGAGTGATTGATAAATTTCAAAGTATTTATTTTTTCAATATTATATATCTATATCAAAAAATTAATTAAATATTAATATTCAAATAAAAAAAATGATAAAATTAATTAACTATTCCTCCATTTTTATTCTTTTTTCAAAAACAGCTATAAATAATATTAGTTTATTGGTCATTATTTTCATTCCATTAAAAAAATTTCGTCCGGTTTAATTGAAAAACATCAATTTGTGTTGTGAAAATAAAAGACGTTTAAAAATAATTGAAACTGTTCTAGTACACATCGAGTTCAGTACGATTTCGACATTTTAAAATTGACTTCTTGGTAGGTAGTTGTATGTGAAAGGTGTCCATTACCAATTTTAGATTAGGTCCACCAGCACAATCATGTTCGACTGAATAAAAATAATATACAAACAACTTCTTTCTTAATGTAACATTACAATAATGACATGGGATACGATATTTTTTTGTATGTAATTGAGATCAATGTACTGTACTGGTGGGCTCTTTTATATTTCACAATCTGTGAAATCATTACAAGATCCATTCATGACTTTATTTCATATTTAAAATAAAATTATATATATATATATATATATATATATGTGTGTGTGTGTGTGTTTGTGTAATATTAGTATATATACAAACTTGTTTTATAATTTAAAAAAGCAATGCGGTACCATATGTTTTCCACAATGTGTCCCCGGAGCCGCTGGTTTAAGAATTGATGTGCACGCACCATCTATTTCACACCAAAGTTGTGAACAAACTTCATCGGGTGCAGAACACACTTGAGCATCTCTACTAAACTGCAAATGACACTGATGTTCAGCATTATACATAGCTCCAGCGGGGAGATCTGGGTATGGATATTTCTCTTCCTCCGGAGGTGTATCATCTAGACATTTTCCAAGTCCTTGACTAGAATAATATTTTCTTTTAAATTATGTACATACATATGAGTATATATATATATATCATATATAAAAAAAAATGTTTTTTTCAAGATAGTTACGCGTTAGGATTTGTTATAGTATAAAAAAATCCGTTGTTTAAAAATGTTATCTTATTTCGAAATAAATAAAAAAATACGTACTCAAAAAAGTTAGTAATGTCTCGTCTACTGCACGAAGACCAAGTCACACCTATTGTATCAACTTCAAAAGATGGTATCATTACGTGTGTTCTTCCACCTGAATGTTTATGACATCCAGATTTTTCAGTATCGTGATACATTCCAAAACTAAAATGAAATATTTATATGAAAATCGTTCAACACATTCCAGTTTAATAATAATATAATCGATATTCACGTTAATACATACTTATGACCTAATTCGTGTGCAATAGTATGTGCTAAACTGATTCCATTATCCTCATTAACGCTGCAACTTCGGTCAGGTTGACACATTCCAGCTACGTGTGCGACTCCGAGCGTTCCGCATGGCGTGTTTTGCCTTGCACAAATATCTTTACGTGTTACAAGTATTGCTGCGTCGTGATGATTAGGATGGCTGTCGTCACCTTCGTTTAAAATCTGTTGCCATTTACAGAAATTTCTTAGAGTTGTATCAGCGTTCACAACTATTTCTAGATTGGGGTCTATTGGTGGTTCTTCTAATAATATTATTCTTACAACTACAACTTTGACTAAATTACCTAAACTCGGTTCAGAATATACTGCCGATACCTAAAAAAATATTTTAAATATAATCTTCTTACTGTTTTAATGACATTTCTAAATATTTTATCATGTTTTTAAAAATAATTTAATTTTGTATTTACATATTATTAGTTAGAATAAATTTTAATTAATAATGAAATAAAAAAATATTAACCATATTCATAATTGTTAATAAGTATGTTTCGACGTCACCGTCTCTATGAAACTCCATCATGGATGTATCTGCTACAAGAAGTGTTTCGACACATCGAGGAAGACTTACTGATCTTTGTTTTCTTCGCTTAGAATGTCTTCCTTTCTCTCTAAATTTTTTTCCTTTTCTCTTATGAAAAGGTTTACCTCTTTTACGTCCTTGAACATTAACGATCCCAGCATATTGTTGCCATTCTAATCTGTTAATTTGTATAAGTTTTTAAAATTATTATAAAAGTGATATAAAAATTAAATAACAATAAAATTGTTATTATAAAGAAATCAGTTGAGATAATTGCTAATAAAATTAATGATTGATATTGTAGGTAGTTTATTAAAAAAACAACATAATTATCTAACAAAAAATGGTACTTAGTACTGATACTAACATAATAATAAAAAAATCAGTATACATGAGATAGAATGACCTCTTTAAGAATTTACACAATTGTAAAAAAAAATTAACGAGAAGAAATATAAACTATCCTTATTCGTACCTGGTTTCGGTACGTTGCTTCGGTTCTCGTGTCCCACAGTTCTTCAAGTTATGTCGTTTCTTCTTTTTCCTTTGTTTCTTGTGAGATGTCTTGGGTTTCACAGCAGATCGACGAAATACGAGATGTTTGTGTCCGATGTCAGTGGTCTCAGTATGACGATGCATCGGTTCAACCCAGAATTCACCATTTTCATCTCTTATAACGCCTACCTAATGAGGAAAAAACATTATTTTAAATAAATGAAATAAAACTAATCTCGTTTGAATATTATTATTTGGAATATTTTTTATTTTAAAAAATAAATAAATACTATGATATGATAATGTAGTTTGTTAATAAATTACAAACTTAAAATTCAAAGAGTTAATACAAAGCTAATACTTGTAATAATTTAAAACAGAAAACTATTATTTACAACGACATGAAATCGAATTTTTATTACCGCTTTTCAAAAAATTGACATCGTGAATTTTTTTAATTTTTTTTACGACCTCACCTGATTATATAAGATACATATAAATATTTAATTATGAATGTGTGAAGACAGCGTGCGTGGGTGTACATTAATAAAAAAAATCAACAAGAAAATCACTGAATATATGCTAAGGCCAAACAACGTATGACAAGTTTTTCATAAAGTCAAAATAATAATTTATTAATTTATGTTTTAATTATGCGTATTTTCGAAAGTGGCACACGCCCTTTCCCGCCTTCAGAACGAACGATCATTACTTTTAAATGTCATTTCTCGTAAAAATAAATCAACAGTCATGTGTGATATTTGAAACATAATAAGGAAATAGATTTAACATTTAAATATATATTAAATACATTTGAAAAAATCTAACACTGAAAAATCGAAAACAGAAACATATAAAATTCATATTATAAATGAATGAATCACTTGTGTCAAAAATTTATTCCTTTATTATTTTATAGCGCACGTATGTGTAAAACTTAAAAATAGACATATTTGAATTAAGGTGTTGGCCCAAACATGTGAATTTCTTATTTAACTAGACATTTATTACTCGACTTTAATCATTATTAATTAGGTAGTGAGTCATTCCAATTCATTCATAAAATATCTTTACAGTAAAATTTTAACATATTTTTATAGGTGGGATATGCATATTTGCATTTATTTTATATTGAGATTTTTATTAGTCGATAATAATCTAATATTTGAAAAATAACATTTTCTCATAAATGTGAACAATATGTATTTGTCACCGATAATGTTTACAATGTATTATGAATATATTTATGGAGTGTATTTTATTGCGATTAACTTTAAGAAGATTACGATATTTTCGAAATAAGTAATAACAAATATATTATATATTTTAAAAAATTCAACGAGTAACTAATTCTCAGTATTTCAAAAACATTTATTTATACGAAAAAAACTAATTTAGTAAGTTAACGATATTTTTTTTATTAAGAATTACTAAATCATTATTAAAAATATTTTTATGAATCAGTAGAATTGTAAATTTTGTACAAAATTGAATTATTAAAATAATACATATATTTTTTAAAAAATATACTTTATAATCAATTCGTAATTAAAAAATATAAAAAAAATATCAATAAATTTAATTTGTAAATAAAGTTATATTATGCACTCAAATTATTTTGGCTTTCAAGAATATTCTTTTAAATGTCCTTTTTTAATAAAACTAAATTTCAACTATTTTCTATATATAAAGGTAAGAAAATTACTGTTTAAATTTGTAACTCTATATAAATATCTTAATTTGATCTAGTACGAGTTTAAGTTTTCAGTACGAGTCAAGAAAAAATACATTTTTTAAAAAAATTTGCTCGTTCGTTAAAACAATTTTATACAATTATTATTTGTAAAAAGACCGACAATGATCTGAAGACTTATAAACAACGTCGATAACAATCTTCTTGTTGTCTCCACAAGAAGATGACTTCATCCTCATAATTCTATCTAATTATATTCATGTTATAAAATATCACCTAAAAAAGTTTCACGGAATACTTCGAGAAGCAACAATATAAATAATGACGTTGGTTTACTTGAAATGCTCGTCACATGATACATACGTCGTATCAACAGCTCCTACTTTGAAAAATATAATTTCTCCATAAATCTGTATTTCTGTATTGTTGGAAAATATGACATCATATCGTATAATTTGCGCTCCGGGCGTGATTTTATATTTGCTAAGGTGTGAAGTGGTGAATCATGATGTTATCAGGGGACATCTGGTGACAATAAATCAAGGAAATAAATATTCAAATTGTGTAATTGATATTATCGACTGTACAGATCTAACAATATAATTCGTAATATATTATCTGGGATGGGAAGTAAACCGTCAATTGACTCATTTGTTGTAAAAATATCACATGTTTTATTATACACTTTTGAACTTTTGAACGTATACTCATACAGGTATTCATTCATTATACATACATACACACAAATATATATAAATGAATAAATAAATAACAATATAATATTTTTGCATTTTGCAAAATTCTAATTATATATTTTTGAGTTATAAAAATGATTAATGGATTTTTTTTATAAATACTGTAAAAAATAACATTGAATATGACTGATAAAAAATGAGTAAGAGTACTGTGATATACATTGTCATTTAAAAATTCATGGAAATATTTATTCAATTGCATAACTAATATCTATTAATAATAGTTTTCGAATTCAAAGAATTTCAACACAAATTATTTGTTGTTTTTTTTAATTACAAATTTTCTATAATTTTTATTGACTGTAATAAAAACTGTAGTTATTTTAATAAAGGTCATGAGTAAGTTTTGTAAATTTTCATTACTCACAATCAGTAATATATTTTGTTGAATTCTGTTAATTCATCATTTACGACTTGATAAAAAAGAAAATTTGCTATTAATTTGTATTTTATTATAATAACATTTTTAACATTTTACTTGATTATGTAATTTTCGTACTCGTTTAAAAAATAATTGGTTCCTAAAACACAAATTAATTATCATCCTCAATACTACAATATGTCATAAAGTGTTTAATAATCACTTGTTCACTTTTTATAATAACAATTTGTAATGCATATTTCATTTTGGAATAAAATTCTAGTTTTTTTTTTAAAAAAAAATAGGTCTACAGTCTTAATTTATGAAGAGTGTATGAAAAATAGTACTGTTAATAAAACTTTAATAATTTTATGGCTAAAAATACCAAGGGAAATATCAATTGTGCAAAGAATAAATATCAATAGACTGAGGTTAAAATGTTAATATTTCATCAATTTTTTAAAAAAATAGTACAAAAATAACAAAATTGATATTAAATATAAAATTTAATATCTCTACTCTAAAAGAATACAAAATTATATTCTTCTAATTTTTTTATAAACATTTTAATTCAAATTAAATATATTTTTTTATTTTCATGGAATTATTTTTGATATATAATTGTTTTATTTGAAATTATTTGTAATAGTTAATTAAATAACAAACAAGTATTGAAATATTTGATTAGCATATCAATAACTATGATTGATATAAATTTATAAATAATAAACCAACATATAAATAAAATAATATTCAAAAATAAGTACTTACTAATCCATCACATGCAGAAATAGCAACATTAGATTTTACTTGTCCTTTAACAATTCCACGATAATGACATTTGATTCCAGTATTGATCATACTTCTTGATATTCTTGTTCTCGTTCTGTTATCTTTTCGATGTCTTTCGATAATTAAATTCGGAGAAATGAAATCTTTGAGTGCAGGACGAACAGCAAGAAGATATTTTTTTCCATAAATGTCAATATTGAAATGTATTAAATGGTGATCTGTTATGTTATCATCGTGGTAATGTGTGACATTGTGAGATATGTGAATACCATCTGGGGTTACTTTTTGTGGAATTGTAATGTTTGCTTCTTCGATATCAGTCGTGTATAATCCTGAAATTTAATAATATATGTATTTTTTTCATGTTTTGTACAAAAAAATTACAATTGAAAAACAAAGAGTTATATTGATTTGTATTTTTTTTTACATAAAATATATTTGAATAATACGAATATTCAGAATTAATAAATATTATATTTAATATTAGAAAACTAAATAAAGGCCGTTTTTAAAATGAAAAATTTAGTGAATTTCTAAATGTAATTTTTATGTACAAAATTTTTAATACAGTATTTTCATTCATATATATATATATATATATATATATATATATATATATATATATATGTGTGTGTGTGTGTGTGTATGTATAGGTTTTAATTAAATATTGTTGATATTTATAGAGTTTCGTATTTTCTTGAATTTAGAATTAGAAATAAAGTCGCCTCTCAGGGTTTAAAATAAAGCGGAAGCCATATATTAAGAATAAATAAATATAATCGTGCGAATTGACCACAATTTTTTTCATTATTAAGCAATTTGAATATTTATAAATTTAAATTATGTGAAGTAATGTATTTTCAATTTGCAAATGAAGACAAAACCAGCGATTAATTTAACATATTTATTGATAAAACATTTGTTTACAGGTAATAATCCGCAAAAAATCCTATTAACAACAAGATAGATGGAATTTGAATATAATATCAAGTTTCTTTTCTTAACGACAACAACAATAAAAAAATAATTCTAGATGAATAAATCAGAGACATTGTGTGAATTTCCACGAATAGACTGAATCAAAATAAATATGTCTCTTTAGTGTAAATAAGAATTGGTTGAAACTTTTTGATTATTTGATATTATTTAAACTGGATGCGGTAAACACGTCATTTTAGTTAAAGGTTAAAGTAATTATCATTTGGCCACAAGTCAAAATTTTAGTTTTATTATATGGCAAGTGTTGTTTCTAGTTTTTCCACTTTTTATAAACGGTAATTAAAAATGTCTTTATTTGTCGATAAAGCTATGATATTTTCAATTTATGACATTTTGCTAGTCATAACAAAATATTATTTTCAATATGTGTCTTGTAACTAATTTTTGTGACTAAAATTCACAACAAATATATATTAATTTCTCATTCTGTAATTTGCATCTGCCACCTATAAAATATATATGCACACACAAATATACATATATATTTGCAAATTATGGAATGGAAAAATAGAAAAAAAACATATTTTTGCATAATTTGTTTCACATTAAGTGTAAAAATGAACATATCGTTCTATTTACTCGTAAAATAGCGTACTCAATTAAAAAATACTTTTTTAAATTCTTTAGTTTTAACTTATTTTAGGTGTTTTCTTTGAAAGATAATTAAATAATTTTTTTAATAAAATATATTTTGTTTTGAAAAAAATAAATTAGTTTAAATTTCTAGCAGGATAATGAAAAAAATGAAATTGACGATAATAAAATCAGAAATTAATGGTAATGTAATTAATAAAAATATTGAATTTTTCTAAAAATAGTGATTTAAAGAAAAATTTAAAAATAAACATATCAATAACATATTATTTTATATTTCGTAAATTTGAAAAAAGGAAACTTCAAATTTTCATTTAAAGATATTACAAATTCAAAATATGTTTCATCTTCGACTAGAAATGTTTTTTTGGAAAAGTGTTTTGCCTCTAATGACGATTTCAACTGTACATAAATTCTAATTTTATTATATATTGGTAGAAAATTGTAACAAATGATAGGTGCGTCTGTCAAGGTTTATACTGAGGCGTGCTGTCACGCTTTATCCTGATCTATCATAGCACAATCGGTGTCTTAATCACTGTTACAAGGTTAGCAAGTTACTATCAGCCTGCCATCTTCCTTATTTTATATGGTTAATTAGAATACATCTTGTATGTGTATTGCGTAGTGATCTGATTTAGGAAGATGGTATATTTGTTCATCTAAGAATCTATTGTGTGTAGAAAATCATATTATATTCTAGAGATTTTTCAGTTTGATTCTATGCAATAAATAAATAAATAAAAACTGTTGTATTGAAATGGCTATCATTATACTGTATCACTATTTTTTTAAAAAAATAATTCTTATTGACAGCTGCGAATAAGATATAGATAATTGTCTAGCTACTACATTTTTTCCATTCTACGCTCTCACCATTGTATTAAATATAATAGTAAACCTTGAAAAGTGCATTCAAGATATTCAGTCGAGTGGCACAAATTGCAATTTTTGTTGTAATATATTTTTATATTATTCATAATATATACACACACATATAAATATATATATGAAATTTGTCTAAAAATTTGTAAGTTATATTTTATTGAGTCAGTACTATTGTGATATAATTTTTGTTTGAAATAAAAATATACATTAATAAAATATAATAATTATATTTAATTACAAATTCAAATTTATGTAATAAAATTGATAACGTATTTTTAAATTATTTATTATTATATAAGTAATGTTCGTGTTTTAATTACTATTTCTTTAAAATTATTATTAAAAATATCTTATTGAGTATAATGAATAATATTTCATGAGTTATAACATAAATACGACAAATAGTATAGCATGTAATAGTGAATCATAAGATTGATAAATGAAACGAAATCTTTTTTTCCTTTTGTCATTATTATAATTAATTATAGAAAACATTAGCGTTCCAATAATAAATCAAACAGAAATATAGTATATTTCTTATATGTATGGTACGAAAACGATTAATTACGAAAATAAATGGTAATAGAAAATTTAATTAAAAAATTTAAAAAGGAACCACAAAGCGTAAGCTCTTTCTTAAAAAAGAATAATCGTTGCTAATTCGTCAGAATTCACAGACCGTAATTAATTTTTCAATTTAACATCTACTTAAAGAAAAATCATATTGATTAGAATCTCGAATAATATATTTGATTTCAGACAAATCAATTGTATATAAAAAAAAAACAACAACAACATAAACCTGAATAAGCTCGCTACAAGAACAGATTATAAATCAAGCGTTCTTCCTGCTTCTATCAATTTATATTATGGTATTAATTCGGCGTTATAAAACTTAATGAAAATCATAGTGCCTAGAGCTAATACAAAGAATAAAGATTTATAGCTATGCTACTGCGCCCAATCGGATATTTTTCAATGGTTAATCATTGAGTTTTATTACCGGCCTACACATTTGCAACCGAATCAAATCAATACGTCTACACACACACACTCTCACACACACACATATATATATATAAATAAGATTTCATTTGATATAAGTACTATTTAAATTATTCAATATTTTTTAAATAAATAACATATTTTAAAAATAAATTTATATTTTAAAACAACAGATTGTTACTAAATTTTCATTATTTACTGATTAAAGACATTTTTATTGAAAAATATAAATAATATTTTCTTATTTTGTTCAATTTTAAAAAATGTAAAAGATATTATTGAATTATAAAATTTTGTTTATTTTTCATAGACAAAATATAAATACGGATTTATTTTTTAAAAAAATGATTTGAAATAAAAAAGTGTATATAAATGAAAAAAAAATATTTCAAGTTTAATGAAAATAACAATGATGAAAAATAAGTTGTAATATTAAGACGTAAAAACAGATTTCTCTTTTTATGCACATAATATTTAAAAAAATTCACAATGAACAAGATACATAGATGTATAAAGGAAACCCATAATACGTATCTATTTAGAAATACAAATAAGGTGTAAAAAAATGAATAAATAATTAAACGAGATAAATATATATCAAAATAGAAGAGATTTTACGTACTTTGTGAGAACAATGTATATATATAATTTATTACAAAAAATATAAACAAGCAATAAATCTATTGTTATTATGCATAATATAATAATGTACAACTTTATTTACAAATGTGTAATCACATTTCATGCATATATACATATGTATGTTATATGTGTTCTTATAAATATGTGTAATATATATATATATATATATATATATATATATATATATATATATATATATATATATATATATATATATATATATATCAACATCATCTTGATTTGCATGAAAGATATTGTCAAAATTGTCTTCCGCGTTCTACATTATTCTTATTCAAGACAACACTGTAATACAGTTGTCAAGCAATTAAAAAAATATATTTATGGCATATTTAATGAGACGATGATGTAATACAATCCAGTCTATTCCTGGAAAACGGGAAATAAATTATTGTTATGTGTTCGTGTGTTAATATTAATTGTTTTGTTGTAACATGTAGATATAAGACATTACAACAATATTATGACTGTAAATATATTATTAATTTACTTGTTTTATGTCGTTGATAGTAATTGAATATCTGTAAAATGTGTCTCTCGTGTTATTCTTTAACTTGATATATGGAATTACTGTTGTTTAACAAATTTCTATTGACGACTTTTATTTAAATTGTTCTCTAAATAGTTTTTTTATGTTTTCTTATTTATAGTATTAATTCTGTTTGTTGAACTTTGTTACAAGAATGATTATTTGAATAACATCTTTTTTCACAAAACATGGACACAAATTCATGAACATTTATCTGTATATAATATATAAATGTTTTACAATATGAAATTTAGTAATATCGTATTATATATTTTTTATATCTATTATTTAAAAAAATATATAATTAAATTTTCTATTAAAAATATTTTAAAGTTAACTAAAAAAAATTAATTAATGACTATTGGAAATATTGAGAATTATAAGTGTATATAACACTTTTTTAATATTTATTAACATTTATATAAAATATGTTAAGAGATATTTTCAAAATGAAAATAAATGAGAAAATTTCCTACTTATTCATTGAAATTATTTATTGGGGTCATCGATGCACAGTTATACATATGAGCAGATCAGAAGATATTAAATACGTAGATTTATGTATTTTGTTATAAAATATAAAAATTATATATTGGTTTGAATTATTATGAAAATAGAAGAAAACTTATATAAATCCGATTAAGTATTCTTAAATTTAATAACAAATTTAAATATTGGAGACTAGTAAAATGGTAATAAAAACGTTAAACTTGTTTTATTTCGCTTCGATGGAGACTAATAATAATTTATTATATTGTAGTAAAATTTTGAAATAAATAATAAAAATACTATTTAAATAAAAATGAAACGAATTAAACTGATTTAAATTTGAACGTATAAAATATGTTATTATCTATCTATCTATATTTATGTATATAGAGTGTATATATATGAGAGAGAGAGAGAGAAAGTAAGAAATAGTTTTACTTAGAAAACATAATATTTTAAGGATCATTGTTTAAAATTTACGTTTTTATAAAGGTATATATTTATGTATATAAAATGTAATAAACTTTTTCTATATTATTTTGTTTTTGTTAGTTTATTATGAAGAATATAATTATATATTCTTCTTTATTAAAATTATTATATATTTATATATAATTGTAATTGAATAAAAAATATAACATTATTAATTGAATTTAATAAACCTAACAGTTAAGTAACAAAAATAACTTGATAAGCCATACAAGTAAATATTTAAAATTTTTAAAGAGAATAAACAAAAATTAATATCTGTCAAAAATCCGAACCAATAATTAGTAGAAAAAATATATTTTATATTATGTCAAGGAGAAGATTGCCTGTTCATTAAAATACGCAAGATAATTCGAACCAACACTTTCTGATGAGACAAACAAACACGACTGAATAATAATAATTCATTATAAGCATGAATGAATTTTTATGAATGAAATGACAAAGAAGACATGCAAAAGATGTTCAAGGCTCGTGTATCTTCTGTACAAAATCATAAATAAAACGACACACAAAACGTTAAAAAACATTCAGCTGGCTCCAAAACGAGTCGAAAGAGCCATAAACACGCATTATAAATTCATATACTGGCCAATATCTTCGCAGAACACGACATTTCTTTTGCTCGGCAATAATGATAACTGATTTTATGTAGTCGCAACGTTCGAATGACAAACAGGAATTTTTTCTTTTATAAAAATATACGTATGTAGATATTTTCGAATATCAATGATATAATATTAAATATTTATTAAAAAATGAGGGTAAATTTGATCAAAAAACGTGTTTGAGCAATCAGTCATTTAAATAAATGATTGATTTTCTAAAAACGTAATTTGTGACTATCAACTATTAAAAAGTATTAAAAAGGAATAATAAATAATTTGGGAATACTTTAAAAAATATTTTTGTTTTGAGGAAATTTAATAATTTTCAATTGCAAGTTGTGGTTATGGCTGTTTATATAATTTTTATGATCACATTTTTATAAATAAATTGCATTATTAATCTTATATGACAATTTCTATATTTATAAATCAAAAATATTTTTTTATTAACATCTAACTTTGGTTATATATAATTTTATGTATAAAACATTTAATTATTTTAGAAATACATGAATTTTAAAATAATTTGTATAGATTATTATCTTTTCTCACTTTATTGTCACATTAGAGTTTGATATTATGTTTTATTTACTTTTTATAAATGAAACATTGTCCTAATATCATAAAATTTTATTGGATAATAAACTCTTATGATTCGAATATGATAACTTCGTCATAAAAATTAACTTAGCGGACAAAGAGAAAAGAACAATTAATCGTTGAATATTTCCATAAAATTTATGGTTGACAAGTAGTGATTATTATGAAAAACTGTATGAGTATTTTAAATTTTCCTCAGTTTGTTCTGTTTTTGTTTTTAAATATATTCAATTAAATTAATATGAGTTATTTTCAAAAATGATAGAAAAACAAAAATAATTCTTTAAATTTTTATAGTTAATAATCTTTTCTTGTATTTCATTCAAGAAAAGTGTTATTTTTTTAATATACTAGGTAAAAAAAGTTATATATTAAATAGTAATAAAAATAAATGTAGAGAAATTTAAAAAAAAATACATTCGTTCGACGAGAGTTCATGTCTAGTAAAAAAAAGTACTCATACAAACTAAGTAATAACTGTTCTATCAGACATAGCCTCAAGAAAATGAAAGTAGTTATGTCCATGACAAAGAGACATTTTTTTTGTCTCGAGCTATCGACTCGACTACTTACTTATCTACTTATATTCAAATGAATCAAGTTAATAAGTACATTATAATAATTTGAAGAGAAAAAGGTGATCGTATACAAAATATAAATATTTGGATTTGGTTACCCGTGAATAATAGAACATGAAAGCAATCTTTTCTGTATGTGTATGTCACGTTAATAACATGATATATAATACGGGACGGTTTATTTTTTTGTAAACGTGTTTCATCAAAGAGGATTAACATAATTATAGTTGAACATATCTTTTACTGAGTTGTTTATTGTTGATAAAAGAAAGAAGTAGTTACGTTTATTGTCTAACAAACAGCGGCGGATCGTTGAAATTATTTCGTTTTATATTCAAATTAATGAAAATATTTTAATTATAATATTATCTATTTTTAGATTTATTATATATATATATATATTTAATTACAATAAAAATATATAAATATATGCAAGACTTTGAAATTGTTATGTATATAAATAGACATTAAAATGTTGGTAAACAAAAAATAACAATAAAAATAGTTTGCACAATATCCCTATCAAATATTAACTTTAAATAATAAAATAAA
This sequence comes from Neoneuromus ignobilis, assembly GCA_029203775.1. Lineage (NCBI taxonomy): Eukaryota > Metazoa > Arthropoda > Insecta > Megaloptera > Corydalidae > Neoneuromus > Neoneuromus ignobilis. The sequence continues at coordinate 12,329,110 of CP092096.1, read as the reverse complement.
ATTTTCTAAGGTCATTTATGAAATAAAGTTATTTTTTAATACATAATAAGTATTATTTGTAAAACAATCAGTACTATGTACATTAGAATAAAGTTTAAAATTCAATTGAAAGTGTTTATAAAACGGTTTTAAATGTAAACAAATCGATTTGATTTTTCATGATAAGAATAATGTCATTGAATTATGATTTTAACATTGATTGAAATTCATTTTAAATAATGAGAGTTGTTAAAATGTCTTTAGGATTTAATAATGATTTTTTTAGTTATTGTTAAATAATATACATGATTATTTTTTTGGGTGGTGTAAAAATTAAAAAATTGATATTATATTTTTAAGGTTATATAAAGATGTATTTTTATAGTGATTATGAAATGGAAATAAATTATAGTAATTTTTTTACTTATCATTTTTAAAACTAAAATTTGTTTTCAGTTTTATTTTTAACAATACACAAATTTCTAGAAGTAGAAAATGAATTTAAATATAAAAAAATATATAAATTTAATTCAATTTTTTAAAATCTATTATTTTTTAAAAACAAAATTTTAATAAGTGCTGTAAATTTATGTAGTTAATTTGTGGTTAGAGATTGATATATCAAGAAAGTAATTCAAATTTTACAATTGTACAAATTTTAATTACACTATAAGTAATTTTAGTAATAAAAAATGATTGAATTTTTAAAACGAGAAATAAACATATAAATAACCAAATGTTTGTAAATAATGTAGAAAGAGAGTTATTTTATTTTTGGTAATAAAATATTTAAATGAATTTCAATGTTCAAATTAAATATCGATTCAAAACTGAAGTATCCACCACTGTCTTCGAATTAAACAGAACAACTAATCAGACAAGAATAAAATAAAATGAATTCAGATGAATTTTTTGTATACGATTAAATCTCTTATATATGACATCATCATCAATTACTAAGAAATACAAATGTGTATCATAAATTTGATAAAATCCGACTATTTCGAAATTTTTATTAGTTGCTGTTTTATATGAATCAAATAAAACGATTTTGTCACATTTTCTTTACATTATGTCTCATTTGAAATTAGTAGCTGTATTTCTGAGAATAGTATTGATTGAAGAAACTAGTTTCTAATAAATATATTTCCACGGTTTCATTCATAACTAAAATAAAATTATGCATATGGCGTCATTAATACTTTTTTGATCGTATATTTCATATATTTTTTATATTTTTATATTCGGCTTTTTGTATTTTAGTACGGATTATTTTAATTAGTAAATTTATATTTCAGCTTTGATCATTTTTTTTTAATATAAAACTGTCATTTCGTATACAGGCGTCGATGTTTATTTTGTTTAAAAATATATCGGTAGTATTTTAATTCAAAATGAATATTTTTAATAAAATTATTTCATTCAGAAATAATTTAATCATAAAAATAAAGTACGAACAGTTCGAACAGAATAAAAAAATATCTTTTATAAATATCAAATAGATTTTCTGATTTAAAAACAATAATGTGTAATTAAAATATGAATAAAAATTAATTATCAATTTATTTTCAAATTAATAAATAGTCATGTTTATTTTATTAAATACATTTAATTCGTGTAATGTTATTAAACAATTGAATTAAAATTAATGCAGAGAATTTTGAAATAAAAACTATGAAAATATAAATTCAATCTCATTTTCTTCACTCTCTAATCGTACTTTATGCACAAATATTATTAGACCTTGCAATAATACAAATAAATATTGTCTTTATTACGTCAAATAAGACCTTGCATATGATATTTGACCTTTTTGTTAACAATTAGTCATTAAATTACACGATGGATTTTTGTACAAAAGGTTTGATTAAAAAATAAATATATGTATTAAATATCGTGTTTGAATTAAATGTAATTTCAAGAAAAAAGATAATTGCGCAGTTTATTTCCTTTTTACACAATGAACAAATATATATACACCCGTCCCTCAATTTACGCGGGACTTTTTTTACGCGGTATTGATTTACACGACAATTTTTATACGCGGTCAGATAGATTTCATTTTATATAATTTTTCATGGAATTTATATATCAGAATTACGTAAATTCTTACTTGAACGTATAAAAGTACGATATAAATATATAAAAGGTTGATTGTTTTGAATTACAGTAGCGTTAGTGACACCGAATAAAATTTATCTACTTTTGTTTTCTAAAATGTCATTATTTTTTTGTCAAACTATGTAAAAAAATATCTAGAACTTTACTAACTTTTATTTCCAATATTGTTTTTATTTTACTGACAGATTTAATTTACGCGATTTTCATTCGTGTAAAACAAATCCACATGGAACGGATACACCGCGTAAATTGAGAGACGGGTGTATGTATATATATATATATATATATATATATATATATATATATAAAATATTTTCTATGGTTTGTTTTAATAAATTATAAAAAAATTTCGAATGATAAAAATATTAGTATTTTTTCAAAAAAAAATACAATGTAAAACTATTATTATTTTTAAAATAATCACTATAAAAATATTGCTAGGAATTATTTTTGACTGTTTATTTTTTTTAATTTGTTCCACATTTATTTCTTTATGTAAACATTTCGAAATATAAAATAGTTAAAAATCATTGAATGTAAGATTATTTCAGGAAGATTTACATTCTTAATATTTTCTAGTTCTCCAAATATAAATATTTTATTTTAATTAATATTATTTAAAAAATAATGCTATATTAATAATTATTTTACAAACTCTCTCTCTCTTTTTCTCTCTATTCTCTCTTTCTATATATGTTATTTTTTGTAAATTGATAAATGATATTCAATTTTAAAAGGATATAAATTTTAAAATTCAAAAGAGTTTAGAATACAATTTTCATTAGTTTTTGAATACTTAAATAATTTAAAATTTAAATTATTTTTAATAAATTAAAATCAAAAACAACAACGATAAACTGATTAAAAGTCACTCAATTCCTGTTCAATATTAATATTTTCCAACCATAAATTTATAAATAATTTACATAAAATAAAATAATTAAAAAATAATGCTATGTTGAAAATTATTTTTAAACAATATGTGTATATCACATACACACACACACTTACACACACACACACACACACATATATATATATATATATATATATATATATATAATTGATCAAGTACTAATAAATAAAAACACAAATTGTAAATGAATTAATTTAAAGTCAATTATTTAAATACAAAACGATAATTTAATCTGATTTATGTTTGAAATATTTTGAAAACATGTATAAAAAAATTATTTAATTACCTAATCGATTAACTAGATAATGTTATGTATGTATGTATGTATGTATGTATGTATGTATGTATATATATATATATATATATATATATATATATATAACAAAATTCTGCTCGCAAATCAGAATCACATATTACGTAACGGACATGTTCGTGCATAAATTTCACACAATGATAAGCATTGTTTAGCCATGATCTAATTCTTTCACAAAAAAATTGTCTATACGTCAAAGAGACTTCAACGATCACAAAGAACACAAACCTGCGAATTGAGTTTAACACCTGTTAATATTAATCTTATCGCAAACTGCGCAGTTCCGTACACCTGTGGAATAAATCCACGCCGATCAATAAATAATAATTTATTGGATTAATCACTTTTTTTTCGCTATTACATTATAAGAAAAAAAAACCACACACAACTCAATTGTGTCATAGGTATGAAAAAAGGTACACGTACTGTAATTGTAAAATATAGTTTTTAATGCATTTTATTCCGGTGTATTTTAATTTATGAATAAAGCTGTCAAGTCAATATTCATAAACACATTTACTGACATTATAAGGAAATCTTACGTAATATTATTTATTGAATGTCAAAAATAAATGATGAAATATCAAGTTTAATTAAATTTTTAGTTGTTTAATGTTTGGCTTTTTGTAATCGTGTTCGAGAAAAAAGATTTAATTTACTGTTTGTACAACAAAAAATTACAACTTTTTACTTAACATACATTTCCATTTAAATCAATTAATTAAATTCGATATATATATATATATATATATATATATATATATATATATATATATATATATATATAACTAATTGAAAAACAATCAAAATTTATTCACATACATTTTCTTTTATTCGTTTATTGATGAAATAAAAATAAAGTAACATGTAAAAAAATCTGAAATTTTATCGAGTAATTGCAGATTATTTTAATTGTTATATATATATATATATATATATATATATATATATATATATAACTGTGTGTATGTGAGTGTGTGAGTATTAAAAACATAGCGGTATGTTTTTGAATAAAAAATAATTTTCAAGAAAAATGATAAAATATTTTGTGGTCAGACAAAATAAAAATTTTACTTTTTGGCCAGTTTGTAAGAAGAGGTCCAAATAGTTAATACAGCTCGCAGTACGTAGTTAAAATTGTAAAATATGACGAACTAAAAATCAATATTTAAGGTTGTTTTTCATACAATAGCACAGAACTTAGTTGGACTAAAAATAAATAAGAATAAAATTAAAATCACGTTTAACAGTTATTATTTCAGTGCTGGGAATAAATTTATGAAAAAATACCTGGACAAACTTTTACAAGATAATAAAAAATTAAAATGAGAAACAGGGTAACATGTATTTTGAAGGATGATTAATATAATGAAAAGTAAAATACTATTGAGTCTTAAACGAAAAGCAGATAACCAATGTATGCTACTTGGTTATACTTATGGATCAGAAATTTAATCAATGAACACAAAAATGAAATAAAAAATTTTGAAAATCCAGGGAAATATAGAAAGGATAATGTGAATTTCTAAACGTGTAAATGGATACGAGAACTAATAAAAATAATTGATAGAATAGAATAAGTCAATCGACAAAATGGACATAAGGAAGTCATATAGCGAGGAGAAAAGAAAATCTACTCACTTAAGTATTACAAGATTTTATAAAGCTGTTAATTAATTACTTATTATCAAATGATTATTTGATACTGTTATGAAATTTTGAGGTGTTTTGATATAAAAGATTATTTATGTTATTAATTATTCGAAGTTAATAAAATATAATAGTAATACAAATAATTATAATTTGAATAATATTATGAAAAAAATATTTTTTTTAGAAAACTATGATGGTATTGTAATAAAGACATGTTTTTATTTTTGTTAAAATAGAACTTATAAATAATGGTATACATTTGTTTGAGTGGACGATTGAAAAAATCAGATCCAGACAGACATTTATTTATTTTTGATTTGATAAATATCTTTTTAAAAAAGTTATTTATTTAATGGAATATTGAAAAATATAATGTATATAATTTTTCATAAATTAATTTTGTTTTTTAATTATATAGAATTGGGATAAATATTAATTTTCATTATAAGATAACATATAGCTCTGAATATAAACGTATAATTATTGGTATAGAATATATATATTTTTATATTTACAGCTTCCTATTTCTACCTTTTATATCATAATTATTAATATTCATTCGAGAAAAAGATAATGACTATATAGTAGTTAAATTATATATTTATAAATTTTACTGCCATGTAATAAATTACAAATTTAATGAGCAATTAATTTCTCTGAAAAATCAGTACACGCCTATAGTAAAGTTGACAATTATATTCTGTTTTCAATAAATTTATATAAATATAAAGTTGTGTACGGCCACAGCTAAACGTTTATACAATTACGAATGTAGAGATAAGTGGATGAGCGTGGGCAGTAACCGCTAGAGTATAATTCCGTGACGGCGCCATACATAATGTTATTTCATTCATAATTGTAGACATGCAAGGCTGTGTCAGTGAATGGTATATATTACTACAGACCCGGTATGTTTGCTTCATTTACACCTGTATTTGTTTCTTAAACGCCCAGTGCAAATATTTTACTATACATTTATATTTTTTCATATGTGTGCTAGTTATGATTTACGTCATGTTATTCAGTTGAATGGATTCTTGATATGCACATTTCAGTTCATGAATGAATTCTTAAATCTCGAGAACTTCAAGTGCATTCTTAACACAACACTTCAGTACCGGATGTTGCTGTTATAAAACTATTATGAAAAAATATACAAAACATGTATATACGAATACATATTAAACCTTAAATGAAAATAAAATATATTAAAATCTTGTTGACATCAACTGATGTCACAAACGTTGACATTAAGGCCGCTAATAATAATGATTTAAAGTGTATTATATTCGTTTATAAGGATATGAATAAAAGGTGTGATTTACTACGTCGTATTTTTCAGTAAATATTTATGCCTATAATGATAAATCTAATATATTTTGTAGATAAAACTGTTTGAAAATAACAATTTTTATAAGTAAATTACATTAAGAAAAACAATGGCATTGAAATGCCCTCGAGCGATCAATAAAATAAATAACGTCGTAAAACCTGCTATGGCGCCAATAAATCCTCTCATTATTAAATCGTTTTATCTTCGCCACAACTACGATTGTATAATTTCAATCGGCGTAATAATAATAATAATGCAATTCAGTATAGTGAAACGGCGTAACATAACATGTTGCGATGTTTGTATTCAATTAGATAGATCCTTTTAAGGATTCACGCGATTGGAATTCGCGCCATCGCGCAAGTCTCTGGTATGTTTGTATGCTGGACGACAGGATAATTAGGTCGTTTGCCTTTTTCGTAATTCATAAAAATCCATCGATCGTGATTTCAGCAAACGCAATTATGGCAAATGGCAATTTAATGCAACCCACACGATACGATGTAGCAGTCGTACATTTACAATTCTTGTGTGTAGTCTCGCTGCCCGCAACTTAATAAAACAGTGACGTGCATAATAAACAGTTGTGGTTATTACAGATTCAATTCTTTTTTAAAATTATTCACTCGGATTGTTCGCTTCGTTCGTGTAATTTCAAAGATATCTTTTTTCAATTATCATAATTGAACTTTTTTGTGTAGGAAAGAAATAAAATTATATAATAATCTGATGAAACAAAATTTGTTTAAATTTTAATATATTATAAACATATATATATATATATATATAGGGTATCCCATCATGAACTCACAACTTAATTTTAAAATAAAACTTATCTTTTTTTGAGTGAGCGATGATAAGTGTGCGTTCTTGATGGGGTATCCTATATAAATGTAACAACTATAACTTTTATTTTAAATATTCAGTATTATAATTGTTACAATTCTTATATTTTGAAATTTTATATTTTGTTTCTAATGATATGTCCTTCAAAATATGATATAGTATAAAAAATATATACTCATATTTTTAAAAAATTCCTTTGATAAATATGTCTGTCTGAAAAATATAATATAATAAGAACTTAGTGTATTTATATTCAAATAGTATATATATATATATATATATATATATATATATATATATATATATATATATAAACATATATTCAAATGAATAAATTTAAGAACGAAAACATCATAAGTATTTTTATCAGATTTCATTGTCATTTAAAAAAAAGATACTATTGATGCGTGCATTAAATTTATTAATAAATTGCGTCTATTTCTATTAAAGAAACGATTCAGCTCTCATAAATAATGTGACTGTTGACAAATTACGATAGATATTAATTTTAAACAGAAAATATGTTAATTAAATTCTTAAAAATTGGAAACTTCGTATTGGCGAAACATTCAAAATGCCATTGATGAATATTTGTGAAAGAAATATGTAAATGAGTTGAAAAAAATATCCGTTAAAAAAGTGGAGGAGTCTTGTAAGACACAGCTACCCACTCGTAAAAGTTCATACACACACATGTATATATATATATATATATATATATATATATATATATATATATAAGTATATATAAATGTAATATATGTATATTTGTTAATGTATGCGAATATCGTATTTTTAAACAAACTGAAAATACGATGGTATTTGTAATTGTTGAACGGAAAAAAACATATACATTCTTAAGTATTGTGGGCTGTTGGGACAAGTGTAGTAAATTTTAGTTTAGAAAGTATCTTCTTTGTTCATAACCTCCGCAAAAATTCCTTGCACATTTTGATTAATATATTAATTTTTTGTTTTCCTATATTTTCTTAAGTAGGTTGAATATATATTTTTTTAAAAAAATTCAGATAATTTTACGTTATATTAAACCTAATTATGTTTACATAATATTTTTATTGAACATTATGCTGATTAAAATTATATTTTCCTTCTGAATCTCTAATTAAAAAAATTACAATAACAATTAAATTGAAAGTTTTATTAATTTAAAGAAAATATTTTGTTGTTTATAAAGAGAATTACAGTTTTTTAAATAAAAACACATATATTTACCTATGTTCTACAATCGTGTACAAATATATTAAAAAGATTATTTTTGAGAAATATAATGTTTGTATTGTTTATTTTATTAAAAACATAACATGCCCAAAATTAAATAAGAAATTATTTATATAATATTCAAACATTTTTGATAGCTCTGTTTCAATAAAAAAAATTGATATTTAAAATTTAACAAGTGTCAGATGTAATATCTTAAATCACTTTAGAAACGTTCAAGATGCAAATTTTGTTTTTATATTACTGATAAATAATTTATATATGAAGATACTTCCTTAGATTTATTTCACACTTGTGTCCAAAAAATAATTTATAAATTGATAATATTTAATAAACAAGACATGTTTTTTATATAAAATTTGTAAATTTTATACAATAATAATAAACAATATGATCAAAATATGAAAATAATTTTTATATATTTAAATTAAAATATACTTTAGATAATTAATATCTAAGGTCATTTTATGCTCTTAATGCACAAACTAGTTGGTTACCTTGTTTATATTTGTCAGAATAAATTAAATTAATTTTACCATTGGAAAAATGTCCAAAACAGTAATTTCAGTATCAATTTAACCTTCGTATTTAATACTGTACTTATTAATAAATGCAAAAAAGGACAACGGTTTTGAAATTCGTAATTTTCACAGTATAAACATATTTTATTTCATACGTATACATATATATATATATATATATATATATATATATATATATATATATATATAAATATAAATTAAAAAATCTTGATTTTAACAAAGGGGTTAGTATAAATATGTCTTAAAGATATATGAACAATAAATTATAAAAAAGATGGTACAAAAACTATAAATAACTTGGTTAATACTAAGAAAACTTTAATTGACAGGATCTGAATTCTTGGAAATTTTAATAATTACGTGCTGTTTTTAATATAAAACGAGTAAGGGGTTTTCCAGTAATTTTTAATTGATTTTATTATTTATAATCAACGTATATTTGATTTTATTTGATATTAATTTAATTAACAATTCATAATTACATTTTCATAGTAATTATTTTAATTTTTGTACTTGGATTTTTTAATTGTATTGTATTATATTTCATAGCATAATATTGTTGTATTAAATTTAAGAAAATAATGTCAACACACACATTATATATATATATATATATATATATATATATATATATATATATATATATATATATAATGAGATATATTCATCTCAAACTAGTTTAAAAAGGAATTTAACTTTATATCTGACCAAAATGATAAAAAAATTGAAAATATTTTTACAATGTTTAATGAAGAACAATTTTATGCATTTTGTGATATATGAGGATATAGAGAAACTAGAGAAAAAATAGTAATTTTATATATATATATATATATATATATATATATATATATACAGTGTTAAAAAAATTGTATACATATTTCAACAGCCGACAACTCACTTAATTTTCACTCCTTTCAGGTATAATCGATCTGAAATAATGGTTGGAGTCAGATTGTATACATTTTATTGGGACATTTTGTATATATCATTACGATGTAAAATTGCATTTTTGTGTTTTGAAGAATTTTACAAGTGTAATTCATTTTAAGTTTTTCACGAAGTTGTTTAGAAAAGTAATTTATAATATGTGTAGACGTTTTATAAATGCATTGTATCTTTTTATGAAAATGTATTTGTGAGTTTTATATTTATCATGCATTCGTTCATTATTCATAAAATCATGACGGAAATCAGGTTAAGAGTGCGATTTTTATGATCAGTCGTTTGGCACGACCACGCCATCTATCTACGATGATAATGATGCCTCCAGCTCCGCCTTTCACATTTCCTCGTATCCAATAAATATTAATATGCTGTATACTCGTCGTGGTCTTTGTCACGTTGTTTGTAATTCGTGATAATGTGTGTTGTATATCAACATTCATATGTGTACAATTTACTTTCCAATCACTGAATGATTTTATCGACAGATCATGTTTAATTGCTTTACAGTACATATTTTCAATTCAAAAAAATGTATTGCGGAATAATAAGATAGAATTAAATTATTGATAATACTGTATCGATTATGGTAATGATTTTTCATTTTAATAAATAAATATAAACTATACATTTAAAAATATAAAAAAATATTATTTATTTTTAGGCATAGTAATAGTTTTCATACACATTCTATTGGAAAGAATATTAAATATTATTCTTTCAAGTCCTTAGATAAAAACAAAGGTTTTATTATTGGTTATTTTTAATCTTTTTACTCGACGAAAAATTATTTTAATCAATAAATCCAGATCTCAATCACATTTATTATTTGATCAATAATTTATTTTGAATCTATAATAAGATTGTTTTTTACACTAGAAAATCCTTTGAAATTTGTATAACAATTATTTGTTGTTTATTTTTCAACTTTAACTGATTATAAAAATATGTTAGTGATTTTTATTAATTATCAAATTATTTAATACAAACAAAAATCATGTTAATAAATCTTTTATTATTGTTTAATTTGATCTACTATTTTTAGGATTATTGACTAGTAAAAAAATATTTTCGATTAAAAAATTATTTTTCTAATAAAAAATCTTAAATGTACTTTTTTTAAAATGACTTAATATTTTTTCAATACAAACAAATTTGTTTTAAGCTTAGTATATCCTAATTATTTACTTTATGATGATAAGTGATATTTAATTATACTAATTTCGAATGAAATTACTCGAGAACTGGTTTTATGATCATTACTGCAACAGAACTTTACTAATATGGAATATATTTTTAATAAAACGTATTTAAATTGTAAGTTGTCAATAATAATAATTTATACTATCTATTAAAAACTAGTTTAGTCAAGTATTTTTTTACTTCCTATCGTAAATTTTCATTATTTAAGGCATTTGATAGTCTAAGTATAAGTTTATTCGAGCTTGAATCATATATATTACAATAAATTAATTATATAGACTTTTTTATTTGGAGTGTTAATATTTTTTTTCATATATATTTGTGATTAATATTGCATTGAATTTGTAATTTCTTTAAATATATAAAATGATATATTCTAAGTAGTTATTAATTGATCTGTATTTAGATGATTGATTAATGTAATTAAATACTTCAGCTATATTTAATTATCAAATAATCGTTATTAAAAAGGAGAATGAAAAAGAAATTTCATTTATCATTGCATGAAAAAAAATTTAATTTTTTATTTAAGTACTATTAATATATATTTATGATATATACATATATAACTACATTTAAGTATAAAATGTACATTTATAGATATTTTATATGTATGTAAATTTCAAGTATATGGGCAATTTCAATTTTCTGTGGAAAAGCTGTCTTGAGATAAATATAATTTAAAACCACAAAATAAATTATATATATGAAAGTTTACAATGACATAAATAATATAATATAAGGTAATGTTATACCTATCACCACAATAAATCACATAAATCATGATGATGACGTTGATTTAATGCAATCATATTGCGCGGGTGATATTTCCATGTAGAGTTTCCGTGCCAAGTGTCGGCACGTTTGAAAATACCATGCAGAAAGTAATGGTTTATACAGTGCCTCGTGAACCATTCATGAGTAGATTATATTAGATAAATCGCCCATACATAACATGTTTTATTTGCTCTATGCACATTACAGTGTACAAGTTTTGTTTGTTGTGTACTTTATCGTAATGTTACTTATTATATGCGGAATAGAATATTTTCAAAAATTTGTTATAAACATTGATTTATAAGGAATTCGGTATGCATCGTGCATTCACGAGTATATATTACTTTTATGTTTTTATATATAGATGTTCCATTCAAACCATTCCAATAAATATTATTTATTATAAATATAGAAATTTATACAGTATTTGTATAGAATTATTTTTTGTCTACAATTCATTATAATAAATTCATATTGTAAAAGTGTATTATTAAAGTTTTATTGTAATATAGTATGATTTTTTTAATTTTTAATACAACCTACATTGTTTGTTATATATTCTTCAAGTCAATTTTCTAAATTTAAGTTAATTTGAAACTATGGGTTTATGTTCAAAATTAAAAATTCATACTTCATCGTTGTTTAAATATATGTTTTCAGATTTTATGTACGATTTATAATTTGCTTGCATAACATGTTTATCTAAAATTAATAAAATATGATATTGATAAAGAACTTTAAAATTATTTTGTACATTAATTTGCATCGATTTTTTTTATTCATATAGTTTTTTTTAAATATATTTTTTATTTCACATAATAATAAATTTATTCTTCATATGTATAACATCTGTATAAAAAAGTATTTCAAAAAGTTATTATTTGAAAATATATCATTAATTATACATAGAGAAATATGTATTTTATCAAAATTAATATATATATATATATATATATATATATATATATATATAAAATCTTTATTTAAATATTTTCAAAGTCAGAAAGTTAACAATCCATGTCATATTTTAAAAAATATACCTCCATATCCCAACATCTTCTTTAATTATTTCGGTTATTATAAATTAAAAACTTACATCATTCTTTTATCTTTTTAATAACAATTTATTTTATTTTTATGCTCATCTAAAATATAATTCTATCAAAATCAGTTTAATCGATCTCGTTATAACTCAATACAGATATTTATGATTTATTATCTCAGATTCATTTATACATTTATATTTTTTTAAACAATGCATCGTAAATAATAACCCGTGGCACAGGAGCATATGATCTCATTCGTTGTTTATAAAGTATAATTACATACTCACATATAACGAAATAATGTAGGTGTGGACTAATATATCATCGAAAGTGTCATACAATTAATATTAAATAATTATCTTATCTGTGAATATCATATAGTTAATAAATAATATACGTGACAGAGCTGTATCATTAAATATTATTTTTTAATCGAAGTAAATATGAGATTTGTTCATGTTTTATATTAATACACAACATACATATGTCTATATATTAGAATATATGTTTCTATAAATTAAAAATGAAATTCAATTAAACCAAAAATATTCAAGTTATAAAAATTTCAGGTCGTTTACAAACATATATTTCAGTAAATTTATGAAATACTTAATTATATAAATATTTTTGAATTAGTGATTTTTTGATAAATTATATTAAATTAAATTTTATAATAAATTATCTGTTAGCAAATTTGTTATTTATAATTTTATTTTCAGTCACAATTATAATTTCATATTTCCTCAATCTAAAAAATAATAACTTCTAGTTTAATTTGTTAGACAAAAAATATTTTCGTTACGTTTTTTCCAGAAACCTCAACATAAACTATATTTTCGTGTATCATTCCATACATAATTACATTAAATTTACAAATTCTTTTAAAAATACGCATTTATATTAAAAAGTGCTTATTAAATGACTCTGTAAAATAATATATATACAAATATATTATTCTAAAAGTAGTTAAAATTCCGGAAATGCTCAAATTATTTTTAATTTGCGCCCACATCGTAAATAAAATTATATACATTAAAAAGTGGCATGTTTTTGACGTCACATTTGCACGTTAATTAAGTGCATGTTGTGTTGTGTGGTTAGATACGAGATTTGCTTCAATAATTTATTTCTAAGAAGTGTTTTGAAAGGATTTTTATTAGGAGAACTTGTTATGTTTCAATTATATAGTCACGAATTTTAAATTGGGTTATTACTTGATCTTGTGTTAATTATCTAGTTACATATTAATTATATATTACTTCTTTCGTTTTCGTTTGGTATTTTCAGTTTTAATAGAATTAAACATATTTTACTGGATATATTATTGCATTGAATCTTTTATACGGACATAAATTTATATATAAAAAGAATAAAAGTTAATTTTTATTACTTTTTATATAAACAACAATTTAATTTATTACATGCTTAACTGACTTTTTCAATTAAAACCATTTACAAGTTCATCAAGAAAACATTTCGTTGACACCAACAGTCTGTCTTTGAACGTAAAATGAAAACTGATATAAAGTACCTATGTTATTTAATTACAAAATAGTATTTATTACTTGTTATAATTTGTTTTCTTTAATATTTTATTTATATTATTTTATATAGTTAAAATATTTTTAAACGTATAATTAATTTAGTCATTAATTATATTTCTTTATTTTTTTAAGATTTGTTTATATATATATATATATATATATATATTTATTATGTGTGTGTGTGTTAGTGAAATTTTATCATTTGCAATATGAAAACATATTAATATCAAAAATATTATTATGATTAATTATTTTAAAATTTCTATATATAAATATAAATAAATTTTTATTTAGTTCAATGAAAATTATTTTTATTTTATCAAAAATATTTTAGAAAATTGAAATAAATTTGCAAATTGTTTGGTTCTGTGTAAAAAGCGAAAATAATATGACCGTGTGGCCTAATGGATAAGGCGTCGGACTTCGAATCCGAAGATTGCAGGTTCGAGTCCTGTTACGGTCGTATCAAATTGATGTTTACTTTTTGCTAGTATGAACATTTTTTTTTGAAGAAATTTGTTTCATACGAAATAATTTCACTGATTTTTTTAAAAATATACGCTGCTGTAAAATTCTATTAACATGAATATTTTATTCACACACACACACATATATATATATATGTGTGTGTGTGTGTGTGTATATATATTCATAACAACTAAATTATTATATAATTGTTTTATATTTTACTTGTAAAATTTTTTTATTACTCATTTTTAATAAAAGATATGACATTTAAAAAACCCACTATGTAATATAAAGGAAAATAAATTTATATTACAATAAACAATTCTTTTACAAAAATGAACAAAAATATGTTGAAATAAATAGAAAAATTAGATTAATTAAATAATTAATCTTTTTAGTATAATATGTTTGATTGTAGAAAATGTTTTCCAAGTAGAAGATGTATTATAAATCATTTTTTAAAATTAATAACCAAAGTTCTATAAAAGATATAAACATTCCTAAATTAGAATCACAACGATGAAATATTAATATAGTATAAGAATAAATATATAAGATCATCAATATGTCAAATAATTTTCTATGCTTCCTATTCAAAATTTTAAGGTATATAAATCTCTATAAATTTGTTAAAAAGATTATAAAAAGTAAATATCAAATTTAGTTTTCATCGTTTTTATTTTTCTTAAAATTTTCATTCGAAAACATATTTCTACAAATATATAATGATTTTATGTAAAATTTAATGTACATATATATATATATATATATATATATATATATATATATATATATACATATATATATTTGTTTTGTGAGTTTTTCTATTCATGTAAATTTAAAACATCTATCAATACTTTGATATTTAAATGTCTCGACCTTAATTGATTCAACTATTGACTTTTAATAATTTGTCAAACAAAAATTTGAATATTATTTCGTATGCAAAATGGAAATAATGAAAAGTTTATATTCTTATATATATGTATGTGTGTGTGTGTTTTATTTATCAATCAGTAGTATTTCTTTTAATTGTAAAAAATATTTTAATATCAATTATAGAACGTTAAATGTTAAAACTGTACTAATTTCTTTTTGAAAAGAATATTTTTAAATAATTATAGATTCTTATTCTCAATAAAAGTCAAATAAACTAAAAATATAAATCAAGTTTTTATTACGATTAATTATTTATGATTCATTTGATACTGACTAAATTAATATTAAAATAATTACATATGTCTCGTATATGGTTATAGTCATTTGCTTCTGGACAACAAGCAGTATTTCCTTTCAGGACTATCGTGTTGCCACATTCCTATTACATACCAAAACGAATACTATTGACTGAATGCATTATGCAGTTTGCATTTGTTGGTTGGTACCCCGCCAACAAATACTAATTTCAACTTATAATTTATTGTTCACGGATTAATCTCGCAAAACAGCATGTTTTCGATATCCAAGAATTGTTTGCTATTGCATACTGGTTTTCATTTCTCATTCACAACGATCATTATCGTTGATTATTTATTGTCACATCTATATGTATGTGCTTTTCTTGAATAATTGAAAAAAGTAACGAACTTTAAGATTTGATACTTGTAAATTATTATTCTTCGTATACAAATATGTTATTATTTGATTCATGAACGTATTATATATGTAAATAACAGTTGGATGATAGGTTGATTGGATATTTTCTGATTACAAACAGTGGTTAGGTTATTGTGGGTGCCTTGAGGTAGATACAATTATATATTATTATATGCACTTTGATTAGACAACTTTTTTTAAATAGAATGAATTTAAAAAAAATATTTATAACTTGGAATTAAGAAATAGAAAAAATATTTTTTTTATATAAAAATTAATTAAAAAATCAATATAAAACACTGATTTGAACTTATTTTTATAACTCTGATATTGACTTGGTAAAAGTAATTAAAAAATAAATAAATCCGCAATTGAATAGTTAGAAAATAACCGAATTTAAAAAACTTAACTTACTAATAAATATAATTAATAAATAAACTCTACTTATATT
This sequence comes from Neoneuromus ignobilis, assembly GCA_029203775.1. NCBI lineage: Eukaryota > Metazoa > Arthropoda > Insecta > Megaloptera > Corydalidae > Neoneuromus > Neoneuromus ignobilis. The sequence goes on along the minus strand of CP092096.1, from coordinate 12,312,138 downwards.
AATGACTACTTTCGTATATTTGGTAAAAAAATATTGATTGTACGTAATTAACTATTTAAAAATAAAGAAATTAATGAAATATAATTATCAGAAATAAAAAAAAATAAAAATTCTATCTTTTAAAAAAATAAATGTTAGGTAACGCACATAAAGAAAATAAATTTCAATAGATAACCTAATTAAAATGCCTGTCTCAATTATAACACATAACGAAGTTAATAAAACGAATAATTTGCAAGTCAATATAACCATTTATTATACATTTTTATATTAATTATATATTAGAGCAAGTTGTTATGAGTATAAATTTTATAATAATTGTGATAGTATAGAGTTATAAATTATATGCTGAATAAATTATACAAATTTGTTAAAAATTATATATTAGTGTACGATTTTCAACAACAACGTTCAAGATCGATTTTTCATAGCTGTCGAAATATTCGTTTTGTAGTTATTCATAATGTAATGTATCTATTAAAAATGTATTAAGTGTAGATTTAAGATGAAATATTGTGGTCAATATAAAATACTAATATACATTTGCCTTGAAATGTTATATCGTTTTGATTGAAGTCATTCAAGAAAGAATTTTAATACATTTTTTATCCATTAATACATATTTTACGATGAGTTGATTATGTTTTAAAATTCGATCAAATACAATCAATTATTAGTAATAAAAGCAGAAAAATATCCAAATATTTCATTTTGAATATTTATACATATTTAATTATAATTAAAAATCAAGAAAATTATTTCTTGATATTTAATTATGATTTTTATTGAACTATAAAAATCAAAATCGAGTAAATTAATGAATTATAAGTTGAATATATGAAAAGTATATTTCTAATCTCAAATAATTATAAATGCAAGAAGATTACTCTTGGAATAAATCGTTATCTATGATAAAGAAGTGAATTCTCTGTAAAAATAAAAATAATCTTGAAAATGATTGGATTTTGATTACCATGATTTGTATCATGCTGTAAAATAGCTACTTGTTTATAATATTTTTTTGAAAACCACATAAAGCAATTGCGATAAAATCGTATACTATCAACAAATTTGATTTATGCAACAAAAATTAACTACAAAATAAATAATATCGATAAGCAGATTGAATTGATTTTATTGCACTATGATCGATATTATATATCATAAATCAATGTCGAGTTAACACAATTAGACTATAAAATACTACCATATATATTTTGTTTTTGTATTTTGGCGTTTCTTTAACAGATTATTTCTATTTACAGTGAAATAAAATATTATTCAATAAGGTGACTATAATTAAAAATTTAACTAATAAATATGTTTTTTTTATTCTAATTTCAAGAGAGAATAAGTGAAATCAAAAAAGTATTATTTATTAAATCAATTTTATTTTGTTGAAAATAAAAAATATATCATATTAGTTATATAAAAACTAATTTGTTTATAATTCTTAATATAAAAAAATATTTGAATAAATTATTAGATATGGAATCTAATTTTAAAAAAATGTTTAGAAATTGAAAAAAATAATAATAAAATCAAAAGAAAAATAATAGAAACAAGATTGGAATTATAATGAATATGAAAAAAAACTAAAAGATAAATGTAAATGATCATTTTTGACGTAACCTTTATCAGAAAATAAATTAGCTTAATGATGATATATATATATATATATATGTAATTTTTCTTCGAAACGAGTGATTAAGAGAAATAATATTATAAATAAAATTTTGTGACGTATTTAAATTAACCCCAGGTAAAACAGTAATTTAACGGTAAAATCCCAATTATGACAGGTTATTATTTAATGGAAGTCAATTATGGAAATTATATATCTTTTTCGATTATCAAATTATCTCATGGTAGTTTGATAGTCTGTGTGGGCTTAGACCAATGTTAATTTGGCCATTAAAATGCTAAACGTTTTTAAATAACATGATTTTTTTCAGTTAAACATTATAATGATATACGGTGCATTGTTAAAGGTCTCTAATTTGACTTTATCGTGCTATCTAGTTTTTTTTTCTTATTTACTTTTTTTGTACATTCAGTCATGGCCGGTACAACACAGTAGCTATTTATATAGAGTAAAATTTTTAATTTGAATTGTTTTTTATATATAACTTGTTTAACTTTGAAATAACATTGAAATATGAACAAAAGTATTTTTTTCTCGAACAATAACTTTTATATGTTTGTGAATTCCATTATAAATTCCAATACATAAATAGGAATATACATATACAAGGGGTAATTTTACACTCGACTGTATTTATGGTATCGAATTTTAAATTTGATCCAGTATTTTGTATAACTTAATACGTTTCGTAAATGTAAAATGATTAAATTACATTATTTTAGTAAACTGATTTCAAAAGTAACTTTCATAAAAATTATCACCAAAAATGTCAAACAATGTTAAAAATATAATTATTATAAAAAATATTAGAAAAGAATTGTTGAAATATAAAAAAAGATTTAGAATTTATTTTTATATTGAAAAACATTTTTACTATTAATCTGCACATACAAATTTAAAATTATATAAAAATATTTATGATACATATCACTCCAATTTCCTACTAATTAATTATGAGTTATATTTATTTAATTAATAATGAAATTGATTTTTAATTTAAAATAACTAGAAATAAGGTAAAAAGTATATATGTAAGATTATTTTCTAGATTTCGTTAACATAGATAAATAATTGCTGTTATTTTTTTAAAAAATAGGGTGTATGTTTTATAAATAGGAATATATTTTATTCCTATTTAAATAGTTTGAACCATAGTACTAACAGGTATATATAAACGTATGTTTGTGAAACCTTTATCATCGAATTTGTAATCCTAATCGAATGTAACCTACTTTACGGTAATTAAAAGAGAATAAATACCTGCATGTTGAGCGTACGTTCCAGCGTCGTCGAGTGTCCAGTATACTGCAATCCAAACCAGAAATGCTAGTGGCGCCTGCATCCGTATTGTGAGTCTCATGGTCGTCGCCAGTAGTCACAATTCAACAAACGTTGCGTTACAAATCCGTTTTGTTATTGTCGTAGCGTTGTTAATAATATTCTTTTTACACTTTTGTTCTTTCTACTTTCAGTTCATTCTTCTTTGTTCGCCTGTCAGAGGACGCTAATTATTATGTAGTATTAGTTCATGGACAAAATATACACATATTGTATTTATGATATATCTTAATACTTTTTACACTTCACTTCGTTTGAAATGTATATAATTTTAATGTAATTTTTTTTTGTGAAAAATACATGTGAATAATTTGGTATTTCATTATTTTTGTCATATAATTAGTTATTGTTATCATGCAAATAAACATATATATATATATATATATATATATATATATATGTAAAAAAATAAATTTAATTATAAAACAGAATTAAATAAAATTATCAGATACGCAAAAGACTATATTTTAAGAATTGTATCAAGGAGAAAATAGAATTATTCCGAGAAAAATATATATTGAAATATTCTTAAGTTATAATTTATTGATTTCTGTTCTAGAAACTACAATATATTAATTATATATATAGGAAAAAAGTTAATTGAATATTTTTATTGTCTATAACTTAAGTCGTTCTTTGAAAAATGAATCTAAGAATGTATATCAAGGATAATATGTTTACGAAATAAAAGTTTAATTCGTGATGTTAATAAATATATTGATTAAAGATGAAAAGTGTTGTAATTGGAAATATGATTAAGAGCAATATTCTATGAAAAAATATTGTCTGATTTATTTAATAGAATATTAATATAATAAAATTTGTTTTAATGTTGAAAACGTTTTTTTATAATATAATTAACAATAAAAATTATTATAGTGATTATTTTTATTATAAAAATATTCAAAATAAAAATTTATATATAAATATCTATCTATCTATCTATCTATCTATCTATCTATATATATATATATATATATATATATATATATATATATATATATATATATATAAAAGAATGAATAAATAGAAATAAGATAATTCACAGTTAAAGGAAAAATCACTATTAATAAAATATATGGAGATATAATAAATATTTACTACTTCTGTTTTATAATAATTAAAGATTTAAATTTTTATTAATTTTTTGGACTTCTTTAAATTTTTATATGATAACATAATTATTTCATAATACACACACACACACACACACACATATATATATATATATATATATATATATATATATATATATATATATCGATACAGTAAATAAAGTTGAAATTTTATTTCTATAAATTCAATAATATATAAAAAAATTAATAGAAAAAATTTTGGCCAAGTTATATATATATATATATATATATATATATATATATATATATATATATATATATATATATATGAGTAAAAATATATGATGATATTAGGATGATCATTATTACAAATATATTCGCAATTTATATTTGAAAAAATCAATTCGTTCTTTCTTCAAGAAATTACGAAGAAAACGTTTAGTTGAAAATGTTTTTTCATCAATTTTTATGACATCATCTCGGTATGTAATTTAAGTAATTAAATGTAAGTAGTTTTTAATTAACGTGTTTTGTTAAATGATTTAACAAATATCTAAAACATCTTATATATTAAATAAAATGCAATAAATATTTATTTTCAATAAAATCATATGTTAATATCTGTTTATATATTGAATTTTCTTATTGAAATTGTTTTTATAAGATAATTTATTAAATATTTAACATTTTTTTTATTATAAATTATATAAATATATTGGTGTGGAAGCAAATAATCATTAAAATGATCAAGTTAATTTTAATTATACTTATATATATATATATATATATATATATATATATATATATATATATATATATATTTATATTATATATTCATATACACAAAGAAATATTATTGATTTTTTAAACATATTTTTAATGATGTCATATAAATATCTGTTATTTGGACATTAATCAATTTTATTAACGAAAAATCTTATGATAATAATATAGATTTATACAAATATGTTTGTATATATATATATATATATATATATATATAAACAAATAATAACATTGTAACATTAACTTTTTGCGTTTTATATGTTTTTAAATAATTTATAGAAAAAATACATGATATAAATAATTAATTTCTTTTTAATAAATGATTGTTACTGAATTAATTTTTACTTAGTCATAAATAATAAATACGTAATGGTATAACAGATATTAAATTTATATTAAAAATAAGTAAAAAGTTCTTATTTTAATTTTTTTCCTAAATAATTCTTAAATGACGATTTTAAATTATTTTTATATATTAGAAATATTGGATTATATTAACTTATTTTATATATTCATATATACATATACGGGGGTCGTTTGATAAGTATGGTAAATTTATTTATTGCTTAATTTAATTAAATTTTTCAATTTAGTTTTTCTTACTTTTTTACCACACTTATCAATCGACCCTCGTATATATACGCATGAATAATCTAATTAAGTTATTTATTAAGGATGAATAATGTGCAGATATATTTAAATATAAATTATAAGTAGTTTAAAAATTAGATCATTACAAAGGTATTCTCAATTGAAAGATGATACGACTGAAAATATTTTCATTCTAAAATTAAATTATGTACACATAAAACAATGATTATCTTTGTATGACAAGCAGAAGAGAAGACATAAACATATTAAATTGCGTTCAGCACTTGAGTTCTATTAAACGAGACTATAAAACAGAGTGTAATGGAACACTATCTGATATAATTCAATATTTTGAATGCTTCAATCTTGACCACATTTAAAATGCCAGTTAGTATCGTCTGGTTCTTTATAAATTTATTTTTAATTCAACGAAATAAATAATTAATGAATATAAAATTACAAATGTACATTTAATGTATGGATTTGCTCTGATCTTTTTCAATTTATTTTTAGTTACTTAGATTATATCTATATGTTTAATCTTTTAATATATTGTTCGTAGATATTATTTTTTTTAAAAAAAATAACAAGTATACTTTGATACGATAATTTTTTATATCAATAGAATTTTTAATATTTTATATTTAATTTATAATTTCACTAATGTAATATTTTTTCAGAGGGTTAATTGATTTATTTCTTATTAATAAATTCAATATACTTGTATAAATTTTGTATGAAATTTGTTATTTGTATGAATTTTTTCTACATAATTTGTTTATATAAAATCAATTATTTTTCTTAAATATAATCAAAATACAATTTAATTAATTTTTTCCTTAATAGGTTTAATTGATTTTCTTATCTAAATATTTGAGGTATTTTCATATATATATATATATATATATATATATTAATAACTATTTTGCTTCCTGGTTTCAGCATGTATCATTATTAACATAATATGAATTAATACTTAGTAGTAGATAAATGTTGTTGTGTATTATTATAATAATTATAGTTGAAAAAATAGTATATACTTAATTTTTGTATAAAAATAGTTATAATCTTTTTTGGTAATTGCATATTTGAGTATTATACTCTTATTCTAAAAAATAGTTTAATAGTAATTATGACTCAAACATAAGAATGTTGTTTTTTGTTAAATACATTTTATTGGAAACGTGATTAAATTTATAGAATTCATCTAAACGTCGATAATGTTTTAGAGAAGAATCATTTCCACATATTTTAAAATGGTGGTAAATTAAAATTGTTATTTTATAAATCGACTTCTGGTATTTCCATTCGATTTATTTGTTCTTATTATCAGATTCTAGTTTTGAAATATATACTGTATAATAAGCAAGAGAAAATGGATTTTATCTAATTGAAAAAAAAATCTAATAAAATTACCTAAATCACCTGTCAACTTTTATTCAAAACAAATAAAACTAAATCAAATTAGGTAACATCAACGCACAATAAGAACGAAAAAGTCAACAACATATTAAAAGTATAATATTATCGTGCACGAGACGAATGTATAAACGTGAATGTCTGCAAGACAGAGAGTTTCATTCAACACATGTATTTTAACCTTAAACACACACGCACTTAGTAGATAGCTATAATATATTTATATTGTCGAAGAAGACGTACAATAAAATACGTTTATATTTGACGCTGTCCCGCGCCAGACTGGTCAGTCTGTCCAAGAGTTGTGTGCGTATGGACCACAAGAATCAGACTCTTACGTATACACACATACACACGTAATATACAGCAGTGCAAGAGGTGTTCCTCCACTGAGTCATCGTTGACGACGGCCTCCCAGACTGCCTTAGGCCACTACGTCTCACCTCTCAATCTTACCTGTGTCCACTCACTTGCTCACTGTTGGCTTCCTTTACACAATCTTGTACAAATACTTATAAACTACATATCAATTGATAGGGTAAAGAAGACGCTATCAACACACAATTTGAAAATATCGATATCTATCTATCGGAAAAATTAATGCAGATTTTCTTATTTTTCAATCTTATAGTATTTGAATATACTCATTAAAAGAAACGTTTTTTATTTCTTACCTACATTACATAAATACATTTTTTTGCAAATAATTCAGTTTAATGTAATTAAATATTTGATTATTACCAAATTACGTACTATTTATATATTTGAATTAAATCGAAGCTTTCAAGAAAATTGTACAAATTTATTTCCATAAACATTTTTTTTTACAAAATTTAATTTCTACATATTCACAAATATAGCTACTTATATTAAAATATTATCTAAATAGCTCTCAAGAGTTACAATAAAAAACTTATAAAAGAAAATATCTACAATTTGAAATTTAATAAATTAAAGTTAGAAAAATATTAAAATCATATAAAAAATGTTAGTATTTTGTAATATATATGATATTAGAACACATTAGAAAACTATTTTTCTTTATCTTTTTTTGTTATTTTCAGTGAATTATATTATGTTGTTATCTTAAACAAATAATTTCTTTAATCAGAATTATTTCAGAAAAGTATTTGGATTAAATGATATCTTGAGTTATTCAATATAATTTTTCAATAAGTACGTAGATTGAAACCTTTTTATTTGTATTTCCAAATATTATTAACGGTGATCAACATTGAAACTAGAAAAATTATATTTCTCTCTGATGATATTTCTTTATTTGCTTAAGTAAATATTTAACAATATATATATATATATATATATATATATATATATATATATATATATGTATATAAATATATATATATATATATATATATATATATTATTGTGTATATTTATATATAAATGTTTACCTAAATCTAAATATGTATATTAGCACAAAACTGAAATAGATAAATTAATACGGAAACACATAAACTTCTATTACTTGTAAGCAAGGATTACTGAACAAAGTACGGATATTAGTTTTACGTTTAATTTGTTTGTGTTATGTGTCAGCAGTAGAAAATCATTCATGAAATACAGAAAACATACATACAGCTAATGTTTTAGACAAGATTTGTTTGTAGGTGGATGACGCAGGTGTGTCTCAAGCGAAACTTGATAAAAAAACTATTGATTATACAGTAATAGTTATAATGGATACGACAAAGTATATTAGATATTTTATCATTTCTTAAAAAATATTATGTTCTTCGAAAAACAACTTATTAATGTGAATATTTATACTACAAGTATACATACATACATATATACATATATATATAATTTAATAATTATTTATTGTATTATAATAAATAATTATTGAATATTTTTTAACATTCTTGGTGTTGAGATAATTATTCATTCGTGTGAAATACAATGAATATGTTTTATTTAATTTACTAATTATCATATTTAAAAAAGAAAATGTGTTAAAAATACTATTACCGTATTTTTGAACGAATTAAAAGAATATAAATTAGAATAAATAGAACTAATTCTGTGTTTGAGTAGTTCAGTTAATTTTTTGAATTCAATTACTACAAAAATAAACTTGATTTGCTATTAAACAACTATAGAAGAAATTAATGCACATGCTTGTATAGTTAGTGTCAAGTATCGAAAATTAATACGATATTAAAATAAAACTCTATTATATAACACTGATAATGACTTTAAGGCCATTTAATTATATTTTATAAGATCATTGACATCGTAGGGAAGTTCAGTTAACCTACATACACAATATACTATGATTACTTGTATTAATTTTCTTATGACTAAATCTGTCTAATAGAAAGACTGTGTGGGTTTATTATCTCTCGATAATTACACTGTACGCTTAATTTATGTAATGTGACTAATTAGCAGTTTGACGAGATATACATGTGTTATTATTTATCACCTATGAGTCTTATATGAAAATTATGTTGATTAGTAACGATGTAATACTGATTTCTATCGTCGAGAACAAAATATTATTTCTCGCCTTATTTAATTAAGATTTATATTTTTAACTAGAAATCGAATGAAAATATTTCTTTAATTACTACTCATACACATGCCTATAATGTAATTTATAATCTATCAAGAGAAATGTAGAAAATTTAATAACTTGAATATTTAGTAATAAATATATCATTGTAATTTTTATTAAATATTTAGAAAGAATTTAGTAAGAGATAAAAAAGAAACTAAATATAATTCTAGTTAAAAATTATTTGATTCTATTATTATTGGCGATGCTGTAAAAGTAATAACAATAAAAATATTTAAAATATAAAGTATACTTATTTTTGTTAAAAAAAGAGAAGAAATTCAAATATATTTTAAACGAGAATTTATCAACAAATACAATCTCAGAGTACATTAAATTTAAATAAATTTGTTTTCAAATGCAAATGATGCAAAAAATTATTTTACTTCTTATTTGATTCTATCAACTTTTCAAAATATTTCATTACGTTTTCTGAAATGTTGTTGATTTTATTTTTTTATTTATTCATTTATTATATTTGAAGCGTTTGGAAATATTTGTTATCTTATATATATATATATATATATATATATATATATATATATATATATATATATCAAAATCCACCCACGTAATGAATAATAATTACCCGACAAAGATGATACAACTATATTTTTGTAATTACATTTATGTTTTTAAAAGATTATGTTGTTTTTTTTGTCCAGGTGTTTGTCATTTGGACAACGGCGTAGGTGGACCTCGAAGAAAAACTAGACATCGTGTTCTGTACGTCGTTACTATGAAATGTTATGTTCATTGTGGTCATAGTTATCACATGAAACTGTCAGAACCTACTGATTATACAAATGTTAAGGAGTGACATATTAAGATATTTTGTCGTATTACGTCTTTTCATTATTGAAATTAATTAAAACATGACGATAATATAGTTTCTGATTACATTTTTTCAACAATGTTTGCCTCATTGGTAGTATTTAATCATTAATTATTCTTAATTAATTAAGCTGTCATTGAATGAAATAAATAGATTTTTTATCTTTACATTATTCCAAATAAAGTGTTTAAGATAAATGAATCTCATTATGTTATATATAAATTGACTTATAAAGTAAGTTATGTTAATTCAGTGCAATCATAATTTTCTAATTGCAATTTACTGATTGAATATTAATAAGTAATTAATAAATTAAATAGAAGAGACGACGAAAGTAATTAAACTAGAATATAGTTCAGACCTATCAAGAAGAAATAATTAATGTCTTTTTAGAATAAACTCTTAAATATTGTTATTTACTGTTGAAAAATATCGTTTTGGAATTTAAAATAAATAAAATATATTTTTTTATTAATGTCTTAGAATTTAGAAAGAAATATTACGGTTTAGCTAAATCATATAGAATTGAATATGGTTTAGTTAAACTATATTGAGTTTTAGGATTAAGAGAAGTAATAAATAAAAAATTGTATTTTAATCGCTTATTTACTAATTTTGATTTTTTATAAAATAATAAATTTTAAAAAACTCAAATACTAGTACATTTATATTAAATTCTCTTTTATATTTAAATTTTGTCCGAGAATAAATTTAAAAAAATAATTTAAATAAATAAAATATATTTGTATAATAAGAAAACTTGTTTTAAATATTTTTCTAATAATAACATTCTTCATTTTTAAATCATATATAGCAATAAATAAAATAAACTTTCTTTAACTATAGTTTAGTAATAATTATATATATATATATATATATATATATATATATATATATATATATATACATGTATATATTATAAAAAAATAATTTAAATAGGCTTGAATACTTTCAATAATCGCGTGATTGTATGAGAATCTAGTAAAAATTAGTAGTTTAAGTTTAAATTATTATATTTATATGAAAATTTTATACACATACACACACACATATACATATACATATATATATATATATATATATATATATATATATATATATGCAATATAACCTTTATCAAAATTAAAATACAACCTATAAATTTTTAATGTTCTTTAGATTTGGCCAAAGTAGTTAAATTTTTGATCTTTTGCAAAATTTTCCGTATTAAATTAACTACTTTGATAATAATATATTTCTTTTTTTATATAGACTACTTTTATTACTTGGATTAAGCAACAGTAAGGTAAAAAATAAATACTCAAAAAAGAAAATAGAAAAAAGACTTCAATAAACGAAATCATATCAAAGCTGAGATAAAGCTTATTGGTTTAAAATCATTCAATTTGATTTATTGTATATTAATTTGAATATTGAGATCAGATAATAATCAATTTAACTCTTTTTTAAAATAGAAATTAATTTGAAATATTTTCTACTACAATATAAACTTATATTTTTATTTTAATTTTTTGTGAAATATTTAAGAATTTTATTACCGTCAAAGTTATACACGTGTATCGAAGAATTGTTCGTATCACAAAATAAATTGTCCCTACGGTAAAGTTTAGTAAAGTTCAGTATTTCGTATGGGAATACATCAGATGTAGTCAAATTTTTTGTTAAAAATATTTCACCACACAGAAAATTTCAATGAAATATTTTTATGCTTTATAAAATGATTTTCGATGAAATATTTTCGAGCAAGAAATGTTAATATTTTGAATTAATTTCCTTAGTCACAAGATTTTAAATTATACCAAATATATGTAAAATAAGATAAAATAAAAAGATAGGAGACATTATAAAAAATGGAAAAATCTCAAATGGAAAATGTGGTTGAAAAATCTGTTTTAAAAAATTGTAAAATATTGAATGAAATTACCTAAATATAATATATTAAAATATAATTGTGAAATTTTTTAAAAAAATATAGAGTGATCAATAATTTGGTTCAAATTTATATATGTATAATATATACATAATTTAAATATGTAGTTTAATATTACAGGAAAATTTTGTAAAAATTTTAAATGAAACTTAAACAATATATTTTAATTACATATATTTAAACACACACACACAAATATATATATATATATATATATATATATATATATATAATTGTAAACGTGCAATAAGGAAAAAAACAAAACATATTTATTTAAATGTCATTTATTTGTGATGTTCACAAACTTAGTAAACATATGTGTAATTTGCTATTTAACATCAGTATTTAATCAAGTAAATTCGCGTTCTAGAAGTCCAACACGCTTGGAAGGTAAAACACATAAGCTTTTTGTGATAAATGAACAAAGAGACAGCGAGATAACTGATATGACAAGATGAAGTACATAGATGACAGCTCGTGTAAAACTTTTACACTTATAAAAAGAGATACGTATAATTCACTGACTAGTACACGTATCACGTTTTTTTTGTTCAGTACAAGACAGTGTTTCGATACGTTCGAGTCACAACAACTTCTTTAAAGTGGCCGTCATAGACATTTGTATGTCAAATGACATGTCATTTTGATTGAAAGCTTTGAGTCGGTTGTTTAATATGTAACAGTATGGAAATATATGGATATATGTATGATTTAATATGTTTCTAATCAAGTTACTCTGTTTCATATATAGTTCCTAGAATGTTGCTGTGCCTCAATTTGATCTATATTTGGTAGATGACATAAAATTATGTTAATTACTTTTAATATAAACAAAATCGAGACGTCGCTTATAATAACATTAGAACTATTACTTATCCACTTATATTGGCTTGTTATCTGCAAAAGTTGTATTTCAATATACATAGACTTTTTTTATAGAAACTATTGAATTCATTAGTTATTTAAAAACTTTTGATAATAATTTGTAATTTAGCTATTTTCAAATATTCAATCAAATAATCATTAAATGTTTTAAAATTAAAATTTAAAAAGTTATACATTTCTATTATTGTATCTAATTAAATGAATTATCCTTTCTTATTTGTTACTATATTTATCAAATATTTGAATTATTATCAAATTGTATCCAAAAAATAATATAAAATTTTGTGATTTTTTTGTAATGAATTATATATATATATATATATATATATATATATATCCTTTTTTAAAGGTAGATATACACGTGACAATCTCGAAAATTCTCAGTTTTTAATTCCAAGAAAAGTGACATCGGACGGAAGTTTCTTATCGTTTTCATTGCCGCAATATTACGAACACAATTTTCGTAAAAAGAGGAAAAAACGTGATATATATGATCCTGATGTAGTTAATTATTATTTATTTTTTAACAATAAGAATCATCATATCGAATTATGGCCAAATCATGGCTTTATATCACCGAACCTTGTCACAGAAAAATATGCAAAGAATGTTCTTGATAGAAAATTAAGAAAAATCAATAAAATGCAATGTCATTATACAGGTAGAGTGAGAAATGTTGATGGTTCAACGGCAGCTTTATCCAGTTGTGATGGGTTGGTTAGTAAATTTATTTGTAAATTTGTATGGAGATTTTTTTTTATTAAACATCGCATATGAACTATTTGTTTTGGTAATATGGTCAATTCAATTTCACATAAATGAATTATCTCCTCAACATCAAAAGATATTTAAAAAAAATAGTAATTATTTATTGTTCACTTTGTTTAATTATAAATTAACGTATCATCATTAAAGCATATTATTAGTAAATTTATACTAATTTTTGATTAAAAATTATTTATATCTTATATTATTTTTAACTTTATCTAACTTATCTTTAACTAGTAGTCGATTATTTCTTAATATTTTAATAATTATTATAATTTCGATTAATTAAAAGGCTGTAAGATTTTTTTAATGATTATATTTATATAAGATTATATTTAAATGATATTTTATTTATTTATTTTCAAAAATAATTAATTAGCAATGAAAGAATAAATCATGCATATATATATATATATATATATATATATATATATATATATATTTATATATGTATTTATATATAAATATAATTAAAACTGATTGAAATGTCACAGGATGATGTCATATATGACAATTTCATTTAAATATACGATATAAAATAAGACTTGTTCCCGTCTCATAAAAATTGACTGTTAGTAGAGTTTGCAAACAACAAATAAATACTATCTGATCCTATCTTTGAAATTAAGTCAATATGTCAGAGTTTTTTTTCATTTTTTTTTTAAATTTGTATCAGGATTGTCATGGTCATAGATCATTATTCATATCTTAATCTGCTACTTTGATACTCTGAATGTAATTTGTCATTATTTATTTTGCTCCATGACGTTTCCTGAATGGTACATGGTACAAAAAAAAATAAAAAAAAATGCTTAAAAGAAAATCAGTACAGAGTGAATGTTATACTTTAACTGTAACGAGTACGTACTCAAATGCACATATACATTAATATGATTTTATGTAAACATATACGTGTATACATACATACATACATACACACACACACACACACACACACATATATATATATATATATATATATATATATGTGTGTGTGTGTGTGTGTGTGTGTGTGTGCGTAATATTTATAAACAACAATGTTAGTATGTCATATAAAATACTACTTAGTATTATTTTTAATTTAACTTTTATATTCTTGAGTACTAATTTAAAAGATTATACTAAAAAGTTAAAAAAAATAATTAACAGTAGAATACACCAATTTTAATCACAATTTTAGGAATTAAATAATTAATGTTAAATTTTCAAAAAACACTAATTTGTAAGAATTTTTCAACAGAAATATCTTTTATGTATAAAACATCATAAAAATGAAAAAAAAATCATGCACAGTATATATATATATATTTATTCTGTATGTGTGTGTACATTTTTTAAAAAATGGGAAAACTACAAAGAAATAAATGTTCCTTAAAATAAATAATTATTTAGTGTTTTACATCTCTGTGTAGAATAGTTGATTTTAATGCTCTTCTACATAATTGATTTGAACTTCTATGAAAAAGGTTAAATATTAGCAGAAAATGTTATATGTACAATATACTCAAAAAAATTAACAATGAAGAAATATTTCAAACACTTTTTACCTTATGTAAATATAAATAATTAAAACATATGTTATTCAAACATACTTTTATGACTGTTGGGTTGGGTAATAAGTAGTCATGATATGCTTAATCACGATTTTCTATTACTATTAGTTTAAAATAACATAAAGCTAATAGATTCTTTGAAAAAATAATGATTCAATTGCATTATCATTTTCAATTCCATAAATGAAGTAATATTACATTATTGCGTACAATTATTTGTGGTAAAAAATATTGATATGTTAGTAATTTGAATAATTACTTTTTATAAAACTGTATCAAAATATTTTATGATTTATATGTCTCTTCTATTTTTATAAAATGATATTTGTATGGATGATAGTAAAAATTTTATTCTGTTTATTTTAAAACCTCAAAAATTTATTTGAATCACTTATATGATTAAAATATGATTTAATATATAATTACAAATTTTATTCAAACATGTTGTATGTTGTATATATATATATATATATATATATATATATATATATATATAATTATAGATTAATATTATGTTGATAACACAGCCATCAGTAATCAGCACTTCATTAAATCTATTATTCAATACCGCAGACTTGCAACTGATAAAATGATTTATAAATCGTCCAACAGTGATTTATCTAAAAAACAAGTTTATAAAACAAAACCCAAGCAAATAATTAATGGCTTTTTAAAAATGTACAGTTATTCAATCTGATTAATTTCCGGTAATCTACAATTTCCGTTTATTTTTCGATCGACTAATTGAATAATTCATTCAACTTTTGGCCCGGCAAAAATAACACGTGTCCAACGAGACAGACCAGTCATCTGACCACATCTTACGCTCGAAACTGAGTGATTACTTGTGGTCCGTTTATTCATATTAACAAAAAAAGAAATGAACAAAAACATGTTCATTCGATTATAATTTGGCCTCGGGTGATTTTTCGAAGACGGCTTGTTTTCCTTCGTATCTAAACACAATTTAAATTGTAAATAAAATTTACGATTTGCTAAAAATATACCCAAATCGAAACGATATTTACAATTTCATTAAAAGTTAAAGGTGCTTGAACTCGTAACTTTATCAAATTATATTAATATTCAGTTTTTTAATACATACGATTTATTCAATTTTGAAATTGTGTATAATTTTCACGTTTAGACATAATATTATGAATATTAAATGATTACATTTTACAAGGGAATTTATTTATAATAAAATGTACATTTTTACAAAAAAGTTATGTTTAATTGAACATTTTGTAATTTGCAATATAAAAAAAACATTGGTACTAATGTTAGTTACTTGTCAAAGAAACTCTAAATAAATAAATTGTAGTACATACGTCATAATTTTAAATAAAAATAGTAAATAATAACTTAAATTATTTTTTTTTAAAAACGTTATTCTTAAAACTATATTAAATAAACTGCGTTGTAAGAATAGTGAATTTAATTAAATCGTAAAATATCGATTGCTAAAAGTAATTATTAAACTAAAACTAGTAAATAAATGTTATATATGTGTATACATTTATAATGTAGTAAACATTTATCGATGTAAAATTACAAGTTATTTATCACATTTTTCATTATAGGTAGGTTATTTTACAACCAACGATGGTCAATATTTTATTGAACCAGTTCGTGAGCATGGAGCTAATACCTTAGGCCATCATTTACATGTGGTATATCAACGAAGTATAAAACCTTCAAAGTGTGTAAAAGAAAGTATAAAAAGTAAATACATGATGGACGAGAATCAATTTATGGAATCACTTTTTAATTTCACTGATACAGGTAACAAAAATGTACGTTATGCTTTATTTTATTCAATTATTGCCCAATAAACATGTTTTCTTTTCAATTCGTTTATAATTAACTAATAAATATCGACATTTTTATTATTTAACATTTGATTTATCTAAAAATGAACAAGATAAACAGAATTTTTTTATTATTTTTTTAATGAAATGCTATAAAACAAAGTTTGCGGTTACAGAGTTTTTATTACTTTTTTACATATATTCTGTGAAGTATTTTTTTTATTAAAATTTTTCAAAAATCACCATATATATATATATATATATATATAGTTAAATATAGTAAAGAACTATTCTGCATAAACACGAATAAAGTTTATTTTCAAAATAAAATATTAGTAAATAATAATATGGAAAAATAATAATAATAGATAGAAATAAAATATTCTTGAAAATTTTGAATACAAATAAACACACTCAGAACAAATGTATGATACTTTTTGTATTTTTATAGTTGCGAATAAGTGTCTACAAGTGTTTCATTAATCTAGATTTTATATATTTTGCAAATCATTTTGTCTGTTAACTGTACAATGTCCACCTAAAAATTTATTCACAAACTAAAAAACAAGATCAATTTATATCATTTTGTTGTGTTAACTATTATACACAAGGGCATATTAATTAAATAATTAAAACAGACAAATTTCTATCTGATGTAGTGTGAATATTCTAATAAATATATCAATTTTAATTATGAAAAGGAAAATTATTTTGTCTAGTAATTAGAAATGAGTGTAGTTAATTTACTTTACTATTTGTGTATTATATGTATATATATATATATATATATATATATATATATATATATATATTTATATATATGTATATAGGAAAACAAATTTAAAAATTCAAAAAGAATCGAAATGCCTTATATTCACCCAAAAACATGTGGTACAAGCCCAAATTGGGAAGAAGCATGGGCTAAACGTTTTCGAAAACAGTTAAAAAATGAAGATTATTCCCAACATCGACGTTATGTTTCAAATGTACATCGATTTGCCGAGATGTTAATTGTCGCTGATAAGAAATTTATTGAATTCCATAAAGATTCTGATTACGAATCATATATATTAACGTTAATGAATGTGGTGAGTTGATTTTATTTTATTTTGTTAAAATTTTATTTATTATTCGTCAATAAAATATATATTAAATGATTTTAATATAATCAATTAAAATATTTTCTAATTAGTAGAAATAAATCTTTTATTGCATGGTACCTGAGGAATAAAAAGGAATTTCGTAAATTATAAATTTATTTTTCCATAAATTTTAAATCGAATGTAGATTATAAGAAATAGATTTTCATATTTATGTTAATTGTTACCAGGATCCCCTTTTCTATCATATAAACGTATATTTTATTTGTTTAAGATTCTTAAAAATATAAAAATAGATATTTTTCAAATATTATGGTTTAGTATAAAAAATATTTTTGCAGCTATCAAATTTGTATCATGATGCTAGTGTGGGGAACTTAATAGATGTTGTAGTTGTAAGAATGATTTATTTAGATAAAGAGGAAGAAGAAATTGATTTGGATATTAATCCAAATGCTGATAAATCGCTTCAAAGTTTATGTAAGTGGCAACGACAAATCAATTTTCCAGAGGAACATCCAAATCATCATGACGTTGTAGCACTTATTACAAGGCAAATATTTTAATTTCATTTTTTATTGAATTAAAAAACAAGAATTTTTAAACATATTTTTAATTATTGAATATGTTATTAATGAAAATATATACTAATAATATATTTAGTTGAGAAAGTTATTAAAATGTTTTTATTTTTAATATATTTTTCAGACACAACATTTGCAGCGAAGAAGATTCGAATGAAATGAATTGTGATTTATTGGGATTAGCATACGTTGCTGGTATTTGTGATCCAGAAAATTGTTGCTCAATTAATCAAGATACAGGTTTGGATTTAGCTGTAGTAATGACGCATGAATTGGGACATTTGTATGTAAAAAATCGTACTATATGTACTTGTGTATATTTAAGTGAATTAAATTTTAAGATTTGGATGTTCGCATGATACTGCCGGAGAAACTGAATGTACAGAGCAATTAAATGATGGGTCATATCATGTAATGGCACCTTCTGTTCATATCTTCACGACGAAATGGTCGAAATGTAGTAAAGCATTTATAACTACACTTTTTGAGTAAATAATTATAAATTTTACTTGTATTTTTCCAGTCATTTACAATTATCTATTCGTAATCCAATTTGTTAAATATTCTGATATATTTTACATTTTTGTAATAATAGTCTTTATAGTAATAAATGCTTAACTTAATTGAGTACTTAATAAATTTGATTTAAGTAATCATTTGGGCGAATGTTTAATTGACGAACCACCAAACACAAAGTACCATTTTAAAGATATGCTACCAGGAGCAATGTATGATTTAGAATTTCAATGTAAGTCATTACCTGATCAACCAACAGCTTGTAAATTTTTAAATTGTGAAGCTATTTCATGTCAACCAGAAGGAAGACCTTGTTTAAAGTATAATATTCCACCATACGATGGTACAAGTTGTGGAAAAAATAAGGTTAGTTTTTTTATAAAAAAATCATAGTGCTCTTTATTCATTATTTAAGTAAAAAAATATTTTAATATTAGTTTTAAAATATAATCGAATAGTTTTGAGTTAAATTCAGATATAAATATGTTGCATGATACATAAGTGGTGCTATAGACAAAAATGTGTTGAAATTGGTGCAAGGCCTAATGCAATTAATGGAGGTTGGGGAGATTTTGGCGACTGGTCTAGTTGTTCACGTACGTGTGGAGGCGGAGTTGCGATTTCTGAACGTGATTGTGATAATCCTCCGCCTCAGAATGGAGGACGATATTGTATAGGAGATAGGAAACAGTTTAAAATGTGTAATACTCAGGTATGCAGTTTTTGCAAATTAATTTCTTACAACTACAAGTAAAACTGTTTTTAGACTTATTTTTAAAAAATTATAAATACAATGATTTTTTACAATTAAAGCTAAATTAATATTATAATATATAAATATTGTTTGAAATATTTATTAGAATCAATATCAAAACTTTAAAAAAATATTTTATACATATAATTTTTTAAATTTGTTTACAATAACAATTTTAGGAATTATCAAGTAATAATAATTGTATTTTTTATTATAATTTGAAATAATGACAAATGATTTGTATTAAATATTTAAAATATTTTTTTTGTATTTTTTTAAGAATTGTCCAAAAGGAAGTATTTCATTTAGAGACTTCCAATGCGCTTCTTATAACACAAAAGGCCAGAAATTTATAAGTTATATTCCAACAAGTGTAGATAGTATGTTGAAATATTCATAAGTAATATATTTTTGATTATTTTTAAATTTAATAATTGATTTTTTACGTACCTGTAATATATTTGATTAATAATGGATAAATGTTTTAATTTATTTTCTAATTTTTACACAATGTTATTTACCTTTCTTCTAATAGAAAATTGTTTTTAAAATATATAAAAATTGCTTATATACTATTTTTTTATTCTTTATAATATTGATGTATTATTTTCAAAGATATAATTCTTTTATATTTAACAATAATTAAAATTTACCTTAATCATATTGTGAAATTTAGTAATTATTTTTATATTTATAAAATATATAATTAAGTTTATTTTCTTATTAGGAAATCTTTGCGAATTAATGTGCATCAATGAAGCAACAAATGTTGTTTATAAACATAATATTGCAGATGGTACACCTTGTAAATCTGGTACTAAAAATGTTTGCGTTGTAGGATCTTGTATGGTGAGATTTTTATGAAACATTCCATTTTTCATATTTTTTGACTATGAATTTTAAAAAATTGTTAATTTGTCATCATGATTATTTCCCAAAAAAAATTCTTAATAATCAGCTACAATATTTTTTTAATAACTTTTGTTGGTATTCTTTTACGTATCTATAACTTCGTTTAGTATAAAAAGTTAAAAAATATTTTTTTAATACTGAAGCAAATGTAAACATTTATTTATTTATTTCTATATATAATTTTTTTTCATAGTTGAAATTTATAATTTAATTAGGAAGTTGGTTGCGACTGGTTATTTAATTCAAATTCCCTTGAAGACAGATGTGGAATATGTAAAGGAGATGGAACTCAATGTACATTTGTAGAGAATATTTATACTGAAATTCCAAATAAAAAAGGTAATAAATAATGACTAATTTTTTTTGTAATAATCAATTAATTTAAATATTATATAGATGAGTCTAAAAAAGTAGTCGTTGTACCAAAAGGGGCGAAAAAGATCAAAATTGAAGAACAACAACCATCCTCGAATATAATGATGCTCTCAACAAATTCAAACCCTATGACATATTTTCTGAACTTTCCATCGTATGTGTGTTATTTTTATTAATGTGTATACTAATACTAATTTATATTTAAATAAATATTAATGAATAAATCGATACATTTTTAAATTTCAAGGCATGAAAATAAAGAAGACACATATCTTAATTATCAGGGAATTGAACTTTTGTACACTCATCCAGAAAAAAGTCGTGAAAAGATTGAAATACCTGAAGCAATTAAATTTGAAATAATATTTTGGGTGAGATTTAATTAAAATTATAAATTTTAGATATTTGCAAGTATAAATATTTTTAAATGTATTTTATTAAAAAATATAACGTAGTTTTTATCTAGAAATATTAAAAAAAAATTAACAACTTCTATCTAAAAATATTTGTTTCTTTTTTGAAACTAAATAAATATTAATAGAGATTAGTTTATTTTAAAGTAATTAAAACTAAAGTCGAAAAGAATAATTTTTAGTAACTATATTATATCATCTATTGCTGAAACAATTTTACAGGTATATTTCAATGAGGAAACAAACCCTGGATACAAGTACGAATATGTAGAACCATCTGTCGATTCGAATTACCAACCACACTATCACTGGGAAGAGCTAAAATGGGGTACTTGTTCAGTGTTGTGTGGTGGTGGTTCGCAAACTGCCGAAGTTTCTTGTGTAGAAGATAATGCCGGTATGGTAGATAATTCGTACTGTGACGACGATATGAAACCGAAAACGAATAGCAGAGTGTGCAACGTACGAAAATGTCGAACTAAGTAAGTTGTTTTCGTTTAAAAAAGGGAAAGATCTATTTTTCATTTGATTGTTTTAATAGAATTTATTGTATCTCCACGCTGTTCAATATTTAAAATTATAATTTTGTTTCGAATAAAATATAAACCAACATTTCTAAAAAAACATTTAAGTATGTAGGATAATTTAATAATGAATATTATACGATGCTGTTTTTATTTGGATGGACATATAATTATAAATTCAATATGAAAACAGAGTTTAGTATCGTTTTGTACTGATCAAGCTCTATTTAATAAGCGATGATTATTATTTTAATTTCATTATAGCCATTAAAATGTAAATTCGCATGTTTATATGTTAATCATTATTATACTTTATAATAATAGTGCCTTGGGGATAATCTGTTTATAAAATTATAGTGTTCAATTATTGATTAAGTCATTGTTCAAAATATTATTTAAGCATTTTTTATTGGATAAATATAAATTAGAATATTGTATTCAATAGAAATACATGAACTATTTTTATTGATTTATGATGGAGTTATATTGAGAATAAAAAAGATAAAAATTATAAAGTAGGTAAAGTAGAAGTAAATATATTTAACATAATTAAAATTATCAGGTTTTCACGTAATATATTATTAACTATATATATATATATATATATATATATATATATATATATATATATATATATATAATTTTAGGTGGAGAGCAAGTAAATGGAGCGAGTGTAATGGTTGTAGGGAACGAGTAGGTTTTCGTCGTCGTGAAGTCGATTGTATACAAGAGCCTCACATTGTTGGAGGTGAAATAACTGTTGAAGAAAATTGGGTATGTGAAACCAAAAAACCATCGAAAGTTGAAATATGTTTATCAACAAAACCTTGCAGAAAACGAAATTTAAATACCGAGAATATGTTTTCCAGTGATGACAACGAAGAAAATAAAATGCTTAAAAAACTTTGGTATCAGGCTTTGTCTAGTCGAAATATTGACGATAAGGTAAATAAACAACTACTTATATATGTCTTGTATATTCTCATTTGTATGCAGTAGGAATAAAAGTAAGATTTTCAAAAATTTTTTGAATTTAAAATATAAGCTAAATCTAATTGAATATCTTTTTGGATTTCTTATTGTTGGATTATATTAATATTATCATTCTACATGGTTATATTTAATTTTAAATTAGTCTTAAAAAGATAAATTCAAGATTAAATTTAAGATTAATTATAATTGGATATTTAACTAAATGAAGTATTAATTTAACTGAGTACAAAATTAAAGACAAAACTGGCTGTATAGAGGTGAAATTTTCACGATTTATTAATAAGAAATAGTTATTGTTGAATTTACTATTTATTTATAAATTTATATATTGTAGATTATAAAGAAAAAACATAGAATAAGTACACGTCATTCAAAACATACGAAAATTAAAAATAAAAAAAAATTTAATAAGAAAAAGAAAGCAACCAAACATAATATGTGGATGGATAATAATGTTCAAAAAAGAGAATCTTCAGTACATGTCGATAAAACTTTCGAAATTGGAAAAATATTACGAGAATTTCATCATAATAAGAATTCTCACGTTTCAACTATTAACAGGAAAGGACTAAAGAAAGTCACGTCAAAAGTAAGATTGTGTGAATTTATATATATATATATATATATATATATATATATATATAGTTTATTTTAAAAAAAAATCTAAAATTATAATCCATCAAATCAACGTTTAAAAATCAAATTTATTAAAGAACCATTAAAAGTTAGTGAAAGAATAAATAATATTACATTTTTATTATTCTAGAATATGAAATATATTAGCTTTTCTCTTTGTACTTTTTAAAGTAGAAATTATAATATTCATTCATAATTAAAAAAATGTTTACAAGTTTTAAATTGGTGATTTATAAATTTTTATTTTAAACTTCACGCATTATAAAGTTATTTGTTCATTTTTATAAATTAAATATACTTAACATTTTATTTAAATAACGGTAGAAAAATTAGATAGTTTTATAAAACAGATTCAAAGTTTGAGCATTTAAAACAAATAAAAATTAAAATCGATTTCATTCTAAAAACTTTCTGATATTATAAAATTGTCTTAAGTAATATATTTGTCAAATTTTACTCATCTTGTTTAGAATACAAGTAAGCGAACAAAAGTTCCAAAAAGACATATTGAAGACAATGAAAGGGATTACAGTTGCAAAATTTTGGAACAAACTACAGAAGTTAATACAATAAAGTCGTCCGGTGCAATTGTTGTTGATAAAGTTCCAAAAGA
>CP092096.1:12250000-12282500 GCA_029203775.1 Neoneuromus ignobilis | reverse complement strand
GAATGAATCTTTAAATACTTTTTATACCGCATTTATATATATATATATATATATATATATATATATATATATATATATATATATATTGTGTGTGTATATACTTAAGTATATATAGGTATATAGGGTGTATTTATATGAAACGTTAAGCTGTAACACAATGTCCCAAATATTTGACGTAGTCACTAATTCATGAAATACAAAAAGATTCATAAACAAAAAAGCATTTCCATTATATAGTCGTACCGGAAGTGAGCGCCATAGGCTTGTGGCAGGTCCGCCAACGTTGTTGACAGCGTTAGACGCGGCACGGGCCAGCAACAGTGATAAACCGCTCGAGAAACTCATTTATTATATCAATTAAGCCCGTTTTGAATGTGACAAGATGACGGAGGATTAGTTTTATACACTTTGTTTTGGACAGAGGAAACACAAGACAGACGCACAGATTGGCAAATTTCGTTACGCAGAAGTACAAACGTATTGCGGTTGTGTACAACAATCGTTTTAATCATTTCGCTTTGTGTGTATACTTTGAAATGCTGTGACATTTTTAGCTTTTCTTCATATATATATATATATATATATATATATATATATATATATATATATATATATATAAATATATGTATTTGTGTGTATTTTTCAAACACTTAAACTATTAAACGTTAATTTTGTAATTGATTTTCCTACTTTGATAAAAATATTAATAATTTTCAGTTTAATTTTCTCTCCCTCTCTCTGTCTCTCTCTCTCTATATATATTATTTTAATCTGTTTAAATTAATATATTATATTATAATAAAGTTTCTTAAAAACCAAAAACTTCATTCAAGAATAAAATATTTTGTATTTTTTAACTTTTGTAAATAAATCTATAATGAAAGATTTTTCGCAGATTAAACCAAGAAAAATCATTAAAAATAATTACATATCTAAATATTGAATGTAGTTAAATAATTAAAGTACAAAATTAAAATGTATGTATGGACAATTTCATAAATGTTTGTTTATAATTAAAAATTGGAAACAGAATAATGGATGAGCA
The DNA here is from genome assembly GCA_029203775.1 of Neoneuromus ignobilis. NCBI lineage: Eukaryota > Metazoa > Arthropoda > Insecta > Megaloptera > Corydalidae > Neoneuromus > Neoneuromus ignobilis. The sequence continues at coordinate 12,281,455 of CP092096.1, read as the reverse complement.
TAATACATTTCCATCTGTTAAATAAGTCAATATGTAAAGTGTAGTGTTTTAATTTTATCGATTTTTGGGTTAAAATTAAAACTGAAAAATAATATATGTTTTAATAAAAATATGTATAAAAATTTTAGAATTTTAAATATATATATATATATATATATATATATATATATAATTAAAAATAAATATATTACTATTTAAGTCATCTTTAATATATAAATAAATCTTAAAATAGTAACATTGAAAAAATAATACAAGAATGTATGTGATACTTATCGTAAAATTAATTACATGCAGTACAATTTAAAAATATATAAATTTAATTACAATTATGTAAAGATAAATCTGTGCCATGAGTCTTTTGAATTTCTTTCGTCGAGTTTCTTGATTTTTCAATATTTTCCAAGAATTCATACGCTTTTTTACCACTCATAATATTACTTCCATTGTTTGTTGGTACCTGATTTTCTGTACAACATTTATTAGGCTGAGAAACGTTTTTCGTTACTACAACTTTCAAACTATCGATACACTCGACATCTTTGTACAACGTTCCTTTACCTGAGGTGTTATTGTTTTCATTCTAGAAAAAATGTTTACAAAAGTTAATTCACGTAATTATTGTTTTATATTTTTTATAACAGATTATAAGTGAATATTGTAATATAATTTTTTATCTTATTATAAATATCGTACAATATCATTTTCTTAAATAAAATCGGTAATAACTTGTTGTTGACTTTATAATAATATTTAATTTTCTTTCTCGTTTATATGATGCAAAATGAAAAATGATCATTCAAGTTCTTATATAAATAGACAAATCGTTCACAAATAATGCGAGCGTGCAATTTTGTAACGACATGGTTGATGTCTCGCAGATGATCGTCATATATTTGACGTTAGAAATTTGATTAGTTCTCCGCTATATATTTACATAATGCGTATCGAAGAGAATGTAAGGTGATACATATTTTAAAAAATGATCACCATCAAAATAAAAACCAATTTCATTCATCATTTATTGTGTTTTATTTTTAATATAGTTATTAATAATCATATTATTTTTATTAAAAAAAGGGAAATGAAAATATTATAGATAACTTTTTTTGGTTAAAAAAAACAATAATAACGTTATATCGAAATAATGTAGGAATTAAATAAAGACTTTTAAATGTTGAAATATAATTTTATATTGATTCAATAATTTCAAATTTATTTAATGTATATATATATATATATATATATATATATATATATATATATATATATAAATGTCTGTCTACTCATAAAATGTTTTTGTAATGAAATATGGCGAAAATCAATATAAATTTCTTTTAGTATTCACTGTACAATTTCGTGGAATTTCTTTTTCAAAGAGCTACTTCTCAATTTCTAAGAAAAATAATTAAGACAAGAAAAATATGCTTATGAAAATTCATTGTTTTAAAAAGATTAGTTTTTTAATTAGAAAGGTTGTTTTTAAAAGCTTTTGTAGGAAGTAATTCTACGTAAAAAATTAGGTTATTTAATATACGTCGATAGATTAAGTGGTTTATTTTAAATAACATTTCTTTTTCTAGGTCGTTTAATTTCTTAAACATTTTTTATTTATATAATCTTTGCAAACAAGTTGACTTATTTATAAAATGGATTATTGTTGCAAATATATTTTTATTTATATTTGAAACTATTGATTTGATTAAATAATGTAATTATTTAATTTAATGAAAATAGAGATGAATATTTTTAGAAAATATTTTATTATGTTTTTTTGTTTATATATGGAATGTAAAATACTTAACAAGATCGTTGAACGACTAATAATAGTTTGTTCATGTACTTTAAAAGCTTATTACTAAACTATATGCTAGTTTATAATACTTGTAATAGTACATTATGATGTTTAAGTGGTATTAAATAATTTAAACAGATAGTGAAGATTTAAAGAGATGATTAAAAAAATATTTTAGAAAAATTTACACGCATTTTCATATAAAAAATATTATTTTAATTAGGTTATTTTTACAATGATTATTTCATATTATTTCTTTGATAAAAATGGTTAATATATAAATACGGTAAAATTAACATAAAACATGACTGACTTTATGATTAATTTTCATTTTTTATAAAAAAACACATTTTGATGTTATAAAAATTTAGCTATAATAAATATTTAAGATTAAATAGTATAAAATATTTTTTTGTACTTATATTTTAAAGTAATTTAATAAAATATGAATCTTATAGGTTATATCAAGTATGAAGTAAAGGTAATATTAAAAGTAGATGAGTTTTATTTTAAATGCTTTTATATCAAATAATATTTTTCTGACTTTTCATTATATTTGGTAATATGTTAATTTTAAGATAAAATTGATTATGACGTGACTTTAAAATATTTATATGAGTAAATGGTGTTTAATATTCATATTTTATAGAGTAAAAAATAGTTAATACTAAAAAAGCTGTTTTCAAAAAATACAAATCTGTATTATATTTTATATAATTAATTTTTTATAATAATATTACATGAAAATAAGGATATAATTAATTCTAATAAAATTTTTTACTAACGGCTTAATCGTTAATATTTTTTTTAATAATTAAGTATGAAAGATTGTTAAAAATAATAAATAAAATAAGTCTATTAAAATTGTTCTTGGACAAATTTTAATATAATTAAATCACAATTAAAAATGTTATGTATATATGTATGCATGTATGTATGTGTATATAATAAAATATTTATAATTAGGCACAAAAATTCAAGTAATTGGTAATTCTTAAAGTATTTCAATGAATAACTTTATAAATATTCGTTAAATATAAATAATAAATATAATAATGAAATTAGCTACCTGACAGGGTTTTCTTGCATCTCTTTTATCAAGGATATTATTCTGGCTACGTTTGCGTGCGCGTATCTTCGATGACAAAAATTTCAGTTCAAAGTTCTTCGCTCGTTCATGTTTTTGTAACTTTTTCAAAACTTTCTCATACTCTATATCCGAGTCGTCATCCTGACCTGGCTCGACGAAAAAGAAGAATTAATTAGATTTAAAATTGATCGAAAAGTTTATGGATTCATCACAGTAAGAAAAAAATTTCAAAGCTTTGTATAAAATTCACGTCGCTCGGTTTCTGATAATTTTGAAACTGGGTAGGTATTCAAACTAAGTTATTGTTGAACAGAAGTCATCAATCACGAAAGTTTTACGAACAAATACTAGAGATAATATACTAGATTATTATTTAGTATTTATTCTTTTCTTTATATAGGTTTCTTATATTTTTTTTAGTTGAAGTTTGGATAGTTTAATATTTTGGAATATATACATTTTGAAAATAAGAGAAAAAGTTTTCATGATATTAAATTTTTTTCTATGATATATGTTATAAAACAATATACACAATACATACACACTTACACGCACTCAATATATATATATATATGTGTGTGTGTGTGTGTGTGTGATTAAAAAAATGTTTCGTTTTTCTTTTTAGAAAATAATATATTTTATAGAAAAAAATAGAATCTAAATTAAATGCATTAAAATTAATTAATAATCAATATAAATTTTCGTAACAAAATTTCGATAAAATCTATTAGTTAAAACAAATATTCAATTCGAATATTTCAAAATGGAAGTACAACTTACGGTTAACAGATCTTGCTTTTACGTTTGATGGACTTGCAGCTTTAGTTGTATTTGCGTTACAACCACATGTCTTATTAGAGGATGTAGTGTTAGATGAAGTGTCATTAAGACTACTGTTAGAAACATTGGCATCATTACATGGTTGAGATTCAATTGGTTTGGTTATTTTGCAGTTTTCTTCCGGTAATATGTCAATCTCACTTTCGCTGTGGCCAGATGGTCGAACACATTTGACAGACCGGGATCGTTTACCATCTATACATTCTTTCCAGTTACTAACCAACCATCTATATGTAATAAAAATGAGATTTATGATTTTGTTAATAAATAAATAAAATAAAAGTTCTTTATTGAAATAATATCAATCAGTTTTTTTGATTTTTATTATTTTTTCATCTATTTGATTTTACATAAATAAAAATGTTATTTTAAACAAATAATGATTTAAAACAATATTATATATAACATTTCATTTTAGCTTAATGTTTTTTTGTAAACTAACGATTTTTCTTCATAATTCTTTTTAATAACTATAAGTTAAATACATATTCATAAATAATTTTCATTATTTTACTGATGTAATTTTTAAGAAAATGAAAGAAATTTATCACTAGTCTATTTAGTTTTTATTAATTCGATATACTATTTAGTTTTTTCAATATTCAAAAAATTGTTCATTTACTCGAACAACAGATAACAATATAGTACAAACACTTTATTTTATTTATTAAGATTTTATTTAAAAAAAAAATAAAAATTGAAGTTAAATTAAGATCAACGAAAATAAATTAGTGTTATTTGAGTCTTAATGCAGAAAAATGTATTTGTTGACAAAAGGCAAATTGAGATTTTGGTTTAAAAATTCTGGTTAAATTTAAAATATAAATATACATAAGTTTTAATTCTTAAAATTAATTTGTGTAAACATTAAATGATTTAAATAATGTAATAAACATCGAAAAATATATCATTTTTCCTTCATTTTTTTTAAAATATTTAAAAATATGTGAAAAATAAATATAATTAATATTAAAGATCCTTACTAGGGTTAAAAAATATAAAATATAATCATACTGATTTTTGTTTAATATATATATATATATATATATATATATATATATATATATATATATATATATATATATATATATATATATATATATATATAAAGAGAAGAAGAAAGAGAAATAGGTATTTAGATAATTTTATGAAAATAATATAAAATAAAATGATTATTAAAAAGAATCAGCTTTAATTATCCATACAGATTATTAGTTGAAAATGAATTCAGTTAAAAATTAAAAACAATTATATAAAATTATATGAATTACTACAAATATTTTTAATCAAAATATTTTTTAAATCCGATTTTACAAATTCGTACTTGAATTATATTTTACTTGAAGCTTTAAAAAACTGTATCGAAAATATAAAAAATTAATAAATTTGTTTGAGGATTTTAATAAAACAATTCCGTTATTTATTAATAAAGAGATTGGTATTTTTGAATATCAATCGATTCATGGATATTGTTGTGTGGATTGTCTCATATTCTGGATATAATGAAAAAAGGAATGAAAAATATTTATTCATTTGGTTTTATGTATGAGTTACATGAATTCGATAGTATCAATTAATGTTCATATAAGAGATTATGAAATAAATATATTTATTTTGTTGTATTATTTGAATATGAAATAAATATATAATTGGCTTAATTAAATTAATTTTAATTATTATATTGATATATATATATATATATATATATATATATATATATATATATAATTTATTTACAGTGGTAAGAGATTGATTTTTTAGTTATAATTGAATATAAAATATAAAAAACAAATTTAATCTATTTAGTATGAGTTGTATGTACATATATAATAATATAAATCAAATTTTTGAATATAATTTATGTTGAGAATGAATAATCATAAACCAGATTTCATACTCTTAGTCCATTGGTTCTTGATGTACCCTCAACGAGTTACATTAGATTTTTTATGAGGCACTTTAGTTCGAAATAATAATAATAAAAAGTACTTACTCCAAGAAGTTTATACTCTACAATAAAATAGTTTTTATAGGAACAAGTGAGCTCATAAAATCTTTATAGTTTTGATAGTAACTTTGCGATAAGATATCATTAAAACAATGTAGTATGGCAATTATCACATTATTTGAAACTAGATATCTTTAGGAACGATCTTAGTTGAATATTATGACATATTGCTAATTGAATAGATTATGAATTTGATTTTAAACTCATGAAATGTTTTTTATTGGAAAAAACAATAATTCGAATACATTTTTAGATTTTATAATGACAATGTTATAAAAATATTTTAATACATTAGTTTAATTGAGAAAAAAACTTAAATTTATATGCTTTAGGACCAATTTTTTATATTGAATATCTTTTCTTATAAATCTTTGAAAATCACATCAAAATAATATATAAGTATTTATATGAAAAATAATAAATTTGTATTTATATTCAACAATTTAAATCGACAGCAAAATAAAATCGAACATATAATAAATGATATTTTTTAATTTTCATTCGTAGAAATTGATTTCTATAAATAATTCATGTTCAATATTTGTAATTTTTTCGCTTACACGAACAATAGTTTTTTTACTACGAAAAATATAAAAATCTAGATATGAATAAATATTCAGTATACTTGTATAGAGGATGTTTCATTTGTGAAACAAATAGAAATTCTTCAAAGACTGTTTCAGTTCTATGTCGTTTATTTTAATCCATTGAAAAATACTATCAATATCTTTTTGGATACTGAAAAACTGACTTCGTTTCAAATTCATAACAAATACAAGCGTTTATAAAAAGAAGAAATCAAAATGAATTATTGGTTACATATTTTACAAACATTTCTCAGTATTAAGAGAATGATATTTTTCATTCACGAATGACTATGTGAAAATATTTCTTTAATATTTAATGAAAAAAATATTCGAAATGAGGAAATGTTAAGAAATTTGAATGTTGTGTGTAATAAAATATAACAATTAATTTTTACACAATTGATAATTTAATTTATTGTTTTCAATATCTAAGAAATTATTTTTTTGAGATTTTTCAAGCTACAAGTCAAAATTGTTAACTTTTTTTGTTAATAATGTTTTTATATGAATAAAAATAATCTATACATATTTATATGAAGTAATACATAAAGTATTTTATATATTTTTATGTAGATAAAAAATAATTATTTAACCAAAACAACATAATTTTAAAAATCATTGAACTTGTTTTACTGTTATCAACATTTCTAATTAGCACGATTATAATTAAGAAAAAAAAACAGATGCTTTTAGGAAACAGTTAAAACAACGTTGTAATATATTTTCGTAAGCAATATGTCCACGTCTCTGTGCGAGTATTTATCTGGATTACGTATTCATGACTTTTTTTAAAGCATAAAAGTGAATGAGTGCTCTATTTTTTATTAACAAGGTTTGCTTTGTTGACAAATAGATCACATAAATTTCTCTTTATACATACACCTATACGAAGAGTTTTGTATAAATAATTCACCACAATACACGACTATACATTTATTCTTATTACACCTGACATTTAAAAATACAATTTTTATAGAGAGTTATTGTTTTAACATATAAATGAATTCAAATATACATATATATATATATATATATATATATATATGTATTAGGTGTGTATGTATGTATGTGCATATATACATTTTGAATCCTAATTTTATAGTAAATAAATAATTTAAAAATCCTCAGCTAAATATAATAAAACAAAATGCAAAGAAATTTTTACATGATATATATAACAATTATCTACAACAGATAATATTTATATGAATTTTTAAGTCACTGTTATAAATTTCTATTAAATGTTAATATGAAAAAGTCACAAACATATTTTGTTATTAAAAACTTTAGCATAGAATATTATTTCGTAGTGAATAATCTAATGTACAGTATTCCAATTTGCATACAAATCAAAAATTTGTTAAATTAAATAATGTATTACATGATTTATAACTTTATTTAAAACCGCAATTTATTTTCAAAGATAAATTAAATAAATTTAAAGTCTAAGCTTTGTGCATTTAAAATTGCAATCCTCTTTGTATATACAGTGCAGAAATCTGGTACATAATTAATGGCATATGGTTTTGCGGAAAAGCTTATCTTTCATTTTACTGTTGAAGTTTTCATTTACTGCTCACAGTTGGTTTATATTTATTTATATAAAGAAAATTTTAGGCGCATAGGATTTTGCATATACACGTATATGTGTGTATGTGTCTTGTTATTCACAAGTAAAAATTGGAATTAGTACAGAAATTTCAACTCAAGTTTTCTAAAGAGTCATTTTATAAATCTTTGGTCAATAAATTGTTTTCAAGAATATTCTTTTTATACAAAATAGTATGTTTTATTAAAAGTTATATTTATTAGCTCTAATCATTGATTTTTTTGATAATAATTAAGATTATAAAAATGAACTTGTTATTAGCTAATTTACTTCTGTGTAATGAATCATATATTTAGTTTCCGTTGTCAAATTTTGATTTTAAATGAAAAATATATATCGAAAAATATTGAAACAACTAGCTACTTCATATAATTGCTATAATAATTGTTATAATGTTTCCTAAAGTAAAAACAAACTATATACATTTTTTAATTAATAATATTATATATATATATATATATATATATATATATATATATATATATAATAAAATACAAACAAAATACACAATTCAATAACTATTTATATAATATCAATATAATTTTTGTATTATGTAAAAATTCAATTTATATATTATTATATTTTATCTACTGGAAAATTTATACTAAAGATTTTGTTTTATAAAATAATAACATTTATTATACTAAATTATATTCATATTTCATTGATTTTCTTTGAACATTCAGTCATATAATATTTAATATATATGTTGTAATAAAGAAATAAAAATATTTAATACTTTTACATATAAATATATTTCTTGTAAAATTGAATTTGTATGCGAATATTTTTCGTCACAATACCCATAATTGCATTCGATTTATTTTGTCAGCAATACGTGATTTTCAAAATAGAAAATGTGAATCTGAGTTCGTATATACTTTTGTACCACTTGCCAACATAGACGACTACAGATATTGTTAACTGTGTAGTATCGGTTACAGTGGCGGGACTTTTTAAAAGATTTTAATATATTTTGCTTATACATACACACACACACACATACTATCTCTATATATACACATATTTACAAATAAATTTAAGCAATTTGTCAATTTATATCAAAATAAATTAATTTTATTAGATAAATAAAATACTATCTAGAATTAACTGAATTTTTTTCTTTAAAATGATATAATCAACAAGAATATTTAATAATATATGTATAATAATAATTTTAAGTGATAATATTTAATTTATAAACAATATTTTTAGACAAATTTACATGACGATTAATTGATAATTCACATTCATTATGGATAATCACAGTGAAAGTCTCCATGAATTTTGTTACATAATTAAAATAAAAAAACTGCAGAATTAGAAATATAATGATTGATTAATTTTTAAAATATAAAATTTTACAAGACCTAAAAATAACTTATTTATGTTTTTAGGTAATAATAAAAATAAATGTTTTATAGAAATTTTGATAAGAATTTTTGTGTAATATTTTTACATGTTTTTTTTTAGAAAAGTTGTTTAAGTGATTGAGATTTTATGTAGTGTATATATAATTTCTAATAATGGAAATAAATTCAATTTAATCTTCTTCTAGCAAAATATAAATTAAAAATTAATTTCATGAATATTTAATATTTATTTCATTTTTTGTAAAATATATTATAAATTTTGTTTCAATTTTTTTAATAACACAAAGGTTTAATAATCATACTAAATGTTAAGTGATATTATAATAATATTTATTTGTAAAAAATTCAACTATAAAATCTAATAAATATATTCATATATTTAAATTCCAAATATTATTTTTGAATTAATATTCACATCTTGAATATAAAATATAATACCAACTATTATATTTATATTATTAACAAGAAAATTTCTTAAAATAATATTTACACTAAATGATTATCGTAAAAACTAATTAAGTATTATCCTCTATCAATAATAACATAACACATTATACGAACCGCCACTGTCTATTAACGCGACAGAGTTCACCCACACGAAACTCAAGCAAATATTTCTCTTTCGTTGAGTTGATTCTACCCTCCGTCACTTGTCAGTCAGTGAGAGGTCGGTGAAATATTTAGCGAAGAAACCGTTACAGGAAAAATGTTCCGCAGTTGGTGTGGTTCTCTTAATTTTGTTAAGTTGTTGATGGGTCATGTGTGTCAGGTCATTCTTAATTAGCTAATGCGTCCGTCTATTCTCTCAATACTTATACATTTTGTAAATTAACAAATTAATTATGTATCTACATAGAGTATGTATATATATATATATATATATATATATATATATATATATATATATATATATATATATATATATATATATATATATATATATATATATATATATATATATACATTTTGGTTCCTAAAAATATGGAAATATTTAATAATTTATAAAAAATATATTTGTACTGTATCAAAATATTTTTAAAAATCAAAAATATTTTTAAGGTATATTCATACTGTGATTTATTTAATTGATTTTATTTCATACAGTAGATTGTAATTTAATTTTTTGTCGAAATCAAATTATTAATTATTTACAAATTATCAATATAAAGTAATCAATCAAATTTTATCTTCAACATGAGTCAATCTATCATAATTTACAAAGTGTAGACAAAAAAATAATTTAATCTAATGAAGAGTTATAAAAATTCTATCTTCGTATCATCTTGTAATATGTTCGAGAAGGAAAATTTAAATTTCTAGTAAAAATTGATCTATAAAATATGATGAAAAATATTCAAATTTTTAGATTGTGTCGTACGATTTAAAAGCGGGGTGTTACTTTCAGGCTTCAGAGATGATACTTATATGCATTCATATGGATATATACTAGTCTGTATATATATGTATATATATATATATATATATATATATATATATATATATATAAACTGTCTGATCTTACAATAGATATATAAAGCTTAAATAAATATTAAAAGTATATTCCTGGATGTGCTTTATTCGAAATCATATTTCATAAATTTGTTTTCTTGTTAATAGTAGTATTATACGATATTAGTATCATTATTTATACTTTTGATATTAAAAACTTCGTAAAAATGTTATTATAACTTATATAACTGCAAAGTTTTAAAAACATAAAATATAATATTCATTCTGTTTATTTAGAAATGCTAATGTAAATGATAATTTTGAAATAGATTTTTTTCTTGTTATAATTTGAAATAAAATAAGAATACATTAACTTTCAGAGTAGTTAAATAAATAATAATACATTTATTTCGTATATAAATAGTTTGCAAATAATATTGTTATTAGAAGTTTTTAAATACTTGTATATATATATTATAAATTTATATATATATATATATATATATATATATATATATATATATTTGTATAATGTGAGTGTAAAAAATTAAAAACTATATTAATTTAAAATGAATTAAAATTAGTAATATTTTAAATATTTCTTATTTTTTTTTAATTATGAGATATTGTTTTTAGGGATAATTTATAAACTAATGGCTTTTTTTTAAATAATATGTTTTAAAAATAACAATATGATAGATTATTTGTTTAATTATATCCTAAACTGTAATATTTAAAATATTATTTTAGTAACTCTATGATATTTGTGGCATTATAAGAGATATATTTATTATATTCATTTTGGCAAATTGAATCAGCTAGAGTGTAAAAAATAAATGGATTAATATTTGCACCCACATAAAAAATATCCACGTGTACACATATTTTAAACGAATATAATTATAAAATAGGCGTTAACGTTACCTCGGATCGCACGGTGTATTCTCGCACGATCTAATTTTCAGCTCAGGTTTCGGAAAAGATTCACAATATGAATCATCCACATGGCCCGCCTCTCGTTCTACGCATTTTGGTAACGATTCGGATGATCCTGGACCACATGCTGCATTACATGGTGTCCAATCGATAAAATCCCATTCGAATGATGCTCTACGTCTTCTGCTTGTCTTTACAGCCATAGCGAACGATACTGGTAGATCATTTTCACACACTTGTATCTGAAATAAATGTATGTTATTTTCGATTTGGATTTAGTTTGAATTTATCTTCGTACAGAAATCTTTATAACAGACATGTGTCTAATGTTTCAGAAGAAAATTCAATTTTCAATATTGTTGTTCGTATTGAAAATTCGATATAGAGTAAAATACATATATGTACATCGCTCATACAAATGTATACATTATATAAAACAAATAATAAATATGTATAAAAGATAATATGAAATAAATTTTATTATTTATAGAGTATGTATTGAAATTGAATAGATTTTCTTTTTAAAATAATAAAAATGATATAGTTGAACTACAGTTCATTAAAAATATTCGATAGAAAAAATATTGAAAAATATATTTTTATATCTTTTAGCAAAATTTTTTATGTGGATTAATATAAAAATTAGAATTTAAATTTGATGACATACATTTTAAATGATTAAAAATTAAATATCTATCGAAAGAATAGTTGATTAAAATAATTTTATATTGATTTTATTTCTAATATTTTTTATAGTGTTAAAAAAATTCAAAAATAATTTTATACTATAATTAAGTTTTAAAAATTAATAGATTTTTTTATGAATTTTTTTATTTCATATTTATTAAACATAAAAAAAATATAATTAGAAATATTTTTCGTTTCAAATAATTTTAAACATTGTAATTTATTATTTGTTTGACAATACTTGTATGTAAATGTATAAAATATTTTAATACAGAATATGAATGTATTTTAATTTAATATGAATAAATATTTATTATATATCTCATTTGAATATTAAAATATTCAAAATGTATTATAAAACTAAAATATCAAAATGAATTTATTTATAGTTTTAAATTATTGTAATAAAATAGATAAGATTTGTTCTTGTTAATTTATTTCAGATTTTAATTAGTTATATAATTTAATATATTTCTAAAAAATTATTCATACTCTTAATGACAAAATAACATTTTCACAATAATCTGAATTAAATTACATTGCTATATTTTATTTACTAATTCATGCCGGAAAATCAATTTTCTTAAAAAATGAAAAAACTTTCATTACTTTTTCCCCAACAACGATGATATATTATAAAATTATTATTATGCAATCGTAAAATAATTCCGAATGAATGTATTACTGTTAAAAAATACAATATAAAACCAGAACAGAATATAAATTCGGGAAAAAAGTACTTATACACATTTACTACGCAGACTCTCTTCTTTAAAATGTATGTCACAAACGTTGAAATGTCAAAAAAGTATAATTCATGGTAAGAGAGGTCAAACGTAGAAATTCAGATCGTTCGTCCAAGAAAGGAAACTCCAACATTTTGTTACCGTACAAGAGTTAACAAAACCGACTCGTACATCAATAAATAATTCCCACCAAACAAACAACACACAAAATAACACATGGCAAACCAAATGCTGCACACGCTGTACTCGTACAAATACTATAATAGGAATCAGATATAAGTGAACGCTTGTTTTTCTTGTATATATAATTTATTTTATGAATTATTCATCGAGAATTTGTATTGTAAAATTGTAAGTACCTGCAAAATTTGGAATTATCTGAATATTCATATATATAAATATATATATATATATAATAAAAATAATAATTTTTTTTAAAAAAAGTTCTGTTTAAATGATAATATACAGGAATATTTCACATCATAACGAGCTTTTCAAATATATTTTTATTTTAATTCCTAAAAAATATTATACACGTAACTGAATAAAATTTATTATTTAAATGTAAAATAAATTTAAATATATTATATATATATATATATATATATATATATATATATATATATATATATATATAATATAAATTTTATATTTTACTATCGACTGATTAAATCAAATTAATAATTAGAGAAATGTGTGAATTGAAAAGAAATAGAATTTAATTAAAGAATTATAAGAATAATATAAAGTTGTAAAACATAAAATATAGGAACTAATATTTGTTCAAGGAATATTTAATAAATTGAACATTTCATAATATCATAAAGATAAAAATGTCTTGAAAATATTTTGAAGGAATATTATAATTTTTTATTATTAGTAATTATAGATTAGATAGTTAAATGAAGGAGAGTTATAATTTAATTAAAATAAAAATTATATTTCTAGTGAGTGAATAAATTTCACTGATTATATAAATTCTGATTATATTAAAAAATAGACGACGATAATATGAAAAATGTATTCTTTTAGTAGCTAATATATTATTGAAAAATCTTTCATTTTCTATAATAAAATTAATTAGCTTGTTAGAACAAGTATAATATTGTATAAATCTTGTCAATTTGCATTTAGAAGTCGGTTTTTGCATTTACATGCAAGAGTTCGTTGTAATCACGTAACATCAAAAAACAATGAAATGGAGCATCGCAACGAAACGATAATCGGAAGTGGGAGGTAATGTAGAGCGACAGCACAGAGTTGAACCGCCGTCCACCGCGAGAGTTCTGCACGGTGCAATAAATCACACGTGCACAACATATCGACGAACGGGGGTGGGAAATATCATGGAGACGGGTCCCACGACGGTACCTATAAATTGTTGCCGCTCTGTTGCCACAACGGCAACTTTGTTTTTGTATGCAATTACTTATCAAAACCTCAAATTAATTGATATGCCGTACTGTAACGTGCAAAGACATTTCGCAGTCTGTCACCGTTTACTTTTTATGATTGTTTGGTTAAAAGACGACGAGGAAATTATCGAACGATTATCTTATAGATGTGCGTGTAAGACTTTTCTTATATTTATGGCTTGAATTCGTTCCAAACACAATAATGAGACATTTTGACTAAGATGTTTGTTTACCAGATGCTTGATTAAACTATCAACTGATTGAGCAAACGATTTCTTTATTTATTTCAATCGTTTAGATGTTTTCAATATCTTTTATTAAACTGAAATGTTTATTCTTATTTTAAATTATAATTTCACGTTCGACATTTTCACTGTAGTATTAATAAAAATAAATTATTATATATGAAAAAATTGATTTAGTTGAAAAAAAATATTTTTAATGATTTACCGATTATTAAACGACGATGTATGTAGCAAGGTTTAAAATAATATTTGTAAATTAAAAACATAATTTTTTATAAAATTTGATTTTAGTTCCTTTTAATTACAAGGCTTAAAAATCAGTTCAATAGATAAAAATGTATAAGTTATGGAATTGTTTAATAAAAATTTGTTATAATAATTTCTATATAAAAAAGTAACCATATTTTCTAACTATATTTAAAATAGAAAATAGCCTGTAAAATTAATTGATATTTTATGTTATTCCACGACTTTGTAAAAATTTAGGTATAATACAATTAAATTAACATTAAAAAATATCATTTTATTTTTAACATTATTAAAATAATATATATATTTAAAATTAAACTTGTTATTCGTAACAGCGTTAATTAAGAATGAAAATAGTTATAACATTGTACAACTCCACGTTCTATGAATATGTTTTCATTTCTTTGTCATTAAATTTACATTCATGAAAATGTTTATATATAAGAACATACAACAGAAATAGAACAAAAAAATAACAAGCTCATACAAAAGTATATTTAAATGAACTTTATGCAATTCATAGACTTGAAAATAATATGTCATATGACCTACATATAAGCGAAGAATTTCAAAACTTGCTTATATTGCTTTCTGGCGAAATTCCTTAACTGTATGACATTTTTCTTACACGAAAATAAGTGAACGAAGAGAAAACAAGAATAATATTTCCATTATTGAAGTAACCATTTTAATCTAAGTTA
The DNA here is from genome assembly GCA_029203775.1 of Neoneuromus ignobilis. Taxonomy (NCBI): domain Eukaryota; kingdom Metazoa; phylum Arthropoda; class Insecta; order Megaloptera; family Corydalidae; genus Neoneuromus; species Neoneuromus ignobilis. The sequence continues at coordinate 12,265,728 of CP092096.1, read as the reverse complement.
ATGGTTTTTGATATATTGTTAAGTGTGTGGATATATTCTCGTATTGATTGATTATATCAATAAATGGTTTATTCTGAATTTTTTTTTATTGTTATAAAATTTTTTTTCTTGTTGAATCAATGATTTGAATTTAATTTATATAATATTTTTTGTTATTATTTGATTAAATGTTTTAAAATACAATTACTAAGTATTTAAAATAATATAAGGTTGTGAATTTTAGGATTAATTATTTAAAGAGGATAGATTTTTAAATTGAATGGATTATATGATAATAAAATCATTTAACCATTATTTTTTTAATAATAATGACCTTTAAAATAAATAAACTCTCGAAAAAATCAGAAAGAAATCAAGTCACTCGTACAATTTATTTATGAATACGAAATGAAATGATCCCCTATCTCGAACACGACACGACGCACCTTTTGCAAATAGTTTCGTACATCTAAAATGACATCTTTCTGCAACGAACTTAGTCAAGAGCGTTCATCGATAATCCATGCACGTCGCAAAAAAACGCATGACGACGCCGCTCTTGGCCGCTGTGCGGAAGAAATTCAATTTATTGATTAGAATGTTCTCGCGCTTGTCGAACTCACCCGGCTAACACATTCGTCCCCATTCCTATTCACCGCCCGTTGGATCTAATGGCTGAATCTATTAACACCTTCCCTCTATCGTTGAACTGTGATAGCCGCACAGAGGTGGGCTTTAGCCATATCGAGTTGAATGGTCAAATGGACAAACTGAATCTGAACAAAGCGAGTCAGTTTAACGTTTCAATCGAGTGTTCTTTTTTTACTCAAAAAAGATTACATGTTCCAATTATATACTGTGTCTATATATATATATATATATATATATATATATATATATATATATATATATATATAAATGTAGAATAGTATCTTAATTTAAAAAAAAAAAAAAAACTTATAGGAAATATATAAGAAGAACTATAATTTAAATATTGTGAAAATAAAGATAAATGTGTGAATAATGAAAAAAAAAGAGAATTTACTGATAAAATAATACAAAAAAAGCTTTTAGCAGTTAATAAATTATTTAAATAAATATGACATTTTGTAAACTTTGATACTTAATTTTATTAAAAAGTAAATAAACCAATTATTAATCAAATATGATTTATATTGAAAATTTAATCTATAATTAGACACGAAAATTGAATTATAATAAATTGTTATAGTTATTTTTAATATTGTATTTTAAATGCTTTCTAGAAATATTTTTAACTGTGTTTTTATTAGTTGAATGTAAAATAGTTTTTATTTATTAAGATGTAGAATAATATATTTTTTATTAACGGAAAAGATAAAATAATGAAAATTTTTAATAAGAATGTAAAGGATTATGAATTGAATTTTTATTTCGAGTGTATATATATATATATATATATATATATATATATATATATATATATATATAGTGTGTGAGTAATATTTTAGATTTCTTCAAAAAAAACATTCCGAAAAAAATTTAATTAGTTAATTCATAAATTGTTCTTAGCTAAAAAATAAATATTTTTATTTAACAATAAAAAAACTGAATGACATTTTGGTATCAATTTTTGAAATAACTCTAAAAATTTATTTTTTATTTTACCACTATTAAATTACTTTTGTGTGAGTTTCTCTTAAGTGTAAAAACATTTCTAATTCCCTACGTATCCCACTTTCCCTCGACTTCAGTTATTGTTTGTTGTAAGGTTCCGATCAAAATAGGATGGGTACCATCCAAAATTCGTTATTATTGCGGATGATTTGTGTCTACGTGTGTTCACACGAACTGGCCGATATGTTTTGTGAGATCGGGGTTTGGCTACACGGGTTAGGCATGACTGATTATCTGTTTTATATGTCCTTGCGAGTTAGTTGCAGCGGTTCTGATTTTGCCGTTTAAGGAAATGTCTGCTGATTTTCCTTTTGTGTTCGTGATACGATTATGAATTGACTTTATTGGATATAAGAAAATATTTGTTATTTGAACTTTATGAGGTCTTTGACACACACATATTCATACATACATACATATATATATATATATATATATATATATATATATATATGAATATGTATATTTATATATATATATATATATATATATATATATATATATATCTGCATTAAAGTTATAATTTTATTACGGCGAGCAGAGTTAATTTTAATTTATTAGTGAATATTCATGCACTTAACCAAAACCATTAGTGTGTACTTTTATTAGTAACATATCCACATATGAATTTTTGATCAAATATTTCTAGTATAAAGAACATACGATTTAATGCATTTTTATTTTTTAGTGGTAGACATACATACACACACACACACACACACACATATATATATATATATATATATTTAAATAAAAAAAATGTCTGTTATATGAGTTTATGTAAACAAATTTATATAATTAATTATTTAAAAAATTGTGTAAAGACAGAAAACTCGCTCGAGATTTTTGTTGAAATAAAAAAGTTTTAGTTTACTTAAAAACTGAATATTAGTTTTGAAAAGAAATTAGTTATATAAAAATATTTTTTATTATTTTAATATTTCTCATATTAAATTATATTATAAAAAATAATTTACTTAATTACAAAAAGTAATATTTTTCTTCAAGTTGAAGAAAAATATTTACTTTTAAGATAATTAAAAAAAGATGCTATTTAAGCAAATGAACCAGTACTCTAATAAAATATATTTATTTTCTTCTAAATTAATTTTTATATGAATTACTATTTAAAAAATAATACCGCTTTTTTTATTCAAATTTTTACTCATTTTTAATTATTGTTTTATATACAATAATAAACATTTCTGTATCATTATTTATTAAAAACCTTTTTATACTATGCTCTTTTCTTTATATTTATATATGTATATATATAACCTTACTATGACATCAAATTTCAATGTAAACATCAAATAATATAATCGACTTGACTGTGATAAAAGCATTTTCTGTGTACTAAGTTTATATATTGTAAAATGATTATTAAACTACATTTAATATTGTATTGTAAGCTACTTTACAAAGTATATATGGTTAATCATGATAATGTTTTTGCAAAATTGCGCTTTCCCCAATGTATGAAACCCTTAAGCGGTTTGATATTTTATTGATTATGACAGTATAATATTTTGTTAATAATGTGAATATTAAACGAAATTATTTTGTATAGATTCAAATTACATACTTTCATATTTTTGAAAATTCAATATTGTTATTTGTAAATTTTATATTCGTAATTGGAGAAACAGTAAAGTTGATTAATTTTTTTTAGTTACATATTTCTTCAATCTGGTTTCATGTAATTTATGTATAGATTACTTATACAATAATTCATTTGATTTTTTTACTTAAACTAGAGTATTTTTTATGTAGTAAAATGATATTTAAAGTAATTAATTGTGTAATTAATAATTGATTGGTTTTTATAAATAAACCTGAATATATTTCAAATGAAAATAATTAAAATATAATTTCTTATATATAAATATATTAAAATGATATAAAACTAGTTATTAACTGTTCAAAAATAATTTCTAAATGAACAAAAATTGATTATTTTCCTTCGAACGATAAATTAAAAAAAAGGTTATTGAAGTTAAATAAAAGTTATTAAATTTAGTTTAGAACAAAAATGTTAAAATATATGTTTATTATTTTTATAAATTATAAACATTCAACACTATTAATTTTAATTATTAAAAAATATATACTTATTTTTTACAAAATCAAAATTAGTACTATTATGGATATTGTTTTGTTAATGTCAGAGTATAAAAATAACTATTTTTTTTACTATAATAAAAAGGAGGAGATAATTATTAATTAGAACTCTAGTGTAAGTGAAATTTGTAGAATGAAATTAATGATTTAATTATTGTCCCAAACGACGATATCTATATCCAAGTGTTGGTCAACACGATCAACTTTTTGTCTTTAGAGACCACGTCTCATCGACTTTAAACTTTCCAGACACACAGTAACTGATGTTTAATATCCAAAACAGATGTTGATTCAACTATGCTCTCTTCGGTTAATTTATAGTGAAATCATAGCAAAGTTAATAGCTTAATAGTGTATTCATGCTCTCTAATATTTTTTAAATTTTTATAACAATCGTTCCAAAATAAATCAATATATATATATATATATATATATATATATATATATATACGTGTGTATGTGGGTGGTTGGATGATTGTGTGGGAGGATATGACATTTGAATTTAGAACCATGTTTGAAAATCGTATAAGGAAGATAATATTTCTGTTCATTGAATTTTTATACTAACATATATAAACAACTATATTGAAAAGAAAATAAAAATGTCAATACCCAAACAGATAGTTCTTCTGATACGGGTCCAGGTATATCTAACGTAGTCTGTTGGTTTCTTATCATGCCCAGCAAGGCTTTTGAGCCAGGTACATCAAATATGCCAAGATTCTCTCTAAAAAAGAAGTCGGAAGCAAATGTCAACTTGACTGATATTATTATATTGATATTTTTCACGTATAATAAAGTTTGACAGAATTTTGTTGCACCTATGTTACGTTTCGTGATCTTTTATGAAGAAATAAAAATTTTAATAATTTTATTTGAAAATTATTTTACACAATTAGATTAGTAGAATAGGAAAAGTTTAATTTTTATAATCATTAAAAAAAGCTCAAACGAATAAACATTTCAATTTGATAGAAGCTTTTGTTTGCATAATAAATTTTATACATTTATATTAACATATATATATATATATATTCTCTAAGTCTTATTTTAAAACGAACGAAAATATATTGAAGCAAATTGTTACCTTTCAGTTTATCGAAAAAAAAATGAAAATATAAATAGGTTCTAATAAATAACGATTTAAAAGATCTTATTCATACATTTTTATCGATAGCGAATAAAATAAAATATAACTTCAATAAATATATTTCAAAAACGACATACAAGGCAATAAGAGATATTTTTTTAGATGAAAAAATGTAAGTTTTTCCCTAAATAACTACACCAGTAGCAAATCTTACTTATACATATTATAGAGTTTGTATGAAACTTTTAGATATTGTATGAATTATTTATAAAATTCTAAAATTATTCTTAAATAAATCCTTTAGAGATATGTTAGTAATATATGATTCAATAAAAAAATAGTTATACACAGGTAAAATAAATTTGAGAATTATTTCTCAATATTTATTTGTCTGTTTTATATATATATATATATATATATATATATATATATATATATATAATATAATATTTGTAATTATACATAAAGCATAATAGAGGTACCAACCCGTCGTTGTACACTCGAAGTCCACTTTTATCCTTGATGATCATTTTCGTTTTAGACGGTTTCATTACCTCTACTCTGACGTTGCGTGCACCCACGGGAATTTCCAAAAGGCTGCAATCTGTCGAACAATTGAGGCAAATGTTAAATTCTAAAGGAATATGTTTTGTATTACAAAACATTTTGTACATTGAAATGTATGTGTGTATGTATAACTTGTTGAAAGTATGTACAGAAATATGCATATTATACATTTCTCGTCGTTAACATTTAATAAAAGAGCTGATATACAGTTATAATTTTAAGTACTTGTTAAAAGTTGCATTGTACGTACATATGTGTGTGTATGTCTATTTGTATGTATAGTCAATTTTATATTTTATCATTAAATTCAATCACATACTCATTTGTATGTAAAATTGTTTAAATATATTGTTCATATAAAATTGTTATTATATTTAAACAATATATTGTTCTATTTTAAAATGCCAGAAAATTATTATTTCAATTTTATATATTTTCAATATTTTAAACATATCAAATAACAAATTTTATTACAGTCTAATAAAATTCGTTTTTATTAAAAAAAATATCTTTTTATTGTTATATATGTGTACTCGTATTACACATAATTATAAATAAAATAATAAAAATTAAATGAATTCAATAATTTAAAACTCATTATGTAAAGTGCAATTTTATTTTTAATTTAATTTCTGATCAATTATTATATTTATTTAAAATTTGTGATAAAATGTATATGTGCATATATTATTAAATTCTTTAATATCCCCAACTGTGTGAATTCGATAAATATCTGATTTCAAATTACTTCTTTGCATATAAAACGTTTCAACCGCAATTGTTAAAACTAGCCAACACACTTTGTCGTAGTGGGATAATCAACTTCTTGAATTAGTTGATTAAATTGCCGGTGACTGAGAACACTGACACGAATAAAATTGACTGCTTTTATCACAACTCGTTATTACATGTCCTACACTTAAGATTTAAGCAGAGTGCTTTTCGTTGTAAAATGCAATGAAATGCATATAATTCAATAGATATTCGCGTCAGCAACTAAGGCTATTATTGTTGTAACTCACTGTTTGCACCATTAAATTTAAATGTTTTAATCTGTAATTATTTTTGTCTTCCCTGTTTATTTTAGATGCTAATTCGTCTTATACAACATGACAATCATTTAAGTTGTTGTGCTTACTGGTTTACTTGAAAGTTGTTTTTTACTGGTTTATTTAGAGAGATTATTTTAATTATCACTACAAAGATAATTAAATAGCACAAGAAAAAGTTTTCATGGTTGAGGAACGATATATATTTAGTACATAATATTTTTCATTTTTATATGAATTATATTTTTTTTTCGAATTATAATATTTCATTTATAATTAATATTTTCATAAATTGTATTCTTTTATATTGAAATTTTTAAGTATATTAAAATATTATTTTCAATGTTATATTGGTATTAATTTAAAAAAAAAATTTATAAATTATTTCATTTACTACTTTTATCATAATCATTAAAATTGTGTATATTTGTAATTATTAAATATTACAATCGAATATTTAAAACAGAATTCAAATTTGATTACTTTTAAAAGTATACACGAGTTAAAAACAAATTAATAAATATCTATAAATAATAGAATTAAAAAAGACTTTCGTTTATTCTTGGAACTATTTTAAAATTGATAATATATCCTCATGGATATATCATAATAATTGCATTTATTTTTATTAAATATATTTATAAATTATATGAAAATTTAAAAAAAAATCGTCAACTAACTTGTATGTGGATTACTGTATCTCAAACCAGTTTGATAATCACATTCTGTTCCATCACCTTTGCAAATGCCACAAGCATCTTCCACAGCGTTAGATTCTAAGTCATAATCACATGGAACTTCCTGCAAAACTCATTTTTTTCATTTAGATTTGTATAAAAATATTTCACAATCAATTAAATTAACACAAAAAATTGTTTATATTTAATAATATATATATTTGAATAATGAATTACTTTTTCTCTTTGAATAAATAATTCATTAATTTTTTTTCTATTGTATAAAATAATTAATTTTAGTTGTAATATAAATGAAATTATCTTATTCATTAGTAAAAAGGAATAAATTTTGGTCATATATTATATAAATATATTTATATGCATATAATATATAATTTTAAACATTGTAATTACCTCTGAAATTATAAAAGATTTTATCTTCATTTCATAGTAGATTTAGTGAAACTAATTCATTTAAATGAATTAATAAATAGAATGGTTTAGTTTAATAATTAATTTATATACTATTGTATTGTAATATAATTCCCTATGAAAGTGTTTTTGAATAATATATATATATATATATATATATATATATATATATATATATATATATATATATATATATACAGTTTAACATAAATCAACATCGTTTAATTTGAAAAGGGTATCAATTTGTATTATTTATACCATATAATCATTCATAATAAAATTATAGTTCATTCACGAATAACATTTATAGTTTTATGTACAATAGTATGTGTGCATTTTCAATAATGTTTTTTAATATAATATAAAATAAAACAAAACTAAATTCAAAGAATTAATATTTTATTTATAAACTGAATTAATTATACCATTTTTTCCATATATATATATATATATATATATATATATATATATATTAATATGAAAATAATATTTTCTGTAATCAATATTCGATTAATAATTAAATATAACGTTTTTTCACCTTACATAATCCTCCTACACAAATATCTCTTAGGCTGCTATAACATTGCGTTCCATCAATTACTTCAGGTTTAGGAGATATTATAGTCCCATTTTCATTCACACAGAATAATGTACAAGGGTTTTCTGTAAATATTTCAGTTAAAGAATTTAAATAATAATTGACATAAAATTTTATCAAACTGTTATTATAATAAAATTAATTTTAAATTCTATATTTTTCGCAGTTAAAAATATATTTGATTAAGTAAATAAATAAATAGTTAAAAGTGACAATTATTATTAATATATATATATATATATATATATATATATATACATGTGTGTGTAGATAGAAAAAAAAATAGTGATTTATTTACTATAGAATATATATTATTCATTCGACAAATTGAAAATGTCTCAATAAAAAAAGTTTCATAACACACTGAAAATAAATTTGCTCAAAGTGTTAACAAAACTATCCGAAAAAGTTTCTAACACTTTCTTGATAGTACAAATGGCTAACTTTGAATTGTTTCTTTTTGTAAGTGTGAGAATTATCTGTTGTTCCCAATGGAACAATCAACATAAGGATATTCCTAGATACTTAAAAGGGTCCATCGGGTTTAATGATTTTCGTCAATAAAACAATTCCTTTTACTTTAAGTTGTCCCTATTGTAAACAAATTATCTAACTTGATAAAATCTGAAATATTTGTTTCTGTGAATTTCAATATATTCTAATAGTTTATTTAATTTTGCATACAAACACATAAATAAAGTTTATAATCTTCATTGTAAATTTGTAAATTATTGTTTTTGTACTAATTGGCCATTTATATATATATATATATATATATATATATATATATATATATATAATATATTTTCAATAATAAATTAAAAATTATTTAAAAAATTTAATCAAACTATTTTTAAATAAATTATAAAATAATTATATGTAACTTCATTATAATAAATGTAGACAAAATATTTTTTTATATATATATTTTTAGTGTGTCAGTATTTTTATAATTTTTGTTTAATTCAATCAATCAAAATGAAATGAAGCAATATGAGATAATTTATTAAAAATATTTAAATTTGTATTTTATAAATAACCATGGATTTGCAGAAATGTTTGTTACAAAATAATTCCTAATTGAATCAGCATATAAATCAATTAATCCTAATTTGATAAAGTAATATTGTTTCAATTAATTCTAATTAATTATTTTTTTCATACTTTATCAAGAATGAACAAAATTAAACTAAAAAATGTAATTGCTTTACAAGAAAATTAATTCCAACTTTTTCAAATTTTTTTATTAAAACTATCATTTTTTATTGATATGAATATGCAAAAATCTGATATTTATTTAAATTTGAGTTTTACTTATATAAAATTGTGAGTATTTATTAATAATATAATAATAGTACTTATTAATATTTTCAGAGGTTTATGTAAGTATATATATATATATATATATATATATATATATATATATATATATATATATATATATACTTAAGTAATAAATTAAAAATAAAATATCTTATTAAAATTGAATTTAAATAATGAATAAAAATCGTACCATCTGGCAAATAAATAGACTTCCATTTATGTGTACTTTGATCTTCCGGAAATAGCCATTGGTTGTAGCTTGCACATTGTACATCTCTAAATGGCAGTGCAGTTACATTGCAGGGCTGAAATTAAAAAGTATGAATCACATTAAAATTAATTACAAATAAAATATATTATTTATTTTAAATGGTATATATATATATATATATATATATATATATATACATATACTAATTCATTGAAAAATTTATTGACCTAAGATAACACTGTACCTTCAGTATTTCTCAAGCTCTATCACCGTTAAAAGCGAATTCATGAAATCGACGAATTCTCTTTCAACTGTGTACTGATAGCTCAGGTCAGAGGTCAAGTACTTTAGAATTACGCTCGACAAGTACCTGACCTTTAATAGTAACACGTACAACATGTTAAATAATTCGCAACGTCAATTTTGTTGACTTCACTATCCACTGAATAAAATGTTACACGTACTGCAAAACAACAGGCTGTCTTTTTTTCAGTGTGAAATTTTATTTGCAAATTCGTTTCACAAGTTGAAACAAATACGACATGGTCATTGTAAATTAGTTGAGCTTAGTATAAACTTTACAGTTTCCGAAATGTATTTAAAAAATAACTACTTATTTTTAAAAGTAAATTTTCAAAAATTATTTTTCTTATTCATATTAATTTAGTACGAAATTTATACATATTATTTTGTAAGCATATGTTAAACGAATATTATAATTTTCTTCTTTAGTATCTATGTTTGGATATTTAATATATAGTATTTCTTTACAATATCAATTTTTCAAAAATTTAACAATATTAGTGAAGAAATATAATAGAATGTTCCACAAAATTCAATATATTTTTTCAATAAAAATTTGTTATTTTAAAACATTTTTTTCATAAAAAATTTAGTTTACATATAAGTATTATTTTGTCAATATTTTTTGATTACTGTTTTTAAATTAAATTAATAAATTCCAGTAATTGATATTAAATAACTATTCGAAATCAAATAACAGTTTATATCTATATAGACCTCTTTTCGACCATTTACATTATATACACTTTGAATAAAGAAGAAAAAATAATTTTCACGGAACATTTTATTTCCGAAACAACCCTTTTATCTAAATGAAAAGAAAAAGGATGAAGAACAAACTACATAATACGTGTGCGTTAAACGTGAGGACATTGCAGCTATATGTATGTGTATCTAACGCTCGCCAGTCAAAATCTTGATTAATTATTGGAATCAATTAGTTGTTTTGCTGTAGACTAGTAGTTAGTTAATGATGATCGTCGCCAAAAGCGAGATTTTTATTCTCAAAACACCGGAATATTTTTTTATATCAAGACCGGATACTGAGACTAAAAGCATCGAAGCAAAAAACTGTAGACGAAATGCTTGGAAACACGTTAACGATAAGTTAGAACACGCAGCGTAACGGATTTTTTATAGTCAGATACTTTAGAAACGCAGTGTGTTTTACGACCAGTAATATTTATAATAATTTTTTTCAATTAAAAATTTTAAAAAGTTCGGAGTATGTCTTAAATTAATTTTTGAAGACCTACTAATAAATAAAAATAAATATATATGCACATACATTTTCAGTAAATTTCAAATAAATGTATTAAAATATTTTAAAAATTCGTTTAGAAATGATTTCAAATACGAAAAAAATATTGAAAATGATTTATAATTCTTGAATATACATTTATTCAGTATAAAAATGTCAATGTGTAGTCGATACGCGGAGGTACTCTAAAAAAATGAAATTGACAACATTCCATTAAATATAATTGCTTGGAGATATTTTAAAAGAGTGAAACTTTGTTTCATTAAGCAAGTAAAGTATTTTTCAGAAATTAATATTTTCTTAAAATAGAATCAATTAGGAATAAAAGTTTTATCATTTAAAATATACTGGTATATGGATCGTATTTTATGAAAAGTATTTTAGTATTTGGCAATGTTTATTGCAACAAAAAGGAAAGTTACAATTAAATTATAAAACAAACAAAAAATATGTTTTATCAAGGATACATACAAACACGCCATTATATGTGTGTGTATATCAAACATTTAATAATTTAAAGAATTATATTTTAATACATAAAAGTTTTTCTTAGAAATAGTAAAATTCTTGAGCTGTAAATTGTGATAAATATTCTGTGAATATTTAATTTTTCTCGATTTTAAAATATCTTACTATACATATAAAATAGTTTTTTAGATTAATGATTTTTTATTAAAAATATAGAGTATAGCCTCTAAAATTTTATTTAATTCACGAAATACTAAATATATATTTTTTTATTTACTCGTATATATGAATCGTTTACGAAAACAACATTTTTAAATATTTCAATCAAATAAAACATAGTTTTATATTCTATTATGAAATATGCGTAATGAACTTTGAACCAAACTAATTATTTTACACAATTCGCAATAAGATATCGAGTCCTTCAATTAGTCGACGCCTGTAGCACTTAGGGATTAGTAGAAGAGAAGATGTCGTGACCTAATTGCTTAATTAACGAGCTTCACACTTCTAGTTTCAATACATTATAGTTATGATTATTGTATGTGTGAATATAGAATATGTTCCGAGAATTTCGTAGCAATCCTAGGGCGATATTTCACTTAAAATTTGTATAATGCCCACTGAATATACCTGTGAGATTTATCAAGCAATGATTAATTCATGAATATATGGAATTATTCACGCGACAAATTGACGTCCAACATGAATTCATAACGGTTTATATATTAAATGTTGTCATCGTTTAGAAGGCAATTGTGTGGATACAACTCTGAATTTCGTAAAGTTTTTGTATTCATATATTTTGTAATGAGATTGAATGACTTTCTCAGATGTGTGAAATTTTATATTTGATTCCAACAAATTTTAGAATCATATGTATGCAATTATTTTGGGATCCGTACATATGAATATCTAAAAAGGTACTAAGTGAAATTCATATACACACACACACATATATATAATATAATATAATATAAAAGATTTTTATTAAATTGTAAAATAATTTCACTTCAAAATTTCATACACTGTGAAAGTTATCTGTATCATTTATATTTAACAAATCATTTTTAATATACGAACTTGTAATATTTTTTGAGTAACAAATAAAGCAAAGTAGAATTTCAATACAATTGCTTATAATTTAATTATAATTTGTATATGAATTTATACTTTATATTAATGAAAAGAATTATTACTATAAAAAAATATTTTATATATATATATATATATATATATATATATATATATATATATATATATATATATATATATATATATATTAAACTTAACAGAAAATTTTAAAATAAATTCGTAGTGAAAAATGTTAATGAAAAAATAAAATTAGAATTTAATTTATAAAAAATAAACTGGAATATTTTTAAAATCGAAAAAATAAATAAAATATGAACCACTAAAATAGTTATTCAGGTATATTTCTTACTATGAATTATTTTTTATTAAATCATGAAGTTGATATAAAAATATATAAATTGTTTCAAAAAATATATTATATATATATATATATATATATATATATATATATATATATATATGTGTGTGTGTGTGTGTGTGTGTGTGTGTGTGTGTGTAATATTAATTTCCAAAAATATATAGATGAAACATTTTTAAAATGTTTAAATAATTATTATTGATATATTCATGTATTGAAATTAGTTATTAATAAGTAATTATAGGTAAATTTAGTATTACATATAAGTAAAAATATATTTATATCGATAGAAAATTATTAAAAAAATGATAAAAATGAAATAAACGACGTTGTAATGAAGTGAAAACTTGATATTTAATGAAGAAAGTTAGTTTTGACTTTACCAAAACGAATTCAATTAGTAAAATTTCAAAAAGTTTGATAACATATTTTATCATATACAAAAGTTTCTTTTAATTCAAATTTACATTCGTTTTAATGAAATTTTTGTAGATAACTTTTTCTCCTCGAAGTTGTTGTCTTGACTGTTAAATTAATGTTGATGTGGTTTTGCTTGTTTCTTTTGCATACGTATTAATTACCTGCGAGTTCTTTTACTTAAATTTTAAGAATTTAAAAAAGTCTAGCATTTCTTTAAACATGAAGAGATATAAATGAATAAAATATCATATTTTTAAATATAAAAAAATATCTATTACTTTAATTTATAAGAATATTAATCTTTGTAAGTACTAACTACTTTTTTAAAAAAAATATTAAATTGTTTATAAGGAATGAGTAGAAATGATTTTATTTAATAATTTTTAAATCAGGAAACTTGAATATAAAATTTTAATATGTAACATACAAATGAAATGTTTAAAATTAATAATAAAATTATAAATAGTGACGATTTTTTTAACTTGAGTAAAATAAATAGCTTACGTTTAGATTGCAGACTTTATGACGTTTATGTGGACCTTTGCATGGTTCACCACCATATGCTGGCCGTGGGTTATCACAGTTTCGTTCTGACCAAGCAACGCCCATTCCGCACGTGCGTGAACACTTTGACCATGAGTTCCATTTACCCCAACCACCATCAGTCTTGTTCACGCCATACCTCATTCCTACAGGAACGCATTCACCTCGATAACACCACTGTATCGGATAAAGAATGACAATTGTATTGTAAATTACAAACGGATCAAATATCAATTCTAAAAATAAATTCATTTCACCATTTGAACCAATAATTAATTGAATTTAATTTAATCGAATGTGAAGGACTTCAATTATTTACATTTTTCAGTATTTGAATGTGGGGTGCGTGTTTAAATTAAATTTCATTATAATTTTTATTGCTTTGCTTTAGAATTCTTTAAAAAGTATTGATTTGTTATCAGGTACAAAATTCAATTTTTCAATAATTTCAATAGCAGAAATAATGATCGGTGTAATAAATCTTAACAGATTTATGTAAAACAGACAGATCAATTTATGATGTTGTATTTTTTTAAAATAATATGCGGTGAAAAATAACATGTTTAATAAAATTACAATTTAATTTTAGTTTCAAAAAGACAAGAAATATAAAATTATGATCCTTTGAAATAAATCAATTTCACTTGCTAATAAATTTTTATTGGAAATGTTTCAAAGAACTGAAAATCTTAAATGAATATATAATAAGAAAATGAAAACATAAATTAAGGTGACATTTTATCCGCCAGAAGTACGAGCAACATGTTTCTATAACTGATAACAAAAAGGGCATAGATTAAAGATGTAGGTTACTATAAGCACGAGTTTTATCTGATCTGCAGATATTATAAATGGCAATAATAAATTTATTTAATGTAATGGTTTTCAGTATATCTTTCTGTGTGCTTTAACGACCATTGCTATTTACATAAAGATCCCATTTATTTACGAATACTAAACTGAATTCGATTTCTCGAATTGGAAATTCAAATTTTAATGGACTTTATATAAAGGCAATGTCTTTTAGAAATTGGTTCCGAGATTCGTTGTTCTTTACGGAAATCGCTGAATAATATTTCCGCTTTTTCTCGTAGTTACACAGGTACATAAAAAATATATTTGTCTTTTCGTTAGATATACATTTATTGTATTGGATCGTCGCAAAAATAATTATACGAAATTGAAAGCGAGTTCTTTAAAAATATATTTTCTCCTTTTACTGAAAGAAATATACATTTCTAAAACCAAAAAAGCTTGTATTTCAGTTGGACTTTTTGTCATATATTCGAAAGACAAATAAATCATATCATATTGAATGTTTAAGTTGTATTTAACATTTTCGAATTCATATTGAAATCTTTTCTTTTATTTAAATCATTTATATATATAATAAATATAATTATTAAAAATAATAAAAAATTATTGAAAACATTTTAATTTTAAATAATGGAAAATATACAATCAGTACAATGACTTTAAAAATAAATTTATATTAGATATTTTAATATTAAAAGTTTCATTTTGAAAATTAAATTGAAATTATTGTACATAAAAATTTAATACTGTTAATAAAAAGA